>CM044433.1:27457805-27585877 GCA_024363595.1 Xenopus borealis | reverse complement strand
AGCAGCCTAACAGCATCCCTTTAATAAGGCAAAATGTATAGGCATTCATAAGGCCACACTCCCTCGGTTTTTTTTTATACACAGTAACTAAAATGAAATTGATACAACAGTGCCATCTACTGGTTAGGTCTGCTTACCAGCCCATCATCCATGAGAAAATCACAAAGGAAAGTCTTGAGATGTTGCTCTGCTAAGAAAAGACCAGGGAAGAGTCATTACACATTTCTCTGAGCAAAGCAATATGAGAAGAGCACTCTGAGCAGTGTTACATTTATTTGTTTCCAGGGGTTTTATTTCCTTTAGCGTCTACTTCATCAGCTACTGTTGATGTTAGTCTAATTAGAAAACTTCACAAAGTCAGTGTGGAATGTGATCAAAGTAAATTTAACACCAACAAATGTACAGATGATGTAAAAGAGATGTCATACAGGTATCGGATCTCGTATCTGGAAACCTTTTATCCAGAAAGTTCTGAATTACATCAATTAGGAACACATTCTTTCCCAAACAGGTCCGGGCTCCTTTTTTTTAGAGGATCTCCCACAGAGATGCAATAACTCCGGAAGGCCACCTGCCAGGATAAAGGGAGGCTAGCCAGTGATAAAACGCAGTTACAAGGGCAACAACGCTGGGGAAAGAGGCAAAACTAATTTTTAACCTGTCATCCTATAAACTGACCATGGCAGAGAAATCCCTACTGCAGAGAGGACTCAGATTTGTGCCTGCGGTGAGTTCTATCCCCTTCTGGCACATAGATAACTACAGATTCACTTGGCAATTGCACCTGAAAGAACATTTTGGGTGGTTAATGGGGGCTCTAGGTTGTGTCAGTATTGATGCAGGGCCAGGCCAAGGGGTAACCACAAGTAGGCACATGCCTGGGGTGCAAAGCTGGGGGGGCACCAGGCACGTACCTCCTCTGTCACCTACCCCCAGTCCACTCCGTTCTCAGGTCGATGCACTACAGTTTCTATTTTTTGTTTTGCTCCTGCGCATGCGTGCACCAATGTATGTGAGGAGCCCTAAGCCACAGTCGCAACAGGCTGACTTGCCTAGGGCACCAGTGCAGCATGGCCCTGTATTGATGGGTCAAACATTGAAACTGGGAGAATTAAGTTAAAAGCACATATGACTATCAATAATAACTAGGGCCGCTCTAGCCATGAAGCAAGGTGAGCATCTTGCCTCAGGTGGCACGGAGCGGCCAATTACCAGTAGGGATGCACCGAATCCAGGATTCGGTGCCGTAGAATCCTTCTACCTGGCCAAACTGAATCGGAATCCTAATTTGCATATGCAAATAAGGGCCAGGGAGGGAAATCAAGGAAATAAAAAATGTTTTCCTTTTAACTTTTGCATATGCAAATTAGGGTTCGGATTCGGTTTGGTATTCGCACGAATCTTTCAGGAAGGATTCGGGGGTACAGCCGAATCCAAAATAGTGGATTTGATGCATCCCCTAGTTACCAGGGGTGGCAAAAAGCCACTTCTGGTAACTTTAAGAGCTGAATTTCCGTTTTTTTGAAACAGAAATTCGACTGTTCTAGTGCAGTGAGTGCAATAGTGCTCACTGCACTAGTGATGCAGCCCCTCCTCTACCCTCTCCGACAATAAAAATTAGAAGCGCGGAGTGGGAGGGGGGCGGCATCAGAACCTTAGGCGACAGCAGCAGCCCGTGGAACGCCCCTGATAATAACCCAAAATAAAAACATTCAATTGCATGCTACATTTGGACATGACAGCCTGGTATCAAACTAAGCATAAGTGAAGAGCGAACTTGTCAGCTGCGGAGAGAGAAGCATTGCAATCACTTATAATAAAGACATTATAATCAGATGGGAGGACTAGTGGTGGTACTTGATTATAGGTACTATAAGGATGAACTTCAGTCACAGTTAAATGATGAATGTAATTATGGTAAATTAATGGGTGATCCCACTGATAAAAAAATTAGCTTAAAGGTATATTGCATATTGCCATAAAAATTTATTGTATTTTAATAGCAATGCTTGATTTTTTACCTAAATATCTTGTTAAACCTGTCATATATACTTTGCCAAAAGTCCATAAAAATGTGTAAAGATCTGCAGGGCGGCCAATTATTTTATCTAATGGTTCCTTAAATGAAGAGAGAGTGGAATTTGTTGATTTTTTTTTCAACCCTGTATACAGAAAATGGGCAGTTCTCTGAAGGATACTTTTTGAAATTAATACGGAGTATTGATAAAGTAATTTGACAGAGTGTGCTAGTCACGATGGACATACAAAGCCTATATACATGTATCCAGTGTCAGACTGGGCCGGTGTGACACCGGGAAAATACACGGTGGGACCACAGCCCTTTTGGGCCCTGCCGGCCCAGATCCACTTTCGGTTGGGTCCTGTTGCTGAATTAGAAATGTTGGTGGACCAACAATATGGCTGGACCTATCAGATTTACATTGAATTATGATGTGAATAGTATTTTGTATAGACAGCGACATGCACCAATGGGAAGAAGATTTGGGTATAACGTGCCAAAAATCAGCGAAGAGCTTCTGTTGTTTGTGCTTGAACATAGTGCTGAGAGTTCAAACTCCACTAAAAGAAAAGAGGTGACAAGTGATAAGTATTATATTAGCCAGTACAGAGTTGGTAGTAGCCACATGCAAGGAATGTGTTTTGAAAAGTAAGGGTTCCTGCTAATTTCCATCAGCGCCGGGCGGGCGCGATTGTGCCGGCGTGCGTCTGAACGGACTTTTGGCGCCAATTGAGGCCTATTTAAGGTAGGGATGCACCGAATCCACTATTTTGGATTCGGCCGAACCCCCGAATCCTTCCCGAAAGATTTGGCCGAATACCGAACCGAATCCGAACCCTAATTTGCATATGCAAATTATGGGTGGGAAGGGGAAACATTTTTTACTTCCTTGTTTTGTGCCAAAAAGTCATGTGATTTAGCTCCCTGGACCTAATTTGCATATGCAAATTAGGATTCGGATTCGGTTCGGCCAGGCAGAAGGATTCGGCCGAATCCGAATCCTGCTGATAAAGGCCGAATCCTGGCCGAATCCCGAACCGAATCCTGGATTCGGTGCATCCCTAATTTAAGGCAGCACTGGGCTCTGGTTTGCTGCCCGATTATAGGTTCACGTTCGCTGTTCCTGGGTGCGCTTATCCTGTATTCTCTACGGACTCTGCTCGTGTACAACCTTGCTTTGTTTCTGGACTACGACTCTTCGCTGCCTGAACCGACCCACTTCCTGGATCCCGACCACGACTTGCTCCTGTACCTTGCCTGTACCGTGGACTTTGGACTGGTGCTTGGACTGTTGTTTCCTCCTTGGTCCGCAACCTCACCTGAGCCTTCGGCCCTTACATTACATCTATTGCCTCTAACGATGATAATTTGTCTAAAAAATTCACCCGTGAACTGAAATTTAGTTATCGGGGCTGGCCAGTAAAAATGATGCTTGATGCCAATATTATTAATGTGAAAAAGAATATAGGAAGGCCGTTATTTTTTTCCAGAAAAGGTGGCAACCCTACCCTCAGCGCCTAGGAGTTTACAAATGCAGCAGTTGTGTCATGTGCAGTAGCTTGATTATGGGTAGCCATTTCTCACCCCCTGTACAGGCAAACAATATGCCATAAAGCGAAAGGATGACATGTGCCACCACAATGGTTGTGTAAAGGCCAGGATTTACAAACGGGTCGCCCCTAGGCCGCCTCAGCTCATCGCCCCCGTATGCATCCCCCTCTCTGTCTTCCGCCTCAGCGGCTCATTCCCCCCATTCTCTCCCACCCTTCATTGTCCTCCTCTCCCCTCCCGTTGCATCGTCCTCCCCTCCCGCATCCTCCTCCACGTCTCCTTGTGGAGACGAGGAGGAATGCGCGGAGGGGTCGTGGAAGGGTAGCAACATGAATGCAGCTGGGAGGCATACCGCTCCTGAATTTCTGCCGCACTAGGCCTGGGCCTTGCCACAAATCCAGGCCTGGTTGTGCATATTATAAAATGTCCCTGTGGCTTAATCTACTGTAGCAGGACAGTGAGACGGCTCAAAGAGCACATTGGGACACATACGGCCAGTATCAGAGCTGCATTAAATCTAGAGAGAGAGGATAAAGCCAGAGATAAGAGTAAAAAGCAGGACATTGCTCAGCAATTGGTATCCACACATTGGGAAGATTGTATGCCTATAGAGCATGTTCCTGCTAGAATGACTGGAGGTGATTTTGATCAAACTTTGCTCATAAGAGAGGCCTACTGGATCTATGAATAAGACTGTGTGGTACTAAAGGGGTTAAACGGTCAGCTGATTCCAAGTTGCTTTTTAACATAAAGAAGAACTAAATCATAATGTACACAGGCCTCCTCTCTCCATCCCCCCAGCCTAACTGCTAACCTGGGGCAAATGCACCTAAGTATTTACTTACCCCTCGGTGCAGATTGAGGGATTGGAGTTCACTGAGAATATGAGCTGCGTATTGGTACACGGGCAATTAGCAATTTCCCATCTTGCGACAACTGCGCATGGGACGAAATAGGTGTAACATCTAGGCTGGGGGAAGAGGGAGTGGGGTCTATGTAGGGTAGGGTATGGTTTCTGAATGGACTTTTTTCACTTATGGACACATTTCACTTGCTCATTCCATTATACTACATTATATTTTCATTATTTTAAAACACTTTCATTTCTTGGTGTTACTGTTCCTTTAAGTTTATACAAATGAATAGCTGATTTGATGATGACTACTGGCATATATGGAAAACATATATTAAGTAATGTGACATTCCTACATGCCAGGAATAATGCTATAAAGGCTACTGGTCTATCTGTTGCTCTCTCTCTCTTGATGCAACTTCGTCAGCTGTTCTTTCGCAGCAAACACGTGTATTTATCAGAATGCGAAGTTTCGTCTCGGCAAATGCAGCAAAACTTCTTCAGCGAGAATGTTTCTAATCAAATTTTCTCTAGCATTACTTTTTTCCTAGCAGCTTATGTCAATTTATAGTGATGCTGACACAAGGAAATGAATTTTAACATATGAATGTACATTAAGGGGCAGATTTACAAAATTTGGGTGAAGAATTCGAAGTTTGATCGAATTTGCATAAAATGCGAATCTTCGGATATGCAAATTAGGCAAATTCGACCATCGAATATTCGGATACAATTTTATTTGAATATTTGACTATTCGACGGTCGAAGTACTTCCCCTATTCGACCACCTAGTTCGCCAGATCACAGCTGCCGAATTGGGGACCATTATTATTGATCAAATAAAAAAAATTTGATCGATAAAATCGGTTGAATCGATCGATTAAATTTTTTCTGTTCGATCGAATTGTGGTAAAATTTAATTCGATATTCGAATTCGAAGGATTTTACTTCACATGGTCGAATTTCGAATTTTTTTTTTTATTCGAAATTCGAACAATAGTAAATCTGCTCCTAAATGTTACCTATAGGCCATGTTGATCATTATTTGCTGAGATGTTTGTTTTTCACTCCAATTCAAGCACTGCTGACGCCAGAAACTTCCCAGACCAACACCCATTTCCAAAGGCAAAGTGGGAAGTTTCTCTCTCTTAAAAGCCGCAAGCGGGGGAGGATTAATCTCATGGAACCAAATCTGGGGTCTAGGTTGTCTCTCCTCTTTGAAAGCTAATGGCGGGGGAGGACTAAGCCCAATGGATGAAACCAATGCCCAGGTCGGGAGACCTTTATTCAGGTAATGCTCTCATGCCGGGAGGCTATAGCATTTGATATTATGACCAGAGGTAAATAGTTAGGGACCGCCATATGGGTTTTACCTTGACGTGGTGTGGTGGCTTATCAATCTTATGATCATAATTTTGTAACTAAAAAACCCCTGTCTTTGTACACATGCAACTGCATAGATTACTTATATGACGGGACCAGGGAATGTGCATTGATCAATCTCTCCTCTTTTTCCTCTAGTTGTATAAATGATAGCAGTCTTTTTTGAAGCAACAACCAGTGCAGGGCAACAGGACATTATATTTTCATTACTTTAATGCTTTTATTTTTTGGAGTTACTGTTCCTATAAGAAAGCTTGAAATAAGAAAATCTTTGAAATACTAAAAACAAACGGTATCAGAAAAATAAATTACAAGCAATGTGCAGAAAAAAGAAGTGCATACAGATTCTTTCATGAAGGAGGTGGCCTACTGTACATACAATGCAAGAGATTTGGTAAGTTATGGCTAGGGAAGTTAATATTAAGCCATGTAAGGCAAATCTTTCTAAGGAAATACATAGTAAAACAGAATCATTTAAAAATACAAACTTCAGTATTTAGAAAAGAGCAATAATGGAAAAAAACACAGTTCTAGCCATTGTGGTACCTAAAACATCATCAAAATTGGATGAAATTTTATAAAACAATAGGTGGACTCATGTAGAGGGAGTTAAAGTAAAGAAGAAGGTGGATGGTACTTAGAGTCTTAGGACTTAGAGTGGAGGAAGGACCATAAGGTGGAGTTAGTATGAAGATAGTTCTGTAACAGCTCATTTCAGAGAGAGATAGGTTCATGATAACTTAATTTCTTTTTATGAGAAGGTAAGCAGGGACCTCGATTCTGGGAAGGCAGTGGATGTGATTTACTTAGACTTTGCAAAAGCATTCGATACAGTGCCACACAGAAGGTTACTGGTTAAATTAAGGAATGTTGGCCTTGAACATAGTATTTGCACCTGGATAGAGAACTGGCTAAAAGATAGACTACAAAGAGTGGTGGTAAATGGAACATTTTCTAATTGGACCAGTGTTGTTAGTGGGGTACCGCAGGGCTCTATACTGGGTCCCTTGCTTTTCACCTTGTTTATTAATGACCTGGATGTGGGCATTGAAAGTACGGTTTCTATTTTTGCAGCTGATACTAAATTGTGCAGAACTATAGGTTCCTTGCAGGATGCTGCCACTTTGCAGAGTGATTTGACTAAGTTGGGAAACTGGGCAGCAAACTGGAAAATGAGGTTTAATGTTGATAAATGCAAGGTTATGCACTTTGGCAAAAATAATATAAATGCAAGTTATACACTAAATGGCAGTGTGTTGGGAGTTTCCTTAAGTGAGAAGGATCTTGGGGTTTTTATAGATAACAAGTTGTCTAATTCTGGGCAGTGTCATTCTGTAGCTACTAAAGCAAATAAAGTTCTGTCCTGCATAAAAAAGGGCATAAACTCAAGGAATGAAAACATAATTATACCTCTTTATAGATCCCTAGTAAGGCCTCATCTGGAGTATGCAGTGCAGTTTTGGACTCCAGTCCTTAGGAGGGATGTAAATGAGCTGGAGAGAGTGCAGAGACTAAGTGCAACTAAACTGGTTAGAGGGATGGAAGACTTAAATTATGAGGTGAGACTGTCCAGGTTGGGGTTGTTTTCTCTGGAAAAAAGGCGCTTGCGAGGGGACATGATTACACTTTACAAATACATTAGAGGACATTATAGACAAATATCAGGGGACCTTTTTACCCATAAAGAGGATCACCAGAGGCCACCCCTTCAGACTAGAAGAAAAGGACTTTCATTTGAAGCAGTGTAGGTGGTTCTTCACAGTGAGGACAGTGAGGTTGTGGAATGCACTGCCGGGTGATGTTGTGATGGCTCATTCTGTTGATGCTTTTAAGAGGGGTTTGGATGTTTTTTTGGACAGACATAATATCAAAGGCTATTTTGATACTAAAATCTACAGTTAGTATAGCTATGGGCATACAGGTATATGGTTTGTGTTTGAAAGAGTGGAGATGTGTTGTGTGTGTGTGTGGTGTGTGTGTATGTATGCTGGGTTTTTAATTTGGAGGGGTTGAACTTGATGGACTCAGTCTTTTTTCAACCCAATTTAACTATGTAACTATGTTAGCTAGTAAGCAGCTTGAGGCTCCACTGAGGAGAATACTAAGGATTAGAGAACTAAGCAGGCCCGGACTGATACTATAAAGATTCGGGCAATTTCCCGAAGGGCCGCTCTGCTCACTAATGTATAGGGCCAGCCAGCACGGGTAGAGACAACACAGCGAGCTGCCTTACGTCCCGCCCTCCTCCTCCTGCGATTGGCAGACAGGGAAAGGCAAAATCCCTCTGATTGGCCAGAAGACAGGGTGGGAGGCGTCAGGCAGTTCCCGTGCTGTTTCTGTGAAAGAGGAAGCTCCAGGGAGAGGGGTAGGGGGACTGTGTGTCAATGTTTGTTTGTGTCAGCGTTTGTTTGTGTGTCAGTCAGTGTGTGTTTGTGTGCCAGTGTGTATCAGTGTGTGTGTGTGAGTGTGTTTCTGTGTGTCAGTGTGTGTTTGTGTCAGTGTTTGGGTGTCAGTGTGTGTTTGGGTGTCAGTGTGTGTTTGGGTGTCAGTGTTTGGGTGTCAGTGTTTTGGTGTGTTTGTGTGTGTGTCAGTGTGTGTGTGTCAGTTTGTTTGTGTCAGTGTGTGTGTGGGGGGGGGGAAGGAGGGCTGCTTTGATTTTACTTGCCCGGGCTGATTTTTACTCCCAGTCCGGCTCTGGAACTAAGTGTACCACCCATTGATTCAAGTCTACAGATTTAAGACCCAGTCGGCAGCTTATTGGCCAGTGTATGGGGCCCTCCCGTAGGCTGCTCCAATCGATATCTGGCCAAAAGTTGGCCCGATGACAATCGGCAGAATTAAAAATCCGTCAGAAGGCGGGCACATCTGTTTGCTGATGTGGTCCTGCAATCCTACCGCCTGCTTACCTTTGTTATGATCCGATCGTTGGGCCCTAGGGCCCACGATCGGATCAGCCCGATATCGCCCCTTCAACGTGGCCATATCGGATCTCTCAGTGTATGGACACCTTTAGGGACTGTCGTAGCTCACCGAGATTCTACTTTAGATCGGACACTTCTGAGTTGATTATATCCACTTTGATTGTAGACACCTGATAGGTAAAAACAGACTGTGTGCTTTATATGTGAGTAAAAGCTTAATATTTGTACTGTATACTATACTTCTGAAGGTTTTCTATGTTCTATAAATACAGAGTTATCGTTTGTTTTTAGAACCACTGGTGCCCAATTAATATAATTAACCTGTAGGGGTTGAATTTTTGTGACATTTAGAGACTAAGACACTGTGTGTATTAGCATGTTTGTATGTAACTGTAACACAGAGCTTCCTTTGAACTATTGGACTACACCAGGAAGGGAGCTTCCTTCTGCTACTTTGTATCATGGAAGAGCAGTGCAGAAATCCATACGTTCAATAGCAATGACAAATACCAATAACTTTAAAACTGCTCCAAATTTTTTTGTAATGAATGTATATTAGAACAACATTTTCTTTTATTTGCCATTTTTTCTGGGGGGGGGGGGTGGGTTTCACATTCCCTTTAACTCCCTCTACTACAGCAACAGTTAGATTTCTACCCAATTACATTTTCTTTTTTTACGCCAAGGGGCCGATTTACGAAATTCATGTGAATAGATCGAAGTTCGATCGAATAACGATCATACAAATATTTCATGAAATCAAAAAGTGAATTTTGGCCTCTTCGATTATCGAATATCGAATAGATCGAACGTTCGTATATTCGATAATTCAATCATTCGATGAACGAAGGAATAAAAATTTTAAATTTAAATTTTAAATTTTAAAGTTATTCGACTGCCTACTTCAGCAGATTGAACCTACTGAATTGCAATAGAAGCCTATGGGAAGCTTCCCATAGTCCCGATGTACTAAATTCACGTGAATAGGTCAAAGTTCGAACGAATTCGATCGAATTTCAAACGTAGGATTTATTCGTTTGGTCGAATATGCATATTTTGGCATATTCGTTCATCGAATAGCGAATGGTCGAAAGATCGAATACATTCGAATAGAGTCAAATGAACGAATATTCGATCATACGATGATTCGATCAGCGAAGGATTTAATTTTAAAGTTTATTCGATTGCCTACTTTGGCAGATTGGACCTACCGAATTGCAATAGAAGCTTATGGGAGCACTCCCATAGGCTTCTGAAGGCTAAGTCCTGATCGAATAGGATTTGTACGATCGAATTCTTCGATCGTTCGAATCGTACGAATCATTTGAATGATCGATAATAAATTATTCGACTGATCGTATAAATTTCTATTCGATCGTCGAATGATCGAATATCAAATAAAAGGTAGCCTAGAACTATTCGTTTAGCATTCGACGATCGAATGCTAATCGAATATCGAATTTGGTCGAACTAATTTTGGGGAATAACAGTAAATTTGCCCCTAAATCCTGCTTGAATACCATTCGTAGGATTGAAGCGTTCGATCGTTTGAACCGTACAAATTTTTCGGACGCTCTAATGACATTTTACGATGTTTTTGTGAAATCGAACGATCGGTATCCGATCATACGAATTCATTGAGAAATTGAATATCGGGCGAAATGATGGCCTAAAACTATTCGATAAGCATTCGATGGTTGAATGCTAGTAATAATAGTAAATTTGCCCCCAAATGTTTATTCAGTTTATACCACGGATTCCTGTTTATTAGAGTTGGGTTTACAAGGCTGATGGAAAGATTATTTGTTTTTATGAAGAGATAGAGATCAACAGTACAGCTGGAACAGGGAAGAGCAGTTTCTGTAATGTATTTATATTTTAATAAAGTATTGGACATTTTTACAAAAAAAACAGAATGCAAAGACTTCTTCATATCTGTGACTTTGTTGTACAAGGGATGCATTTGCCAGCTGTCCCTGACCATTAGCCTACCGACTGCATAGAAGAGTTTGATTTTTTCCCATGCCCATAAATGCAATTTTCACGAACTGCTGTCGCTCCAAACAATAGGTATAACAAATGATTGCTTAAGTAGAAACTGGACTGCGCAATATGTTGGCGCTCTATAAATACACGTTAATAACAGGTAAACCTATCAGTGATGGTGGGGCTGGTATGTTGCATCCAATTAGAGCTGGTCCCTTCTGGTACAAAATAATAGTAACAATAAAGTGCTACTCAGCAGCCCACTCACTTGCACTTTTTAATTTACTCCATACCTAGGTATAGTGAATATTACTGGGTATTTAAATTATTGTCAGGAGCTGTTACACCATTGGCTGTGCAATGTGGTTCTGGCTCCACCAGGGGGCTTCATGGATGAGGAATATAAAGGGCAGATAGAGTGAAATTTAGAATGAGGGCCTCTCTGCTGTCCTTAATATTCGTGGAACTATAGCAAGGCAACTGGTAAAGGGACACTACCCTATATGTTTTATTTCCTTGGTTATTTTTCTTAATACTATACAAAATTGCTTTATTTATATATTCCAACACAGTATAAATATATCACAGATGAAGAGACTCTGCATGGCCACTAGATAATTAAAAGAAGAGAAAACCTATAAACTACATTGGTGTAGAACAGGGTGTGCCCATAGACTTTATAGACCTCCAGCTGATTTACCCCCTGGACAATGGTAGTTGGACTGGGTTATATTGGGCCCACCAAGGCTGCCACCTCAAGGGCCCCCACACACCCTCAGGGGCCCCTTACCCCTCTTGTGAGGCTCGCTGGGTGATTTACCCAACACCCTTCTCCCCCCCCCCGCCTTTTACTTCTTGATATGGTAAAGAAGTGGCTAGTCTGGAGCAGGTCTGGGCCAGCAGGGCCCACAAAGGCTGGGTCCCATCAGGTTTTTTTTTGGCCCAGTCAAACTCTGAGTGTGCATCCTATTTAAGCAAATGGAAGGTGACTCAGGTAAGAGGAGTACTGACCACAGCAGTTGGTTGTTTTAAATATAAATATTGAAACTTGTCAGTTTGCCAGTTGCCCATAAATGTTATTATCAGACTCCTGCACCAATAAGATTAAAAATCCACATCTCGCAATGTAATATTGTTCCTTAAACGGTTATTGCATTGCGAATGGTATTTACACATTGCTAGTTGTAATTACGCACTCTTAATAAGTGCTTGAAGGTGTCGTAATATTTTGGAGCAAACATAGCGACTTTTTCAGTAAGAAGTTTTATTACATTGACAGAGCATTAGCGCAAACTATACAATTTGCAAACAGCCTTCCACTGGCGGAAGTGGTCGCTAAACAGTTTCCGGGTTTGCAAAAGGTATAATACATTCGCGCAAAGCAAAATTTGTTCGCGCAAAGGCGTTATTTACCGACTTATATTACATTCCCTTATAAATCACAAGTCATTCTGAGTCATGAACTTAGCCATAGAAGTGTGATCACTGCAGAGCTGCCACTGAGGTGCCCAGACATTGTGACTTAGATATTTCCATAATTACAGTTAAATATTACATTTTTTACTATTACTCGGTACCAAAATTTGTACAGCAAACTGGGAAACCCAACAAATTAAACTAGCTATAAAGGGAAAGTACATCTAGGGGCCCATTTACTAAATTCGTGTGAAGAATTCGAAATTGGATCGAATTTGAAAAAAACATTTGAATTCGAATTTCGAATATGCAAATGAGGTAACTTCGACCATCGAGTTTCAAAATTCGACCGATTCAAATAATTCGATTCATTTGATTCGAACGATTTAATCGATCGAATTTTTTTGTTCGATCGGTCGAATTGCATGAAAAACATTCAACCACTTCCCCTTTAAATTTGAAAATTGAATTCGAGGGTTTATTTACCCTGGAATTCGATTTTTAGTAAACATTCCTTTTCTGCATACTTTACTGGAAGCTTCCACATTTACTTTTGGAAATCCACAAAATCAGTTGTTCTGGTGCAGTGTTTCAAAAACTGAGGATCTAGTCCTCCTAGGGTGGCTTGGAATTGTAGCTGGAGGGAAGATTCAACTGGAATGTGCCCATATTGAAGGTTTATTAGGGTAAAAACTGGCACAAAGGTGGTATTTAATGTCTTAGATATTCTTCTATAATACACAAAAGCCATGAATATCTTGTAAATTATATAGTGAACCCCCTCTTGTAAAATATAAGGATATTATAAGTTACCGAGTGTTTTTATACAGGTCATACAACTTCAGGGTAACTTCGAATACCCTCATATTTTGCAACTGGGGGTACTTTATTTATTATAATAGTTTCAGTGAGTCATGTGACAGAAATGACATCAGAACTCACTGTTTATAACTGATTACATCAGAACTCACCATTTATAAGGATATAATTATGTAAGATAAAAAGTATTCATGGCTTTTGTGTATTATATACTTAGAAACAGTGACTAGTGATGTCATCAGTTATAAACGTTGAGCAGTGATGTCATTTTGGTCACATGACTCACTAAAACGTGTGTATTATAATAAATAAAGTACCGCTTGTTGAAAAATATGAGGATATTCGAGGTAACCTCGGAGTTCCATGACCTGTATAAAAACACTTGGCCTTCAGTGACCTATATTATCCTAATATTTTACAATATTCGCTATATACCGTACCACAATGATTTGTTATCAGCTAACAGTTGAAATGATCAGAAGCCCAGAATTAGTTGTTAAAGAAGTTGTTCATCTGTAAATTAACTTTTATTATGATGTAGAGAGAGATATTCTGAGACAATGTGCAACTGGTTTTCATTTTTTATTATTTGTTTTTTTTGGGTTACTTAGCTTTTTTATTCAGCATTTCTCCTGTTTGCAATTTTAACAGGTTGCTAGGTTCCAAATTACCCTGGCAACCATGTACTGATTTGAATACGACTCTCGAATATGAATAGGAGAGGTCCTGAATAAGAAAGAGAGTAATAAAAAGGTAGCACTAATAATAAATTTGTAACCTTACAGAGCATTTGGTTTTTAGATGGGGTCAGTGATTTGAAAGCTGGAAAGAGTAAGAAGAAGAAGACAAATATATAAAAAAGGAAAATACTATAAAAAAAAAAGAAAAATAAAGACCAGTTGAAAAGCTGCTTCAAATTAGCCATTCTATAACATAGTAAAAGTTAACTGAAAGGTGAACCATCCCTTTAAAGGAACAGCATCATTCCATAAATACCCCCATCTTATACTTTCACAAGCTTTAATAGAGTCAGCTTATTTTCTTTTATATTACAGATGCATATTTGATATAAATCTTTAATGCCGTTTATTGTACCTCAGCTTGAGCTCATGTTGCTTCTACATGTTGCTAAATGGCTCATTTCTTTCCAAGCAGCAGTGCTTTATAGGAACAATTGCCGTGATCCTGTGTGTATATCTGGAATCCCTCCCATAAAGCAAGGCAGAACTGTTGTGTTTTGTTTTTTAAAATTAAAGAGAGCCACGTAAGTACCAAGCAAGCACAAAAGGGAACTCTCTCTCTCAAATGAATATATCCCCCTCCCAAGCTATACTTCATAACTTAACATAAAGACAATGTGTAATATTATATAAAGATGGTTTATTATAATGGAAGTATCCCTTTAAGCTGTAGCTCTTCATACAGTAGCCTCGCCCTGTACCTAGACCTCTGTAATTGAGCAATGCAACGGAACCACAATTTATGTTGCCCTACATTCAATATTCTAAGGTTAATACTAACGATGGAACACGTTTGCTCTCATTCTAGCAACCGATCACCATATACTGGCCTGCTGAGTGGTTGCTATGCGTTACTAGAACTGGAGCAATCGCATTACTTTACTCTCAGTATTAAGTGCACAGTAAGGATATGGCTCTTCACAGTCCTTGACCGCTATTACCAGTGCAGAGCAAATCATTGAGGATACTCTGCAGCCTGACCCGCATTAAATCTGTGCAGCAATTGCTAAACGGCAGCCTGCATAGATGGTAACTTTATAATTCCAATCCACAAATATCTGGATACACTATACTGCTGTATAAAGACACTCAAACAGCCAAGACCTTCTGATAAAAACAAAAAAAAACAATAAAACCGTAAGCCTCTGTGCCCTTTCATTGTTCATAAGTGTGATTATACAGCAGCACTAAAATAAGAAAAATGGAATATGGAAGGAAAAAACTGTATGTGCTTCTAATACCGTGTAACTACTATGTCCAAGAAACATGGCTTTGTGGTGGGGACTTGCATACAAATGTGTTATTAGTTTCACTCAGTCCAAACTGTTCGGTCTCCCCTCCGTCATGCAAAGCAGCCCGCAGGCCTCTCATCGAGTAGATGCTGCAGAAAAAATGCTTTAGTGCTTTCAAACGTTTCTTCTGTCCCTTTAGGTAAATGGTAGCCCCAAGCAATGGACCCCTAGAGGCACATCTACAATGAAGGAGCTTTGGAGCAGGATATTAATTAGGGGATGTCCATTGGGAGTCCTTGCAATGGCTCCTACCCCCTGGAAAGCATGATCGGGATGTACTTCTTAGGAGGAGAGGACAAAAGGTTCTTCTAGTGCATTGTGAACCAGCTGGGCTGACCTTGCACTCTGTGGCTCAGGCTGTGCCATTGGAAAGTTCATGCAGTAGGTTTTCTAGGTCAGAGATACGTTTGTCCTGGGACTCAACTGTGGCTCTCAAGCTCTTGATTTCTTCTAGTAGATCTTCAAGGGAGACACGCTGTCCAAGGAGAAGAGCAGAATTAACTCAATGGAGAGTTTGTGAATATGTATTTTAAGCTACAGATGTTCCTGCTTCCCTTTCTCTCATTGTCTTTGAGCCTACAGCCTGAGGACTGTATAGCAAATTGGCAATAAATATTATTATCCACTTAACAGGTGTCGCCGGTTGATATAATGGGCCAGATTCAATTCAGTGAGAAAAAGTTATCTCACGGCTTATCACGTGAAAAGTCATGGATGAGATATAATTCAAGGAAAAAAAAACTTTTCTCCTAATTCAGTTTGTTTTTTTTCATAGACTTTCCCATGATCAACCTTGAAATAAGTTTTTTCTGAATTGAATTGCATCTCAAATTAAATCTCATCCATGACTTTTTAGTTTTTACATGATAAAACATTTTCTCACTGAATTGCATCTGGCCAATGTTCAGCAGGTCTACAGCAAGTTTGGGGACCAATTGCCTGGCATGGCCAATAAACCTTTTCCTCTTTGTAAGGCCCCATTGTACAAAGCTACTAAATAATACTAAATCTTCTCAATGCATTTCAATTAGAAGTACTGGGAACTTACAGAAAAGCCAGCGTCACAAGATGAGAAACTTCTCCGTGGTCCAGTTGGAGGCTTGTTATCTAGAATGTTTTTCTTGTTCACTTTCAACTCCCTGTTCTTTATGGGGGTATAACCGTCCCTAAGAGATACAAGAATAGGGTCTGCGTCTTGTCCTGAAAACCACTCCTCAGCCTCAAGCGCCGGTTCAGGTCCAGGTGTGTCTGGATATAAATCATCCTGGAAGAGGTCTGACTGTAGGGTAGGGAACACAAAACCACTAAAACAGCAGGAAAGTGAGCATATCACAAGAACAAGATTCCATGCAATAATCACACAGAAAAGAAAGTAGATGGGATGTGAATGAAGCAATGCAGGTGTGCTGGTGCCCCCATAAAACCATCAGCAATCCAGTTGGAGCTACAAACTCCAATAACCCTGGCAGCCTTTGGTGGTTGAGAATATGCTGGCAGTTTGTGGTCACTTGGAGGTTGGGCATTCTAGCTCATTGCATAGGAAAGAAGATTAGTTACATTCTGAAGGGTCAGTGATGACATTTGCTAAGCCCCTGACATTGTGTGGATGTGGTATTCTCCTAGTCCTAGAAGCAGCATTTTGCCACCACCAAAAGCAAATATGTTATTTAATTCTAGTGCATGCAATGTACAGAGATGCACTCGTTATTAACCTGAGTTACAACTCAAGATTGTGTCAGCTGTGTCAGAAGCAGAAAATTTAAAGGAGAACTAATGTTTAACTAAACTAGGCTAGAAATGTTGTACATTATGTTCTTGGCTTCTGTACCAGCCCAAGGCAACCACAGCCCTTTAGCAGTAAAGATCTGTGTCTCCCCAGTAGATGCCCCAGTAGCTCCCCATCTTCTTTTCTGCTGATTCACTGATTCACATGCTCTGTGCTGCTGTCACTTACTGAGCTTAGGGACCCACTCACAATATACACTACACATAGAATAGAAATATAGTCACAATATAAGGCTGATTAGTCATTAATACAGATAATTACTACATGGCAGCACAGAAACCATTGCAATTAGCACAAGAATTTAATAATCAGTCCTGCAGCATCAGCTTATATTACAGGCCAGCTTCAAAAGGCTTCATAAGATCCTACAAAAGTGAATTCTAGTAACAGGAATGTATTGGACATGGACATTTCTCCTGATTTCTATGAACAAAGTTTTAATTTGCAAATATCAGTCAGGAGTTTGGAGACCCAAAGAGCATCTGTCTATTATTCTTGTGGCACAGTTGCTAGTACGCAGAAAAACTGTAGTCCTAAAAAGCCCTCATCTCCCTGACACTATAGGAGATGAGGGCTTTGCAGAAATGATGCATGAGAGACATTCAGCCTGTACCTTTCTCGGCACCGTCATGACAATCGGCTCACATTTCCTTTCGTGTAGCTTGAAAAACCTGCAGGAATCAAACTGACTTTATTTCCAAGTGTATAACAAGAACAGCATTACAGAATTTATTTGGCTCTTGCAATGGAGTTTGTCATTTCCGTACCCTTATTGGCCTACGTTCAATTTGAAGAGAAAAACTTGGAACTAAATTTGGAGTTTTTCTATTAATCTTACTCTTTGTACATTTCTATTAAAGGTAAAACACTCCACGTTTCACTGTATGATTGATCTTTAATTTATTCTACATAAATAGCTCTCTTTCAGGTTGATACTACTGTACACGAGAGCAACCAAAAAAACCCCCCAAAAAGTCTCCATGATTTACCCTGTTGGCTTTGTTATTAAAAATATTCCTAAAACATGACAGGACAATGGACGCAATCCAGAAATTTATAGAGAAGTGATGTTAACCCTGTCGCTGAGCTATCGCCTATCCTGGTTGTCTTCAATGTATTAGGAAACTGTAATGCCCATATAAGATCTTGTGAGTAAGGCTACACTTCTGGCTGCTTTTCTTGTTTTTTTTTTGTCATTGTGGCAGGAACTCACTCTACTCTCTTATTTGATAAATTCTAATTACTTTTCTTAATTTCCCATTACATCTGCAACTGTATCATTGGCATATACCTCAGATCCCCCAAGTATAAATTCCAGACACTGGTATTGCTCATGTGCAAATGCTGAGTAAGGAGCCAAACCCAACAAGTTAGCAAAGGCTGTGTAGCACAGTAGACACAGGGGTACTGCTCTTCAATTGCACTCCCTATTTGTGACTCCACACCACATCTGGGCTTCTACAGATAAATAGAGGAAGGGATCTTCAAGCTGAACTATCTGACTTTGGTCGAGAAAAGGTTTAGCACAAGCCATGGAAGCGATTAAAATTGAGATGCAATTCAATTTTCTCATGGTTTATCACGTGAAAATGCTATTGAAGTCTGCGGGGGAAAAAAACTGCAACTGAGTTTGGAGAAAAGTGTTTTCTCCTCCAATTGAATCTCCTCCATGAGTTTTCGTGTGATAAACCATGAGAGAACTTTTTCTCACTGATCCTGGGTCCTACACTCTTGAGTCTATACAGCCTGGGAGTTGTCATCTGGGAAACTACCCCACACTACTAGTTCACACCAGTGGAACATGCTATAACTGGAGCTACCTGCCCTCATTCAAGGCATTCCTTTCTCTTACTTCTTATAAAGGTGTACAGTCTAACTTAGGCCTCCAGCACATCCACTGTGCAACTAAAGGTTGAGTCTATAGAGGCTGAATTTTGGCATAAATCCCTTCTTATAGATCTACAATCTTTCCTGTTGGCCAGTTGGAATACATCCCTACCAAAGGGCAGTCATGTTGCATCTCCTACAGATACTCTTTAGCCACTGAAAGTGACCACCAAAATGTTTTTGGTCACTTTCTGTGGCTGAGAATACATAGGTTAAGCATCCTTGTTGCTAACTTGGGAGATGAGGTGTCCGGTGTCGGCAAGACTCGTCTCATCGATCGTCCAAAACAAAAGAAACTTTGAAGGAGTCCGAACAGTGCCAATTGGTTAATGCTGAACTGCCAGATAGAGGTAGAAGTCTACTGTTTCTACCTGTATATCTGATGATTCAGCTCTTAACTTTTGCAGTGAAAACTAATTATCTTTCCTGAAAACAATTGCAACATGTATGGTAATTGCAACATGTATGGACATCTTTCAAGATAAATGTCTGAATGAATGAAACAAGTCCATAAATCACACAATGTTGATTTATATTCACTTTTAGAGTGGTGACACACGCTAAGATTCGGGGAGATTTAGTTGCCCGGCAACAAATGTTCTGTTCTTCGGGCAACTAATCTCCCCAAAAAGCTTTCCCGCTGGCTAAAATGTACATCGCTGGCGGGATGGCACTTGGAGCACTTAGTTTTCTGAAGTTGCCTGAAATTACCTCGTGAGGCAACTTCAGGAGACTTTGGAAAGTGAAGCACTCCGATTTAGATTCTAGCCAGCGGGAAGGATTTTCGGGAAGATTAATTGTCTAAAGAAGAGGCGATTTGTCGCTGGGCGACTAATTTCCCAGAATCTTAGTGTGGGTCACCACCCTTAAAGGTCCCAGGAGCATCGTTTTTTGCCGCCGTGGTAACATGCTCTGCACTGTGCCTCAGGAAAGTTCTTCAACTCCTCCCATTGGTGCAGCTGCTTGTATTCCAAAAGTCATGCCTGATCAGTTTCCCTATCTACGTGGCTGGGGTTTATGCTTCTACCACAATGAACTTTCTGTAAAATTGTGGTAGAAGCACATAGTATTTGCTGTAAGGATTATAACTCACCTGGCTATTTCACATTTACTGACATCCAAGCCCCTCTTTGGCATGAATCCCATTCCTCTTTGAGGTTCCTTGCTGCTGTAAGTGCTTAGGTAGTGAACATAGGGTGCCTCACTTGTTATTTCAAAGTAACGAATACTGCTGTCACCCTGGAAAAAGTAGATCAGGTGTCAAAATGACATTTAAGAGGTACATTATAAATGTGCTTTGGGTGGAGGGTTGAGTTGGATTGCACAAGTAAATGCATATGGTATATAATAGGATCTCCTACCTGAACTTATCCCTGCCCAGCAGCATCCAGTTAGAACTCTTTTGTAGACTTACAAAAGTGAAAATTCGAATAAAATTCGAATTTTACAAATCTCGAACTTCAAAGTAATTTTGGGCTACTTGAACAATTGAGTAGCCCAAAATTTGATTCGAATTGAAAAAAGTACTTGCCCTTTAAAAATCCTTTGACATCCACTATTCGCCAGCTTAAAGCTGCCGAATTGCCATTTTAGCCTATGGGGGATCTCATAGAACCTGTTCTGAATTCGAAGAATTTTGCGGAGAATCGATCAAATCGAATGATTTTTTTATTCGATCGAAAATGGCCCTATTCGATTGAAATAGGTCCATTTTCGATAGAAAAAGCCCTTTAAAAATACTTTGAGCAAGGTTGGACCGGGGCTGCTGTCCAGGGCCCCCCCTCTGAGTCCGAACCCCTCTGCTGCGCCGCCGATCGTCAATGTGCCAGTGCGCTGCGTTGGCGAGTGTGCGCGCATACGCACTGTAACGCACCGTATGCACACTTCTTTTTACAGGTGGCGCAACAGGAAGCAGCGGATCTGGGTCAGCGGCGTGGCCCACCGGGTATTTTCCTGGTGTCCCGCCGGCCCAGTCCGACACTGACTTCGAGGGTCGAATTTTGAATTTTTTCATTTCGAAAATTTGGCCCTTAGTAAATCTGCCATTATATATGTTCTAGGGATGTCTGTTCAGTGGTGGCAGGTAGTGGTCATCTGCTTCTAATATATAGGATTGATCCAGGGAATGTAGCTACAATTAGTTTCCAGAGAGGTAGGACCTTAAAGTGGATGTTGACCTTATGCAAAGACCTAGAGATGATTTGTTCCAATACATAATGTGCCCTGATGGTAGGGATATGATATTGGCTTATGCTTAAGCAGAATTGTCTGTAAATAGCTTTGAAAACCTGAAATACTGCACTGGAGACTGAGGTGAAGCCTCTTCACCAGCCACCTAGGCAGCAGATTCTCTCCATAGTTTAATCAGAATTTGTTAGCAGTTTGTTGGGTGCTGGGAATTTTAGAAAAGGGCAGTCTTAACCTATATGCCAGGTAAGTTGTGATTTGAAGAGAATGACTATTTCATCCCCTTTATACTCCTAGATGTTCAACTTAAAGGGCAAGTAAAGTCTAAAATAGAATAAGGCTAAAAACGCTGTATTTTATATACTAAACATAAACATGAACTTATTGCACCACAAGCCTAATCAAGCAAATGATTTATGCTTTCAAAGTTGGCCACAGGGGGCTGTCATCTTGTAACTGTGTTATACATCTTTGCAAGACTAGACTACATACATACATGGTCTGGGCTTCTTAGGGATCGTCATAAATGATCAAAAAACAAAGCTGCTTGAGTTCTCCATGGCTGGTAAGTAAGGCAGGGGCTCCCCCTGCTGTTCATAAGTATGACTGTTTCCCTGCCAGAAGTTAGGGACCGTCTAATAATCCCTTTCCACAGCACTAAATGAAGGGAGAATTTCACTGCATAAAGTCAGGTTTCTTATAAAAACAGTACACATTTTTTAATTAAAGTATATTGGAGATAGATTTCTTTTTCAGTAAAGAAAGTAAAAATTTAATTTTATTTATTTGCCTTTCCTTGCGCTTTAAAGGCCAATTAAGATGATAACTTGTTTAATATCCAAGATATTGCTTTACTATGGAAGAACAACTTATAGGACAGCGACATTTTTCTGTAAATTTTTTCTGAGCTTAGGGGGCCCTAACTAAAGGTTGTACATCCAATGTCCTACGACCACTTGAGACTACTATGTGTTCTGTCCACTCAGAAGAGCCAGAATATAAAGTGACATGCTGTTTATAATTTGTTTCATCCAACAATAGCAACTGTTATTGAAAACCCACAGACAGAGCAACAGTCTTACCTTTCCACAGAGGTAGACAACGTTGGAGTCAGAGTCATAGAAAGGGAGCAGCACTCCATTACTTGTGTCCATTTCTTGCATGGCAATGGGCTCTTCAAAATTATTCTATATTCAGAAGGACAAGAGAGAATTTAGAGGAAAGTACCACCTGTACAAGTGACACATGGGTTATTATTGCACAGAATATATCTGCACAACAGGGGTGAGTACCTTACATGCTAAATCCATAACATACTAATTGCACGGCCCCTGCCTTGATTCCCTATGCAATTAAACCTCCTATCCTCATGTGCTGTCAGGTTAGTACAAGGAGTTATTGACTAGTTTTTCCTCTCCATCTTTTGTAGGACAATTGTTGTTAACAACATTCAGCCCACAGTAGTGAGTCTGTTCTTGAAAGTGCAGCATAGAAAACTGCAAAATAGTGTTGGTTTTCTGCCCACTTTTACACCCTACACTGTACTATCTGGAGTTTAACACAAACTATGTTTTATTGTTTCATCTGGAATACTCTAGGAAACATTTAACAACTCAAATTTTCATACAGTAGTTGTTTTTCTTTCAGAGAAAGTTTATGAACTCCTAGGGTTTTCCTAGGCCTAAAGCTTGCCATACACATCAACTCTCAACTAGGGGTTCCCTAGGTCTAAAGCTTGCAATAAACATAAATGTGTAGGTATGATTTGGCAAAGTTTCCAGATAAAAGGATCTTTGCTTTTCATGCTGGATCAAATTGGGTTGTCTCATCATTTGGCCAATGATCATATCATAACAGAGGCCTATGCTGACCCATCAGCATAGAACGACTGGGTCCGGTGCACAAGGGGCAAACTGCCTAATTCTACAACCACTGGTATCAGTTGCACCTCCAGGGCTATTCGTACAAAGTAAAGAGATGAAATGTTGGTCTATTAGGGTTAGACTGAAAATCACTTTAAACTAGTAGAATTTTAATATAGGTTGGTTTTATTGCTAACCGCAAAATCAAAGACTTGTTAAATTTGTGTCATGTGAGCCACTGTCATTAAAATTCTTTCCTATGCTCCAGCAGCTTACCATTTACTTGGGTAGGAAAGACGCTGTCTATAGCAAACAGTTTTGCTAGTAGCAGGGTATCACTCTAGGACAGGGGTCCCCAACCTTTTTTTTTACCCGTGAGCCACATTCAATTGTAGAAAGACTTGAGCAGCAACACAAGCATGAAAATTGTACCCAGAATGCTCGGGACCTTAGGTTTCCCATATAAGGCACCTTTCCATGATTTGGCTCTCCATACTTTAGGTCTACTAAAAAATCATTTAAATATTTAATAAACTCAATAGGATTGGCCTTCAATAAGCATTATAAAGAATTTATTTTTTAGTTGGGATCAAGTTCCAGGAACTGTTTAATCATTACACAGAAAAAGGAAATCCTTTTTAAAGTGACTGAATTGTTTGGTTATAATAGAGTCAACGGAAGATGGTCTTCCTGTAATTTGGAGCTTTCTGTATAATGGGTTTCCAGATTCTATACCTGTAACCACATACCTGCATGACGGACTAACTGGTGATTAGATCGGTAGTAAACGCTGCTCTTTATATTACATTTGCCCGTATATGTACAAGGAAAACTATCTTGCGCTATCTATTTAAGGAAAAAAACAGAGGATGCTTTCCTTTTAACTATGAAACCATAACATTTTTGTCTTATAAATACAGTGTGTCTGACATGAAAAGGCTGTCCTGCTAAGAGCTATCTTGGTGGACAGAGAGTTTGTTTAAAAGGAGTGAGAAGGGGCACTGAGCAGCTCTCATCTCAGTAATTCTTGTTCCAGTGCCAGCCTGAGTCACCGCATTCCGATTTTCTTACAGAGAAGCATATTTGAGTGCGGCTGCAGTGATGGATCGACTAAGATCACCAGTGGCCAGGGCAATCCAGGCAACTTGGACATTCTCATGCCCCATACGAAATGTAATAATAGATCATCAAAGTAAACTAAGTATTTTAAAGGGCCAGTGTATTTATATTATTTATAAAGATCATTTGTACACTGCATAACTAAACTATCATTAGTTTTGAAAGGGGTGGTTCAACTTTTTAGTATGTTATAGAATGGCCAACATGAAGCAACTTTGCAATTGGTTTTCAATATGAATTTTTTTTTATAAATTTTCCCTTCTTCTTCTGACAAATGCTCTGTAAGAGTACAAATTTAAATGGACCTGCGCAGGACTCTACTCTGTGTGGGCTGATTGGGCCTCTGAGTACCTGAAATGCCAGGGCCTATTTTGACTTTCAGTCCAGGCTAGCTTGCTTGGGTAATTTGTACTCTAGCAAACTGGAGAGCTGCTGAATAAAAAGCTATAGAACTCAAAAATAATCAATAAAAAATTAAAACCAAATCACTCTCTACATCATACTAAAAGTTAACTCAGAGGTGAACAACCCCTTTAAAGGAGAATGAAAGGCTTTGTGCACATGGGATGCCAAATGTTAGGCACCCCCAAGTGATTGTATTGACTTACCTGAAACCCCAGGCTGGTTCTCCTATCAGCAGAAAACTGCACCGGCCCGGGGTTATACCAGTGAGCACCAAGGAGCGATCCTCTTCCGTCTTCAAATTTCCCAGGGCAAACGCATGCACAGTTGAACGAAATAGCTGACTTTTTAGTTAAAGTTCTGCATTTCGTTCTACTGCGCATGAGAAGCCACACAAGGAAGGAGGAAGATGGAATATCGCTCTGTCGTGCTCACTTTTATAACCCCAGGCAGGTGCTGTTTTCTGCTGATGGGAGCACTGGCCCGGGGTTTCAGATAAGTCAATACAATCACTTGGGGTGCCTAACATTTGGCAAGTGCAGCAAACCCTTCCTTCTCCTTTAAGATTTTTTTTTCTTAATTTTAAAATAGTCGATTTGTACTGTTCCTTTATAGCAATCCCTCTATTTTCCTTTTTTTTTGTTTTTGGCAGCAGTACTTCAAACTCCCTTCATGCACTATTCTTCCTATTAAAGAGACACACCATGCTGTAACACTGCATCCAAGAACTGGGAATGTATGATTATTGTCACAGTATATCATTGTAGGCACAATGACCATTCTCATCCTTCCAGACTTTTGTACTAGGTCTAGTAACTCACAGAAACCAACATGACCAGTAAATGCTCAATTCCTAATATATACTCAAATAAGCTAGAATATATATCTATATATCTTTGTGTGTGTGTGTGTTTGTTATTAATTACCTTAAAAGACAGCAGGCAAGCTGGTACTGTCTCCAGTTAAGCAATTAAGTGCTACTTTAACATGATTGCTTCTTTTCACTATGCCTAAGGTTGAGGTCACATGGGCAGATTCGGGGAGATTGCCTCACAAGGAAACTACTTGCGTCATTTTAGCAGGGGGAAGGCAGTTCGGGGAGATTGTCGCCCAGAGGAAGAGGTGATTAGTCGCCAGGCAACTAAATCTCCCTGAATCTGCCAGTGTGCCCCTGCCCTAAGTGTTTTTTTTTAACTATGTTTTTTTTATTTAATTCATATGCTATAGCAAAATGCCAGGAGTAATGTTTCCCATTATACTGAAACATCTTAGCTAATGGCACCTTTGAGAAACTACTGCCAGTCAACCATTGTTTGTTGAAGATAGTTACTGATGGGTACTATATGCACCAATATTTTTATTACCTATGACTGGAAGTGATTTAAAACCATATCTAGCCTTTAGCCTAATACTCTCATGTGTCCTTACACTTATTCTGTATTTGTGAATGTTACTGGTGGCTCTCCCAAATACATACAGTTGTGTTTTAATCATATTTTTCATTTCACTTTGACTTAAAAAGGACCATTCACCCAGACATAAAAAGCTGTATAATAAAAGTCCTTTGTAAATTAAACATGAAACCCTATTTTTTTTAATTAAAACATCCATGCATTTGTTTAAAAACCTTAACTGTCAATCATAATGCCTGCCCCACATCTATGCCTTAAGGTCCCCATAGACGCAAAGGTCTTTCGCTGCTGAATGACCGATCTTAGCGAAGTCCGACCAATCTGTCAAATTATTGTGCGGTTAGTGGGATTTGAACGATTGTACATATTACGATTTTTTGTCCGACATCGGTCTGATGATTGATCGGACAGGTTAGAAAATCTTTATCCATGCAATCTGTCTATGTTTGCAGGGCAAGCAGGCTGCAATCCGTTTTGCTGGCAATATCACCTGAAATGGTCTTTTTAGTTGATGGACACATCGGACATTTAAACGATCGTTTTGAGACAATCGTGGTTTCACGATAACCATTGGATCTTTCAAAAATCTTTACGTCTATGGCCAGCTTTAGTCATAGAGACGGGCAGGCAGTTATTTTTGCTTTCCTTTCTGTACATCCTAGATGCAACTGCACTCCTCACATTCCCACTCCCTCCTCACCATCTAATTGTGTAGCCAGTGTATGGGCATTAGGTGCTGCATTCTGGTACATAAACAAGATATTGTAATGATACAAACTTTCAAAATGGCGGCTTGCCTTCTTGCTGTGATTGTGTAATTTCCAGACTACAAAAAACAAGTAATGTAAGCAGTGTAAGTGAAATTTATTTTGCTTCAATAACATCATAAAATAGGATTTGGAATTATTACTTATGGTGACAGATCCCCTTTAATTCAGCCAGTTTCATAATCATTCTCTGTATAATTTGTATCTCGATGGATGAGACACATTCGTGAAAATGAGTACAAATGCAGAGTAGAACATACCACTTCAACACCTTTTTGTCTATTTTTGTTAGAACATTCCTTTTGTCGGATTTTAGATAGAACAGCTAATGGGCCGATGATCAGAAAGATCTATTTCTTTGAGTTGAGCAATGTCAGTCACCTTCACTTTTATGTTAACTCAAATTAGCTTTGTACTATGTAATAGCTCTATTCTGAACTCTAATTGTACTCACAGTTGTCTCAGTTATTGATTTATCATTACTGTGGTGGGAAATATATTGACATTCTGGCACTGGCATCCTGAGCAGCAATAACAATAAAGGGCGTTCTTTTTGAAAACAACCTGAAACTCCATTTATGCCTTTATAGTCTGAAGGGCTTGGCCATGTGCTTTGGAAACTGTGACAATAATATACAAATTCCCTGGACTTAGCATGTCTGCCATTACCGGATCCCACAAGCCCAGCTCTCTCTGACTCATCCGTGAAAAGCCGGTGGTAAAGATATTTCCATCTCTGGTAAAGATGGCTCTCATAGGTCTCATCCCCTCGTGCGGGGCAAATCTTTCCTGTGAGGGTGATGGGAGGGGGACGGAAAACAAAGTAGTCATAACATGATTATAAACATGATTATAAAAACAAAAGCTTACTGTCCTGGCAGGACAAACAGGACAGTATGTAACTGGCTTCATAGTCTTTGCAGTTATAGTTACCAAGGTCACCCTGGTTGGGGGATTTCAGAAGGCTTGGTCATGATGGACATTGGCTATCTTGCTGATATTCTTCTCAAATCTAGTTCCAACACCACAAATAGGACCTGTTAGGAAACATCCTCCATTCCATGTGTTCCTTTGAGGGAACCCATCTGGTTTTCTTTTGCCTCAGATATTTCGTTGTTCCTTTGTTGGTGGTATAATAACAGACTCCATAGAATG
This sequence comes from Xenopus borealis, assembly GCA_024363595.1. Taxonomy (NCBI): domain Eukaryota; kingdom Metazoa; phylum Chordata; class Amphibia; order Anura; family Pipidae; genus Xenopus; species Xenopus borealis. The sequence continues at coordinate 27,558,319 of CM044433.1, read as the reverse complement.
GCAGCCTGCTCTAAATACGGAACTGTGTCTAACTCAGGAAGGAATTTTCAGATGTACTTTTAGAGTCCCTTGTCATGTAAACAAACTTGTAGGACAGCAAGGGAGAATTGGCGTATGTGTAAAACAGAAGTATCAGATGTAAAATATCTGCAGGACTACATAATCAACAGCATGCTATTTTTATTCAGGTTCAGTTTCTTCAAGATATGAAGAACTATTATATGCTTAATAGGACATAGTCAATACAACACACTGTGCTGCAAGTAAATAAGAGCTGTATTATAAAAGTAAACAAGTGGGCTTGCACCTTATGAAAAAAGTATATGTTTATTTCAGTGTATCTGGTATGGAATGAGGCTCTGTACCCCAGCAGTAAATGATATACAAGGTTAGGTAAGCATCATTGCCATCAGTTGCATCATTGCCCCTGATCCAGGATGACTTGCTCATTTCATAAATCTATTTACTTGCTAGCCTTGACTGATCCAAATAAAGATCAGGGTTTCAGGCTTCATTGATGTTGGATAATGAGTTCACCAGACACCTTCCAATGGCATATACTTGATATGTTTAAATCCAAGAAAATGAATGGCATGCCAGTCTACAATCTTGCACGACTCAAGGATGTTACCATGATTAGTTCAAAGATTTCTTAGGTTTTTCTGGTCAGGTCAAAGAAGAGTTCTATCAAGCTGTCTCAGACATGACATCAATTATGATGAACGCTAATAGTTTTGCCTGGAGGGGAAGACTATTTCCTGGCAACTGGGTAGTCACGTCCTTCTTTTCATCACTAAATTCCATCTCTCCTTTTAACAAAATCCTATGACTGAGCTGAAGTTTCCACCCTGGCCATTACATTTTCACAAATAAAGCAAATAATTTTTAAAAACGAACTCTCTAGACTTTGTTTTTTGATATGATATGAATCATGAATATATATATATATATATATATATATATATATATATATATATATATATATATATATATACATATACAATAAGCCTTCCGAACCACCCTTCCAAGAGGTGTTTCTTTGGATATAATGCCCTGCAAACCGTGGGAAGCCAGTACAAGTTTAAACATGGAGGAAGAGAAGTAAATAATCATGCAGAACACCTTCTCATACCGGATCCCACAGTGCCAGCTGCCGCTCACTCATCTTGCTGAAGCCAGTCGTGAATATTTTGCCGTCAGCCATAAAGATGGATTTGATCGGTCGGGCCCCTTCGTGTGCCCCACTTTTCTCCTAGTTTTTTTTTTTTGGTTAGCAGGATTAACCACAGCAATTGAAAACACAAACATGCACACAAGTTAGTTATCACTCCAAAAGTTAAACTCTGCACACTATTTGAATCAACAGATTAAAAGATACAGTATAGTCAATTTTCTGTAAGCCAATCAAATCGATACTCACTGGGGACATTTGGGAGACCATAATGGTTTTATGAGCTCAATAGAACCTCCTTTCTACTGGCAGACACCAAAGCCATCCATTGTAAAGCTCTTCTTACTATATATAGTTCTATTTATGGGGCCACATTAAGCAGAATAAGTAGTGAAATTGTGTTGCCTTCAGAAAAGGCAAATCACATGTATTTGTCACAATGCTGGCTGAAAAGCTGAAAAGCTTTAGGGTATGTGATTGATTGCTGCTATCTCCCAGTCCTGTAGAAGGTACTTACCAATAGACTGTATACACGCTATGCTTCTTATGGCACACATGAGTATCATGAGATTTCCTGTGTCACATGATGTATACATCTCATTCATTTTGATGCTAACAGACTAATACAATTGTGGGTTGCATCTTGACAGCAATTGTAGGGAGGCAGAATAAAAAAATATAGCAGATCCCTAGTAAGACCTCATCTGGAATATGCAGTGCAGTTTTGGACTCCAGTCCTTAGGAGGGATATAAATGAGCTGGAGAGAGTGCAGAGACTAAGTGCAACTAAACTGGTTAGAGGGAGGGAAGACTTAAATTATGAGGGTAGACTGTCCAGGTTGAGGCTGTTTGGAAAAAAGGCGCTTGCGTGGGGACATGATTACATTTTACAAATAGGGACATTATAGACAAATATCAGGGGACCTTTTTACCCATAAAGAGGATCACCAGAGGCCACCCCTTCAGACTAGAAGAAAAGGACTTTCATTTGAAGCAGCGTAGGTGGTTCTTCACAGTGAGGACAGTGAGGTTGTGGAATGCACTGCCGGGTGATGTTGTGATGGCTCATTCTGTTAATGTTTTTAAGAGGGGCTTGGATGATTTCTTGGATAGACATAATATTAAAGGCTATTGTGATACTAAACTCTATAGTTAGTCTATAGGCATATATATTTATGTGAAGGTATGGAGTGGTGTGTGTGTATGGATGCTGGGTTTTAATTTGGAGGGGTTGAACTTGATGGACTTTGTCTTTTTTAAACCCAATTTAACTATGTAACTTTATAATCTTATAATCTTATTACAGGGTGTATAATTATATTGTGACATTAATAATTAATTTATACATGGATATGTCCAAATTCCAGTAAGTATGTAACTAAAGAATGAGGTTGATAGGACATTTGACATCTTGGCCTCTGGCACCACAGGGAGGTATCAGCTGCTGCCGGCAATCTGATTGCATTGGACATCTGTTGCTTAGAACAGTTAGCTGAGGAGCAATGGTCCACAAATTCAAAGGAAAACAACCAAAAAGCAGACTATTTGGCTTGTGAATGGTCATCTTCAATTATATTTAGAAAAGCTCAATGGTTAGATATGTTAAATGTATTCCATAACTACTACAGCAATACAATGTGCCTTGTCTACTGTAAGAAGGTTAGAAATGTCAACCTGCCTCATGACATGAGTGAAAGTTGGGGGTTTGCTAAGTCTTTTATTCCTATTCAGCAAAGAGTTAAGTCTTAAAAATGGCAGATGGCATCAGTATGACAAAAGTGGTGGGTGCAGGCCCAGACTGGCAATCAAAAAATCTTTAGCATATATCACAGAAGCTTCTGTAAGCTGCCATATACCTGTGCTTTATATTGGGCCCTTGTAGGGCTGTTTCGGCCTTTGTTTATTTAAAATTTCATGGCCTTCTTTCAATGTCAGTCCAGATATGGTTGTTTGACATCTCTGCAGACAAGCTATATTGTCATTTGTGCTAAATACATACCTGGCTTACTACTAGTAGAAAATACTGTGCATGCCACTGAACTTGAACTTATGCATCACACCAAAATTACAATAAAACAGAAAACATGCCCAGAGGAAAACTAGGAATGTGCACACTTACAGCCACGATTTCTTGCTTTCGAGGATCAATGACCCGGACTTTTTTGTCCTTGCATGTAGTGGTGATGAGGCTGCCATTGTAGTTCCAGCAAATGCTGTAGATGAGATCGCTGTGAAGCTCGTCCAAGTTAATGAGAGCTTCACCCGTCCCCACATTCCAGATAATGATAGCATTGTCACCACCTAGCAGAAGGAAGAGAAGCAATGAAAGAGCATACATACTCTACAGTCCACAGTCATGCAAACATTTTCACAGCGACAAGAGAACCGGGGCATCAACTGTATGTTAATTGTGCTCTCTGTGTTCATGGTTTTAAATTGAAGAACCTTGTTCAAGTAGTGGATACAGAGCATGCACACTAACTCCTTCTTACTGACCGTTAGAAAATGTCTCCTCTTCTTAAATTTATCATCGTCATTTCTAAGTGTCAAAGAGAAGGGTATACATATTTATATACACATATATGTATATATATGTATATAATATGTATACCCTTCTCGTTGACACTTAGAAATGATGATGATGATATATATATATATACACAAATCAAACAGAACATCCGCTTTTACTGATAATGTGATTATAGCCATATAATTGTTTTCCCAACAAAACATAATCATTCCTCATGTTTTTCTTATACTTGCAGGAGTGCAGCAGTGGAACTTAGAGGAGATTAAACGGACAGATGCAGTGGCCCTTTAAAGTCATAAATGGCTACCTCTTATGTAAGAAGTAGCAATTTATGAGGCTATAAAACACAGGAATATACGGTCATGTGAAAAAGTAAGTACACCCTGCGACAATTGTTTTTTCAACATACAGATATTTGATCTTAACTTCAACATACTGATAAAGATAATATAACCACTATCATGTACTATTTATATTTTGTAGTCTATTGTGTTATTTAAATAAATATATATTAGTAAATTTTGTCCCTATATTATCACTAGCTGAATACCCTAAAATTAGAATCAGGTGCACCAGATAAGGTCAAATGCTTACAATGTCATTAGAGAGGATCTAGGAGGAACCTGTCTTATTTAAACCTTAGACTTTCAGTTTGAGCTCATTGTTGACTTGTTGACCATGTCTAGAATCAAAGAGCTCCCTGAAGCTCCCAGTTCACCAGCTGGTGGTGGAAATATTATTGTTTGGGACTGCTTTGCTACATTAGGGCCTGGGCAGCTCACCATCATAGAATCCATACAATTTGTCCATGTACCAGAGCTTGAATATTGAAATTCAACTAAAAGTGAACGTTTCAACATGGCAATGACCCTAAACACCCCAATAAATCCACCAATGAATGGTTTAACAAAATGGAAGGTTCAGAAATGGTCAAGTAAAAGCCTGGATCTAAATCCCATCATTATGCTGTTGGGGTTTTGAAACTGGCTGTGCATGCAAGCAAACATGGAGGAAAGAGAAGAATATAAAAAAACTTAACATGGCATATACAGTACTAACTTGTTGCAGAAACTTGTTGAACAGCACCGCCAAAACTTTTCTTAGAAACCTTGATAAAAGGCCGCATGCCCTGAAACATTGCTGTGATGATGACCATTAAGCAAGAATAAAGGCTTTTTAAATTATAAGAAAAGTTTTGTTGGTGCTGTTCAACAAGTTTCTGCAATATTGATGCTAATGGAAAGTGGCCATTAAGAACCTGCACTGCAGGAAACGATAATTGTTGTGCTGACTATCTCACATATATTAACTTGTTCCCTAACTGTATGGTAATAGAAATACATTGTCTATAAAGATAATTTAAATATCTGCATTGTCATCTACTGTTTATTAAAGAAGTAAACACAGTTTCTTCAATGGGAACACCGTGATCAATGGTTGGAATCTCTATGTGTACATTACACATAATGTTCTGTTGTTATACACCACTGAATCCCGTTCCTAAAAGTCCTTTGCTGAGGTCATTACCTGCACTGAGTAATATGTTGCGAGCAGACGGATGCCACTTTACGATGCCCACCCTTTTGGAATGGCCTTCTAGTGTTACAATTGGCTCTGTTATGGAACGCACTGGTGTGTAATCTGGAATCTGCCAAACCTGATGAGAAACAAGCGTAATAGTAAAGCTCTGACCCTCTGTACAAGGCACACAAAAGAAGAACTCTCTGATGGAATGAGATCTTTGTAGAAGAATTATGAGAAATCAATATCAGGCTAGATGTCATCCATACTATTATTCAAGTCTTTTAGAACCGCATGTCACTCGAAAACCCCCATTCAGATGAAGCCACTTGGATTTGTGTGTTAAATGTGTCATGGGATTAATTGAAGAAGCTGTGTTATTTTAACTCATTTAATACATTTAATCTTTTGATTAGCATACCAAAGCACCATTGTTCACAATGGTGAACACTTTAATTAGATGGGATGCTGTGATTTCGGTGTTAAATGGGACAAGTGGGATATCTGGGTTTTGTTATTCGGTGTCAAACACACAAAGTGGCTTCATCTGTATTTCAGATCTCAATGTACACACCTATAAATGTCATTTCATTTAAAAAAAAACAAAAAAAAAACAACATAATTTTATTTTAATAAAACAGCAGTATTTCTGGTAGGGCCTTTGTTTAGACAACACAGCGGAGCTGGTAAATATCTTGCATTAAATAACAGAACTTCTGCTTGAAAGAAAAAAGACAAGATAGAAGTAAATGGCATGACAAGAATGTCTCAGGCAAAGCTGAGTGTTAAAGGGGGTGGTTCACCTTTCAGTAAACTTTTAGCATGTTATAGAATAGAAATTCTAAGCAAGTTTTCAATTGGGTTTTATTATTTATTTTTTATAGTTTTATAATTATTTGCCTTTTTCTTCTGATTCTTTGGAGCTTTCAAATGGGCGTCGCTGACCCCATCTAAAAAACAAATGCTCTGTAAGGCTACAAAGTACAAGTTATTGCCATTTTTTATTAGTCCTATTCCAGTCCCTTTTTCAAATCAGTGCATGGTTGCAGGGGCGTAACTACAGAGGAAGCAGACCCTGCAGCTGCAGGGGGGCCCAGGAGCTATAGGGGCCCCACATGGCTCTAATTCATATACAATTACAATAAATATTGGTAAAACAGGTCAACCACTGGACATTTTGGGGGCCTGAAAAAGAATTTGCTGTGGGGCCCAGTACGATCTAGTTATGCCACTGCATGGTTGCTAGGGTAAGTTGGACCCTAACTTTTTAATGCAAATGTTTATAATGCATATTGAAGAGCTGCTGAATAGAAATCTGAATAACTCAAAAACCTTAAATAATAAAAAATTAAAACCAATTGTAAATTGTCTCATAATACCACTCTTTATCTCATACTTAAGGTTAACTTTAAGGGATACTGTCATGGGAAAACATGTTTTTTTCAAAACACATCAGTTAATAGTGCTGCTCCAGTAGACTTCTGCACTGAAATCCATTTCTCAGATTTTTTTTTATATTCAGTTCCATCTGACATGGAGCTAGACATTTTGTCAATTTCCCAGCTGCCCCTAGTCATGTAACTTGTGCCAGAACTTTACTGCTTTCTGGCAGGCTGTTGTTTATCCTTCTCAGTGTTAATGAAGGAGTCACAGTGGAACATGGGTTTTTACTATTGAGTGCTGTTCTTAGATCTACCAGGCAGCTGTTATCTTGTGTTAGGGAGCTGTTATCTGGTTACCTTACCATTATTCTGTTGTTAGGCTACTGGGGGGGGTATCACTCCAACTTGCAGTACAGCAGTAAAGAGTGACTGAAGTTTATCAGAGCACATGACTTGGGGCAGCTGGGAAATTGACAATATGTCTAGCCCCATGTCAGATTTCAAAATTAAATATAAAAAAATCTTTCTGCTCTTTTGAGAAATGGAATTCAGTGCAGAATTCTGCTGGAGCAGCACTATTAACTGATGCATCTTGAAAAAAAATGTTTTTCCCATGACAGTAACCCTTTAAAGGTGAACGACCCCTTTAAGGCCAGTAGCCAACTGTGCATGGCCCCATTCTGCCGTTCCATACCTTCAGGCTGACAGCTAAAACAACAAAAACGGCAGATGTTACAAAATTACCCTAGAAACCATTCATTGATTTGAATAAGAGACTGGAATATGAACAGGAAAGACCTGAATAGAAAGATGAGTAATAAAAAGTTTATCTAGGGTAGAAGTGAACATTAGAATTTAGAATTTTTGAGTTTCTTTATGGCCAAAACTCAAATTCCACTAGGGAACTGTATAACTTCGATTAGAGTTTTTAAAAAAAAAAATTCTAAATCAATTTTCAAGATTTATCATACACTGGCCCTTTAAGAATTCAAATTAGACTATTTGCCATCTAAAACCTGCTGAATTGCAGTTTAAGTCAGTGGAAGACGTCCTGAGATCAATTTGGAATTGTTTGCAGCCTTCCTGACATTCTGTTTATTTCCCGAGAAGAAACTCGAATCCTATAAAATTTTTTGAATTTTTCAAATAAATTCTGATTGGGCGAATTTCGAGTTCATGGGAGTTTTGAAGACTTCCATGAATTCGAAATTGGACCCTTGATAAACCAGCCAACAAATGTGTAGCCTCAAAGAGCATTTGTTTCTTGGATGGGGTCAGTGACCCCCCCCCCCCCCATTTGGAAGCTGGAAAGGGTCAGAAGAAGTTAAATAAATAATTTATAGAAAAAATAAAGCCAGTTTAGACACACTAAAAGTTACCTTAAAGATGAAGCATCCTTTTAAAGTCAACGCACCTTTTCAATGATATCCATTTACAATACAGTCTAAGCTCGATTTACCAGGCCACAATATAGTGTACATCCTGGGAAACGCAGTGTAATTTCCAGCAAAGTGAAATATCCAGAGATGTAAAATCAAGGTTCAGCTGTATATACATGGCTACATGCATGCACTCAGGCAACACTCAGGCAAAGATAACCATGATGTTACACAGGCAAAGTAAATTATAAATATAGACCTTCCTGGAAATAGTGTTGCTTATTATAGCCACAGACTTTTCATCCTGGGGCTGCTAACAAGTCTAGTCCTGCAGTTATCCATTTTGGGTAATAAGCCTTAATGCTGGAGTAGCTTCTCGTTACAGATATGGGACCTGTTATCCAGAATACTTGAGACCTGGGGTTTTTTTTTCTTCGTATTTTCCGTAATTTGGATCTTCCTACCGTAAGACTACAAAATTATTATTTAAACATTAAATAAACCAATAAGGATTAATTATATCTTAGTTGGGATCAAGTTCAAGGTATTGTTTTATTATTACAGAGAAAAAGGAAATAATTTTAAAAAAATTAAAATTTTTAGAATTAAAATGGGATCTATGGGAGATGGCCTTCCCATAATTTGGAGCTTTCTGGATAACGGGCCTCTTGATAACGGATCCTGTTCCAGTATTGTTTTAGTGTATTAAATCCAAGGCTGTGCAAGGTCACCCTTAAGGCAATTTTGATACAAAGGTGGGCAAAAAATCATGACAATTAAATGAGCAATCCATACAAAATTTTTAAATATTGCTGCCAAATTGAGCCAGGAGCAACTGAACTTGTATAGTTTAGCACTCATGTAAGTATATGAGCCATAAACCTTTACATAATAAGAATATAGAGCTTCAGTTGTTGATCAGCTATAGTTTAAATTCTAGTTCTTAGACACATCTAAAGGAGAGGGATGGTTTAAAGGGGATGTAAAGGCAAAAACAATTAAATTCAATTTTTTCTTTCTTTATTGAAAAAGAAACCTGTCAAAATGTCTACTCTAAAATAAACCTGACTGTATGCAGTGAAATTCCCCCTTCGTTTTACTTGCTCTGACTGCTGAAGATAGGAAACTTCAGACGGTCCCTAAGTGCTCTGCAGGGAAACGGTCATACTTTCAAATGGCAGGGAGCCCCCACCTTACTTCCCAGAACTCCAGTAGCTTTGTTTGTTTCCATGTAGAGCATTTGGCGACTGTGTATCCATAGACACAGTGCAGTCTGTATATTCTAATTATTAATCAGTCTTGTTGTATTGGCTTCTGGCAGATATTATTTGACTTGTGCTGTTTTGATCATTTATGACGATCCCTAAGCTTAACCTCCCAACTGAAGCCTTGATCACACTGAGCATGTGCACAGTCTTGGTCATGCAAAGATGTATAACAAAGTTATAAGATGACAGCCCCCTGGGCCAACTTTGAAAGCATAAATCATTTGTCTTATTAGGCTTGTGGTTCAGTAAGTTCATGTTTATTTTTAGTTCACAAAATACAGCATTTCTAACATTATTCTATTTTAGACTTTAGTTGCTCTTTAAGGGGTAAGAAGGCAAAGGCATTTATTCCAAAAGGGAATAGGCTTATTGGAATGGAGGCAGGAATTTAACCATCTGTGATGCTCTGTGAGACAATATTTTGCATTGTTACTTTTGTTTATCTTTGTATAGAGACCTGCTCCAGTTGCACAACTTTGGATAATTTATTATTGTCTGCACTCATGTGATCTGTGGATGACCGTATGCCATTAGACCTTTAGAAACAGACTTCAAACGACTGCTGTACTTGCATAACATCAGTGACAGGAGCTGTTATATCCCAAACAACTGCTAATAATTAGCTACCCAAGGCATGCCTTTGGTTTTGCATTATGAGTGACATTATAGATCATGAAATATGAAGTGACTTCTAATACTTTTCTATTGTAAAACAGGCTGTACAAACTTATAAAACACATTTAAATGAGTTGCGCACAATAGGTGACATCACTACACACTGCTGATTACTGATGACATACGTAAGCACAGTTTATTAAGATACTGTATGTACAGGTATGGGAAGGCCATGTCCCTTTTAATCAAATAATTCACAATTGCATAAATGATTTCCTTTTTCTCTGTCAGTACAGTAAACAGTGCCATGTACTTGCCCCTTACTAAGATATAATGAATCCTTATTGGAAGCAGGACAATCCTATTGGGTTTATTTAATGTTTAAACAATGTTTTAGAAGACCAAGGGGCACATTTACTAAAACCTGAATTCATCTAAATTTTTTATGAACTCCCTTACACAATTTTAACTAATGAATCAATTCATTTTCTCGAATACCATAACCTGGATGAATGTGAATCTTCATAGTCACATTTTCTTGAAAAAAAATCAGAGCGACACAATGTCACAAAAATTAGGAAAATTACAATTTTATAGAGTTTTTGCAGCAATAACTTAACTTGTTTTGGATTATCCAGAGCAAATCACGATGTCAAGAAACAACTTCAGGGGTACCTGCCATTGACTTCTATATGACCTCGACTAGTTTTAGATTAGGTATTTTCAGATTTTCAGCAGCTTTGGGGTATGACAACTCTCTAAAAATTCAAGGTTTTTCTTCTGCAAAAAATTCTAGATTCCCCCTTAAAAACCTCAGCTAGATAAATTCGAGTTGTAATAAATGGGACCTCTAAAGTATGGAAATCCAAATTTCTGAAAGACCCCTTATCCAGAAAAGGTCTCATACCTGTATTTAACCAATTTTACATAATTTCAATAGCAGGGCTAAAATCCCATTAACAACATCAATAACTCTGAAATATAACCCCATTATCATCTTCTAATTATAGAATTATAGAATAAACAGAATACGAATATATAATCTACATGATGGACAAGCAGGTGATTTCTCCGCAAAACATGTTCATTCTTGTAGTTCTGAGATAAGGAAATCAACCATCTGTTTTACCAATGAGATGCTTTCTGTCTATTGCAGTACCATGCTGAAATTGTTGACTTCATTTAAAATTAAAAGGGATTTCCAGACACTGACTACATGATTGAGAAAGCTTGTTTGTGCTTTATTTCCCAGAATCCTTTAAAAAAAATGTTGAAAGCATCTATCATTAAAACAGTCTTTTTATTAGGCTATAAATACAGTTGTAAATTCAGTTTTTCCCTCAAAAGGAACAATTATGGTTTTTCATCTTTGGTCTTCTACTCTCATTACTTATTAGAATTACATGTTGGGAGACACTGGGAGGGGAACTGCATCCCTAAAAGGGAAACACAGTGATAACAAATGGATAATCAGATAAAACAGGATATTTCTGGATTGAAGAGATAAATGCTAGCGTCTGAAAAAACACATTAATCATGGTGGTGGTGGCATAAAGGCTAGGAAGCAGAATAGCTCTGGTGTCCCCACTGTTAACAGGGATTTTGTCATAAGGGCCTGGGTCTCATAGCACGTAACTCTTAACTTTCTGATTTGTGAATCAGGGCAGGCCGAGGAGTGACAGCATAAATAGACGCAGACTAGGTTTAGCAGGGAGTGGCCTTATTGTCCTGGTATAATGCTTGGTATGACATAGAAGTCATTCCAAAGTTGTACCCTAAACTTACATCCAATGCTGCCTTTGTTAGTACATATAACACCAAACGCTTAAGCAGCCGCCCAGACCAGTCCCAAGGGCCATGAAAACTTCAGAGTACAGCCCCCAGTCCTCAAGGGCACATACAAAAATTTCCAAAAATTATTACTCTGAAGACATCAAATTCAACTATTAAAAAATTGAATGTTTATTCATTATATATATATATATATATATATATATATATATATATATATATATATATATATATATATATATATATATATATATATATATATATATATATATAAAATGCATACAGACCAATAGATGCTCTGCCTTACGCGTTTCGTACCTCCTGGTTAGTACAAACTACTGCTGAACATGATGCAAAGAAGAGCATAGCAAGTGATCAAAAAGGACAACTATACATCAACTCATAACTTCATAACTTTCATAACTCAAAGCATCAAAGATTATCCTGTAAATCTTAAAAATTTATCTAAAAATAGAATATGCTCTTATTCATAATTGCATCTTGAAATTACAGACCCCATAGTACTCGCCTTACGTGTTTTTTTCCCATCCGGTACTTATTCATAGGCCTATGAACAAGTGCCACAAGGTTGCCTAACCCTGAGCTAAATGATTGTGTTTTTTCAGTCTCCACCCAGCTCTTCCCATGTCAGAGGTGTTTTTGTGCATACCCAAATACAATGCTAGAGCTGGAAGTATTATAAAGGACTGAACGTATTGTATTCCATTGGCTTGCATCCCATAGCTATTCATTTAAACAAGAGACGCCGCTTTTCCTGGCTCACAAAAAACAGAATGGTAGATCCAAGCATGTTGATGGCTGAATAACAGCGTGTCGGAATCCCCCCGATCCTCGTCACACAGCTGCCTCTGTTTTTAGCATCCGATTAGCAGCTTTCCTCTCCCCTCAGATTCTAGTGACTGGGGTATAATTAGAACAAACTGCTGCATCATAGGGTAAGACGCAGGCTTCTGAGCAGACACGTGGCAACATGTTCTATATATAATCAACCAGGCAAGGCTCTGTGTAATATGCAGAATGCATTCCAATAAACCTTGCCATCAGAACAATGAGCTTGTTTCAACTATTCCCTTGGTTATTTGGCAGCCAAATAAAATCCTGGCTTCATTTTAAACAAGGGCACTGCTGTCAGTATCCTCATAAAAAATCCTCATGTGCAGCCCCCCAATATTCTGACCCCCTAAGATAAAAATGCAGATCAAATAACAAAGCAAGTTACTTTCTGATTTTATGATTGATTTTCCATAAAGAGTGCCACAACAAAGACAAAGTATAAAACTGACAACACACCCTTACAGCGGCCTAGGAAATATCTGCGTCCATTGGTGAATAGAGTGGAAGGGGGAAAGTAAGGACACAAAAAAAATAACATCATAAACTTAGACTGAACATACAAATGCACTACAGACTCAAATCAAAAGGAAAAAGCATAGCGTATTTATTATTAGGATGTATTTTCATGTTTTATAGATTAATCCAACAAACACATCATTCTGCATAGAGATCTATATTTATCTGCAGGCATGGAATCCTTCGTCCAGAAACCCCCTATGCAGAAAGTGCAAAGTTACAAAAGGCCATCTCCCACAGAATACATTTTAATCAAATAATTAAAATTGTTAAGAATACTTTGCTTTTTCTCTGTAATAATAAAACAGTACCTTGCATTGGTTCTTACCTAAGATAAAATTCATCCTTTTAGGAGAAGGAAAGACATCCTGCAATTGGAGGTGCCAAATGTTAGGCACATGTTAAGCAAGTGCAGGTTCGGATTTAGGGCAAGGCCACAAAGGCCCGGCCAAGGGCGGCAAATTTCTAGGGGTGGCATGCCGCCGAGCCGTTCTATGGGGAGTACTGGGGACGCTCTGCTCCATGGTGCTTTTGTGCATCTGCGGCAAATCCAGTGCTGCCCAAGTGATTGTATTGACTTACCTGAAGGTGGTGCTCTTATCAGCAGAAAATTGCACCGGACCGGGGTTATACCAGTGAGCACCTCGGAGAGCTTCTCTTCTGTCTTCCACTTTCTTCACGCGGCTGCGCATGTGCAGTAGAATGATAAGCCAAACTTTAACTGAAAAGTCGCCTGCAAATGCGTTTGCCCTGGGAAAATTGAAGAAAGAAGAAGCCAGAAGAGGATCTCTCCGTGGTGCTCAGTGGTATAACCCTGGGCTGGTGCAGATTTCTGCTGATAGCAGCACCGGCCCTGATTTCAGGTAAGTCAATACAATCACTTGGGGGTGCCTAATATTTGGCAGGATGCCTTTCCTTCTCCTTTAACAGTGACAAAACAATCCTGTTGTGTTTAATTAATATTTTAGTATCCTTAAGCTGTGGAGATCCAAATTACGGAAATGAAAATTATAGAATTACTGCTTATCCGGAAAACCCCAGGTCACCCCAACACTATGATGGGCACAAGCATAATACACACAAACACACAGAGCATTGGCTGTGTTATCGGCCCACTGGGAGCAAGGCAGTGGATTTACTACTTGTCAATAAGCTGAGAAATCTCTGCCACTTCTAAAGCAGTCAAACAATGGATGGATAGTGCAGCTACAGCAAAATTACATAAAGAAAACCCCACCCAAAAACATATTTTGGTTTGTTGTCGTATTTCCCATAGCCCCAACATGATTAAATTTGCCTAATTGATGTGATGTGGAACCTTTCTCATAATCAATATTATCCCTATTAATTAGATGATATTTATCTGAACAAGCTCAAGTGCTGGAAATCTATGAATGAGTTGGATTGAAAGTGAGAAACATACAACTAAAAAACAAGTCTGAACAGGAAGGAGGACCAGCGCTTGGGTAGAGCACTGAGCACAGGAGTCAGTAATGGGGACTATTTGTCATTGTTATCCTTTGCATACCAAAAAAATAAATATTGCTGGTAGGCAGAGTACAAAAGTCAAGGTAGATGGAACATCATCAACATTTATTCACTGCAGATTTGTTTGGGTTTGGAGTCGAGAACCCAATGACACTCTTTCCTGTACTTTCTGGTAAAAAAAAGTGTGAATCTCATCGTTGACCTTGGTTAGGGAACATTCTTATGAATAAGTGTCAGATTGACATGGCTGGCTCTTCTGGTCTGATCTGCAAGTGGTTTCCAGAGTGCCCTATACCTTCATTGCTTCTATAGGGAAGCTTCTGAACAACAAAACTGTACCCCCACATGGGACGTGGAGCAAAGCAACTTACCATTACTGTGGTGTCATCAGAGGCGCTTGCAATGACGTTATCATTATGCGGGCACCAGTCTATGTCAAGAACAGGAGCTGTATGGCCGCTTACTGAAGGATGATTCTTATCCACCCGACCAGTCTGCCCCAAAAGAAAGAAAGTTTGTTGAAGTAAACAGGAGTAACAACATTTCAAATGTAACAAAAAGTTCTTCATTCTTGACTAATTTGCTTTTTTTCTTAGAAATAAGACGGAGCCTAGTACTATAATACAAAATCCAGCATAAACCTACGTTGATCACAAAGCAAATCCTATTGGATTTCATGTTTAAATGTTTATAGTAGATTTAAAGCGATACTGACATGTTCCGATGAAAACCAATAGGATCATGTTATTACTAAAGAGTTGCAACACCAACATCTGTCTGACCAAAAGTCCTGAAACTGCCCCCAGCCCAGTGATACTTACTAGTGATGGGTGAATAATTTCGCTGGCGTAAAAAAAAACTGAAAAGTGCGGCAAAAAAAGTGACGCGGCGCGAGTCGAAAACGCGATGTGACTTGTTACGCCAATTTTTCGCCAATTTGCAAATTTCGCATCACTAATACTTACCTGAGTTGACAGTCCAATATGAGTAAAGACTCTTCTTCAGTTGGGCAGAAAGCAGTGCAATCCTTTCATTGTCCACAGTACTGTTTCCATTTGTTATTAGCCAATGAAAGGATTTGCCCTGCTCCAGTAGAGCATGTCAGAAGGAAAATAGTGTGGCTTCTTCTACTCTCTGACCCTTTCCTGATAAGCAGGTACTGCTGAACTTGCAATGGCTTTCAGGGACTTTTGGCCTTTAAGATTTTCGTACCAGAACTCTTTAGTAATACTGACATGTTCCTATAAATTTTTACAAGGTATAGTTTAAGTTACAGAAAGACCCTTTCTGATGCCCTAGATACCAAGTACATGCATGGGATCCATTATCTGGAAACCCATTTAACAGATAGCTACGAATTATGGGAAGGTCATCTTCCACAGAGTCCATTTTAATCAAGTAATTAAATTTTTTAAAAAGTGTTCTCAGTGACCCTCATTAATACAAACATTTACAAAGCATATTATTAGGTAATGAGGATTGTTTTAACTCAAATTACAATTGTAAAAAATGCAGAGCCCTGATCAATCAGCTGGGTTGTTTTTACTCCAACAAACTAGTCTTATTATTCAATCTAGTGCAGTTAAAAAGGAAATAAAAATGGCTTTATATTTTATAGGAATGCACCAAATCCAGGATTCGGTTCGGTATTCGGCCAGGATTCGGCCATTCAATTTTGGCGAATCCTTGTGCCTGGCCAAATCGAATCCTTAAAATCATGTGACTTTTCATCATAAAACAAGGAAACTGCCCCATGCTAATTTGCATATTCAAATTAGGGTTCCGTTCGGTATTCGGCCAAATCTTTCGCAGCAGATTCGGGGGTTTGGCCGAATCCAAAATAGTGGATTCTGTGCATCCCTAATATTTTATTCCATTTTGTGATGTTATAACACACATACATTCTTTGGCTATTTGAGAGGAACACAAGACTGGATTTGGATAAGAGATTGGAATTTGGATAGAAGATGCCTGAATAGAAAGATGAGTAATACAAAGTGGAAATAACAGTACATTTTTAGGCTGACAGACCATTTGGGGCCAGTAACCCCAATCTGAAAGCTGGAAAGAGTCAGAAGAAGGCAACAAATAATTCAAAAACTATAAAAAAAGAAAAAATGAAGGTCAATTGAAAATATGCCTAGAATGAGTCATTCTATAACACACTAAAAGTGAACTTATCGATTAACCACTATTTTAATCTAATTACTCTTCCCTATTGGGACAAAGTGTAAATAAGTGATTAATCAGTGCTAGGAATAAATATCAGTCATAGCCACTAGGAAATAGAGGTTCAAATGCATAACAGGACTGAAGAGGAAAGAGGAAAAGTGAAGTGTCATAGGGAACGGAAAATGTTTTGGGACAAGCAATGGCTTGGATGGGCGGCGGCTTACTAGCAGCTAAACAATCTCCCCTGCCCGGCACATTGGAAAAATAAACTGAATGGCCGTCTAAGCACTTCCTGAGACATTTTCTATTGTTTTCTGAGTGAGGTCATTCTTATTAGCAATGTAGGATTAACAGACAGCTGCCTCAATTCCACAGCTACTGCAGAAACCCTCACCATTCCTTCACTGGGCTGGAATGTGGGATCAGAGGAGACAAGGTGGCAGAGGTCAAGGATAGAGTGTAGCTCCCAGCCTGGGGGCGGGGTCACTGCTATACATTCTAGCATAAATAAGAGCAGAATTGTAGGAGATGAGAATGTGACCACATTACTCTGCCCTTTTCACCCTTTGTTTCCATGTTGGTTGGTGTTTCTGAGGCAACATAACAGAACTTATATACCAACATTAAGGCTGATGTTTTGAAACAACTGAAGTTTATTCTTTACAGGGAACATATACCTCCCCATGTCATTAAGTTGGGCTTATGTAATGCATAAACATTATCTGAACTGCCCAAATATAGAGTTGGGGGTTTTTACACAGGCATCCGTGATTCCACACATTAAAAGGAAAACATGATATTTGTACAAACTATTTCCCAGGTCCACTTAGGCTCATGGAAGGATCCAACCCCTTCTTCACCCAGGACTGTATTTAGTTGCTATGGGTGGCACTAGACCTAACCAGGCTGGGATTTGTGGAAAGGCCACCTAGGCCCAGGCCTGGGGCGGCAGGATTTTAGAGGGCGGCATGCTGCCCAACCACACACCCATTTGTTTGGAAACACTAGGGATGCGCAGGAGATATGATGAGTTTTATAGATATATATATATGAGTTTTTTTTTAAATTTGCCATGCACCAATCCCCATTGCTCCAGTTTCGATGACAGAAATTTGCCCGAATATAGGGGAGGGGACGGGGCGATGAATGCCAGTGGGCCTAGGGGTTCCCACTATATAAATCTGGCCCTGGACCTAACATTGCCCCCAGCATACGGAAGTTACATCACATGTACTGGTGAGAAGGGTATAGGGCCCATTGTTTTCACCAGAATTGTTGTTCCCCTCACCCCCAGCTCTGCCACCAGGTTTAAGCAGAAAGTTTGCCACAGTGACTGGGGGAATATTTCTTTTACATATGTAATAAATCACATAGACACCCAAGGGGCGCTCTCCAAAAGCTGCTGTCTTAGGCACTGGCTCTTAGATGCAGTATATAAATTCAGCCCTATCTTTACATTGTTTCATTTTAAAGTGATATATTTTGTGCAGCACCCAAAATGAAAAGCACAAGGACTTCAAGTCTCAGAATCCATGATGCTGTATGGTTAATATGAGTATCATGCTTCACTTCAATCTGTGAAATTAGGTCCTTTCTGTGTAAAAATGATAATACTAAAAAAAATTAAAGTTCAGAATACTTTTTTTTTTTTACCTAAGCCCAATTGATTGCAATGTAATACCTGATGTAAAAATTGAGGGTATATTTTCCCTTAAGAAAAACTGGGTGCTTCAGGTCTCTTCGGGTTGCCTAACTTCACCTTGTATTTTAATATTCATACACATTAGCTTGTTGTGATATGATGATGACAATAAGCATATAAGGTACATTAATCTGTCCTAGAATTCTGTATGTCCCATAGGTCAAATGCAGCACTGAGCTTACAGTCTTCTGAGCACTTACCCCTCCCTATGTGTAATAAAAGACACTAAGGTTGCTATGGGTTACTGCTAATTATAGAGGAAGCAGACTGTTGTGTTTGGTAGCAGACACAAACCCCGCTTGCGAGGGGGGGCCCCGGGGAAAAGGGTCTATTTCCTCAATAGTGTTGAACTCCCCCTCCTGAGAGTGTGTGCACACAGGAGTCCCTATGCGTACTGGTGTCCCTATACGCGCAGGGCCCTCTGAATATTTTTCTGGCAGGGGGGCCCCAGTGTTCTGTTGTTACACCCCTGCAAGAGATGTACTAATGTCACTGATGACAATATAAAGCAATCCATGGTAATTTTGCACCATGTACTGTAAAGCTGGCCATAGTGGCAAAGATCCGCTCATTTGGCGACATCGCCAAACGAGCAAATCTTTCCCCAATATGCCACTAACTGGCAGGGTTATATCGGTGTAATCCGGACATTCAGCCGATCGGATTATGACAAACACAATGGATTTCCAACTGGTCCGTCGGAAGAAAATCCAACTTTCCCGATTGATATAGTGGCCAGATATCAGTCAGAAAGACCCATTGGTCGAATTGGTCTAAACATCCGATATTGGCAGCTTTATCTACCCGTGTATGGCCAAGATTACCCTAAGGGGCAGATTTACTAAGGGCTGAATTTTAGAAGTAAAAAAACATAAAAAATCCGACCCTCAAAGTTTTTTTAAAGGGCTTTTTCCATAAAAAATGGACATATTTTGATTGAATAGGTACATTTTCGATCGGATAAAAAATAGTTTGAATCAATCGATTTAATTGAATGATTCTCCACAAAATCCTTCGAATTATTGGAATTTAGACAATTTTTCAGGACAGGTTCTATGAGGTACCCCATATGCTAAAATGGCAATTCAGCAGCTTTAAGCTGGCGAATAGTCGAAGGGTTTTTAAAGGGCAAGTACTTTGAAATTTCGAAAATTCAAATTTTTTCAATTCAAATCGAATTTTGGGCTATTCGATAGTTGAAGTAGCCCAAAATTACTTTGTAATTAGAATTTTATTAGAATTTTCACTTCAACCTTTAGTAAATGTGCCCCTTAAACTTTATTTAAACTTTAAAGCCTGTCAGGTTATCATTAACATTATCTATATCATTAGAAAAAACAGCATATGATTCACATAACTAATAACTGGGCCAAACATTCTCAGAATGAAGACCAATGTTCAAAATGATGAAATGAGTGGACTGATTGGGCTTTGCCAATATTGGTTTCCGCCAGTCACTTTATAGCATAAACCAGTGTTCCACATCTTAGTACACTGCTGAACATCAACCATCAACATTCAACTAGCAGACTATAATAATTTTAATAAACCCATTTAATTACATTTTTTTATATTGTGTTTCAGTATATCTCTTCCTTCGGGCATCAAGGTCATATCACAGAACAGGGGACGAGCCATCAAAAAGCAATATTTTGCGCTGTTAGAAAAAGAAGGTCACATGTAGAGAATTGTACAGAATTGTATTGGGCCCTAGGAATAGCAAATGGTTCCTAATGGAAGCCGTGCTGTGAGGCAGTCATCAGATTAGACTTTATTGTTGGAGATTCAGAAAAGATTATTATAACAGTAAAAGACAAGGACAGTGAAACCACTGTCAAAAGAATAACCACAGATTCCTTCTCTACTTTATATATAGCACGGGGGGGAAAAATCACCTTTAAGTAATACGTGTCTCTATAAATGTTTTCTGTTATTTAAACTCTTAGATGTTACCAAGGAAACAGATGAATGACCACATCAAGAGTACATTCCCTTTTTATTATTATTTTGTCCCTGCAGAATAAATGATGCTAGCAAATGGAAAATATATTATCGAGCGCTTGCTGCGGAGAACTGGAAGGGCTCAGCTGAGATACCAACAGATATTACCTTGATGTGCAGAGTGTATGAAGAAAAATCAGGAATGTCTATCACTGGGTAACCGTTGCTATTTCTTTATGCAAGACTAGGCAAGACGCTGATTGACTTATCTGGCCCCTGAGCAGATTGTAGAGCTAGACTGATTTTACTGGGTCACTATCATGAAAGACTAAATTTGCATTTGTGAAAAAACTGTTTACTACAACAGCGTAAGATGGCTTTCTCCCTTGTAGATAGCACGCGGTCCCTTTTATATTCAAAAGGAAATTAGGTCATATACATTTTGATGGTCCTGAGTAGGGATGCGCAAATTTATTCGCCAGCCACGAATTTGCAACTATTTTCCGCGTTTCTCGGCCAGCAAATAAATTTGAGAATCTCGGCAAATAAATTTGAGAATCTCCCGCAGAAATTGGGTGCGCGGTAAATTGTCGCTGACGTCATCAACTGTCGCTGGCGTCAAAAGTCCTATTTCGCAAAACGGGACAAATTCACCCCTTAACAAGCCATGTAAAGTCAGCTGTGACCATACCTTATAGGGGTGTTTCACCTTTAAGTTAACTTTTAGTATGCTATAGAATGGTTAATTCTAAAACAATTCAATTGGTCTTCATTATTTTATCTAAAAAACAAATGCTCTGTAAGGCTACAAATGTATGGTTATTGCTTCTTTTTATTACTCATCTTTCTATTCAGACCCTCTCCTGTTCATATTCCAGTCTTTTATTCAAATGAATGCATGGTTGCCAGGGTAATGTGGACCCTAGCAACCAGATTGCTGAAATTGCAAACTGGAGAGCTGCTGAACAAAAATCTAAATAACTCAAAAACCACAAATAGTTTAAAAGTAAACAACACCTCCAGCTATGCTCTTTTTCTTAGAACAGCCAGAAGAGACTGGAAACTACTGGAAACTACTGGAAACTAGAAGTTAAATTTCAGTATGTAGAATATAGAATGGGCCATTCATAGCAACGTTGCAATTGATTTCTTTGTTTATATATTTTATATATTTTTTTAATTATTTGCCTTTCTCTTCTGACTCTTTCCAAAAACTATTGCTTTAAGAGGCTACAATTTTATTGCTATAGTTACTTTTTATTATTCGTTGTTCTATGCAGGCCCTCTCCTTTTCATATTCCAGTCTCATGTTCAAACAACTACCTGGTTGCTAGGGTAAATAATACAATTAAAAAACTAAAAAAAATGAAGATGAATTGAAAATTGTCTTACAAAACAGTCCTTAGTAACAGGAGAAGGCCTTAATAAAAACATTAAATATACAATTGTAGCCTTACAAAGCAAAAGTTTTTTTGGGCCGCTGTGGGTGACCCATTTGAAAGGTGGAAAGAGGAAGATGAGAAAGGGAAATAATATAACTATTAAAAAAGTAAGACTTATTTAAATGTTGGTTAGAATAAGGACATTCTATAGTATATTAGAAATTAAATTAAATGTGATAATCCCTCTAAGGAACACACGTATAGTTAAAAGAGGCATTAAAAGAAATATTTTAGCAGTGATACCTTATATATATAATGATATGTTATACAGTATGTGTGTAGCATGCTGACCAGTAGCAAAGTGTCCTTGGAAGTTTTCAGATATTAGGAATCATGACTTATGTACTTTATATTTAAATGATTAGCTTTACTTTCTAGAAAATGAGTAGCCGACTTACCTTGGCCAAAGGTAAAACAATAAAGGCACCTCCACCACTAGATTCCACAATAATAGCTAGGAACTTGGGGTTAACTGCACAGAATGAGCTGTCCCAGGTCACTTTAGACACCCGGATGTCCTCATACATTTGGTCGGCTTTCACTGGTTGTCCGAAAATATGGCGGAATTTGCTCTGACGAACTACTCTTCGACTCATTGTGAATAAACTGTAGAGATGATCAGAGAGGAAAAGATTAAGAAAAGTTGAGTCACACTCAGCAATCTTTGTATACATGTACAGAATATTGTATACCCGGGTATGGGATACCTTATCCGGAAACCCATTATCCAGAAAGACCTATTTACTGAAAGACCATCTCCCATAGACTCCATTATAATCCAAATTTCCGAAAATGATTAGTTAACTCTTTAATAATAAAACAGTAGCTTGTTCTTGATCCCAACTAAGATATAATTAATCCTTATTGGAAACAAAACCAGTCTATTGGGTTTATTTAATGTTTAAATAATTTTTTAGTAGATGAAGATCCACATTATGGAAAGGCCCCTTATCTGGAAATTTTTGGGGCGATGCAGAAATTAACTGAAATTAGTATAAATGCTGAGAGGGTGAACGTGTGTGAAACATAATATAAAGTTGCACTGCAACACTTGTGAATGTTGTTTGCAGGGCTGGATTTCTAAAGCTGACACCGCTAGCCTGTCTGCTCACTCCCCCCCCCCCCCCCCCCCCCCCCCCCCACCGCAGGTGCATATGCGTGCATGTGCAGATATTCCACAGTCTGCCTGCTCGCCTGCTCCCCCGCCCACCCCATATTCATATGCGCGCATGCACACACAATTTTTCCATCCCTTTTGGCACTGAGGACAGCACATGCGAAGTTTGTAGAGTGCACAGTCCTCAGTGCATCAGGAAAATGATTCTGCTGGGTGTAGGGTTGCCACCTGGCCGGTATTTTACCGGCCTGGCCGGTATTTTTGATGGTTCATCCCAATGTTATCAATAAGAAAAAAAGATAAATATATAGGCCGGTATTTTTTTCAAGAAAAGGTGGCAACCTTAGCTGGGCGGCATGCTACCCGTGGAATTGCGCCGCCCTAGGCCCTGGCCTTTGTGGACTATCCACCAATCCGGGCCTGGTTGTTTGACTTACACTAAAGGTCAGTGATTTTAATGTACAGTATACAGGAATTACAAACAATACACCATTTCCTGTCTACAAGCCTGCTTAATACAAACAGATTTAAGATACAAATGCTATAGAACTACAGGTCTCTGGGCAATTGTTGCTCCAGTTTGAAAGATTATTCAGCTACATTTATACAGGGGATATTTATTTAATGAGCAACTAAAACATAGGTATGTGTCTGCCATATAGCAACATATGCATCTAAAATGTTAAATCTTTCCTTTACGCATTGAGTTAATTCTCTTCCCAGAACATGAATGTTTAGAGAGCCACTTTGCAGTATGTGTGTATATTGCAGGATTAAGTAG
Source organism: Xenopus borealis (assembly GCA_024363595.1). NCBI lineage: Eukaryota > Metazoa > Chordata > Amphibia > Anura > Pipidae > Xenopus > Xenopus borealis. The sequence continues at coordinate 27,534,648 of CM044433.1, read as the reverse complement.
CCCTTTAAATTTTATATAGGGCTACATATGCAACTAAAATGTTATACAGTAGCAACATATGCTACATATGGGTGGAGGGTGCATGGCCCGCACCCTGGCCCGTCCCCACCTAGTTACATTACTGCTTTTTTACTCTCTTTCCCCGCGTTTCACTAATTTAATTAAACAAATTAGGTTTCGGTTCAGTATTGAGCCAAAATAGTGGATAAGGTGCAGCCAAAGAATTTTTTTTTTTTTTTAAATAAGCCATTAGTTGTAACTAAACTGCTATAAGCTGGGGGAAAAAGCAATGTCCCTTAGAATTTATTTTAGTAAGGCCATGTTTCCTTGTTACATATAATAAAAACACTACCAGTATTTATAAAAGTTGTTAATAATAAAGCTAGGAAGACCAGTACATTTTGCCAGTAAAGGTGGTATCCCTACCACAAAATCTCCAAGATAGAGCCCCTAAACCAGGCAAATGTCAATGTGGATAGAGGTAAGGGAGAAACTTTTACTTGTGATATTTCCCAACTGTTAATTTTGGACAAAATTTGTGAGCTTTCTTTGAAAAATTGGTTGATGTAATTGCACAGAGAAGGTTCAATTGAGCAGAGTAGTAAAACCTAATGACTGCTTGTAATATATAATTAGCAAAGCATTTACTTCACAGACTCTTTGAACGTGTGCTTTACTGGCTGTATGATCAGCTGAGGGATGTATTAGTGCCCTGCTAAGATCCAGGGCATTGACACTGCATCACGCTTATCTGGACTTGGTATCAGTAATTAACAATGGAATAGCAAGCGACACAGCTGAACAAGCTCCAGCATCTCTCATGAATCTTGCACACAAAACATGAAAGGACCCCGGAGCCCATAAAACAGAGTCATGTGAGGATACAGAACATATTATTGTAGGTGGTTGAAAAAGAGAATGGGGGCAGATATTTCCAAGTTCACTTTGGGAAATCTAATCCAGAGGAAGAAAGAATCCAAACCTGTGTTTTTGCCATTTTTACCATTTTGAAGGACAAATGTCTTCCTTGGGGAGCTTCTCATTGGATGTCCACACAGCCACTGTTTCAATCCACAATCCAGGCCCTTAACATCTCTTATTATTTTCTATAATTTCCATTATAGCATATTATATTTATAAAAGTCTACTGGATGCTCCTGAGTTACAATGTCTGGATATAACTATGAGTCCAGGTTCTTGCACTCAGAATCACTTGACTGTGATGTCCCACTCCCATACAGTACCAAACATTTGGTTGCTAGAGTTCCAAGCTGTAAGATGAATGGGAGACTGTCTGAATAGCTAGTTAAGTTACATATAAAACATTAGTAACAATAAAACTTTATCCCCAGGATAGATGGAGTCACAAACCCAAAAATTTAGATCATGTTTTTAATTTCAGGCTAGAAAGAGGACCCCCAAACTCTTATCTCCACTTCTGTCAAGGAAAGAAAAGAAAAAAGGTGGTTGAAAAAGAGGATGGGGGGGGGCAGACATTTCCAAGATCCCTTTGGCAAATCTAAGAAAGAACCCAAGCCTGTGTTTTTTGCCATTTTTGCCATTTTGAAAGAAAAATGTCTTCCTTTGGGGAGCCACTCTTTCAATTCACAATCCAGGGCCTTAATGTCTGTTATTATTTTCTATAATTTCCATTATAGCATATTATATTTATAAAAGTCTACTGGATGCTCCTAAATAGCAAGCTAAGATATATATAAAATATTAGTAACAATAAAACTTTAGCCACAGGCTAGATGGAGTCACAAACCCAAAAAATTAGATCATGTTTTTAATTTCAGGCTGGAAAGAGGACCCCCGAACTCTCATCTCCACTACTGTCAAGGAGAGAAAATATTGAAGAAAAAAAAAGAAAAATAAATGTTTCTTTTCTTATATAGTCACCTGTGCACCACTCACTGAAGCAGTAACCCTAGGCATCAATATTGACCAATCTCTGATCTAGGGAGTCATTTGACATCTGTGGAGTAAACCATTGATTTGCTTCCCCAATACCTCCTTTTCTAATCATTCAAATAAATACTGTTTACATGGATGCAATATAAAGCTGTGGGTAGTATCCCCAGGAGGAGAGGTAATTCAGTTACTCGCAGGAGACATGAGAACAAGCACAGCTTTAATTACACATGTACCTGCAGTAATTGGCTGATGGGTAGTTTGAGCATTCCTATTACCAGGTGAGAGAATGAGACAGAAAAAGATTAAAGGGACTATTCACCTTCGAGCCTACTTTTAGTATGATGTAGAGAGTGATATTCTGAGAAAATTTGCAATTGGTTTTCATTTTTTATCATTTGTGGTTTTTGAGTTATTTAGCTTTTTATTCAGCAGCTCTCCAGTTTGCAATTCCAGTCTGGTTGCTAGGGTCCAAATTACCCTAGCAACCATGCAATGATTTGAATGAGAGACTGGAATATGTATAGGAGAGGGCCTGGAAAGAAAAATGAGTAATACAAATCAACAATAACTAGTAGATGGGGCCCTTCCACTGATTAAAATAACCTATGAAATTAGAGGGGCATCTGATAAGTTGATAAGTTCGAGAAGGTCTGGAGAGGCCTGGTGTAACCAAAACTCTAGACCTGTGAAAATCTTTAGAAACCATTATTGTTATTTCAAATGCCAATCAATTGTCCTGTTCTAGCCAAATTGTAAAGAACACCAAACAAAACTGTATGTGTGTGTTAAATGTTGTTTATGGTTTATAAAATCAATAAAACATTTCCTTTAAAAAAAAAGAAGTGAACTTAAAGGTGAACCACTCCTTTAATATAGGGCAGGGCAAACTGATCTACAGACCATTTAACAGGCTAAAGACCCCCATACACGGGCTGATAAAAGCTGTCAATAGACCAAGTCGCAGCTTATTGGTCCAACTGTGGTGCCCTCTGAAGGGCTTCCCCAATCAATATCTGGGCGAAAGCCAGATCTCAAACAGGCAGGTTAAAAAATCCAGTCTGATCGCTGCACCATCTGTGCATTGATGTGGTCCCACAATCCGACTGCCCATATCTCCTCCATTCTGATCCGATCGTCCTAAGGCGCATGTTCAGATCAACCCGATATGGGCCACCTAAATGTGTACATGATCGGGGAGACATCCGCTCGTTTGGCAACATCGCCCTGTGTATTATGGCCAGCTTTCGACTAGGACTCTAGGCTTAAATGCTATTATTTTATTATTCTGCATTTTAAAGGAGAATAAAGCTCAACAAACAATAATTCTAAAAAAAAATGGTGCCTCCAAACATACCCCTAGTAGCTCCCCATCTTCTTTTCTGCTTAATCTTCACTGATTCACATGCTCTGTGCTGCTGTCACTTAATGAGCTTAGGAACCAAGTGGTAGAGATACAATAAACAAAATCATGATACAAGGCTCATTAATATTGAATTCAGATTCACAGTAAAAAGCAGCATAAAACTAATGTATTTTTTGCATTAGAAATGATTAATAATCAGCCCATAGCACTGGATCCTATAATGAATGTAAATTCACTTTCTGCCAATGTTTTGATGATTTGAACATCCCTTCCTAGAAACAGCCTGGGGTACCTATATGTAAACACAGCCCTGGCTGGTACAATAAGTTTTGTTGTAGTGCGCCTGCACTTTTGTCTGGGGTATACGTAAATATGTGTCCTGCATTAAACAAATCAGATGACAACCTATCTTTTTTACGATTTAATATGAGCAGGGCAGTCAGCAAAGAGGGGGGCCTGCAGGAAAGATGAGGACCTATACATATTGGGGGAAGGGGGCAAAACGCTAGGTATCTGCTAGGGGTTCAGGAGTATAAATTGCCTAATGGGGCCCTTATTGATGGGCAGTTTCAATATGTATATGCAACAGAATGGGCATGGCTAAATGTTTTGAATAAGGGTTGTTCAAACTGCACCACTCAGGTTGTTGATCTACTACACCCAGCATCCCAGCTTGGGGAATGCTGTGTGTTAAATAGTAAATGAAGTACCCTCTAATGTAAAATATAAGGATATAATACAGTAACGTAACTAGATTTGCAAACAGGGTGCCCCTAGGCCATCTCTAATCATCTCCCCCTCTCCACATCCACGTCTCTCTCCCCTTCCCCTCCCTGTCCATGTCTCCCTCCCTTTTCACCTCTGCGTCTCTCTTCCTTTCTGTCTGTATTTTCCTCCCCTTCTGCTTCCCCCTCAGCTTCTGCTTCCCCTCCGCGTTTCTACCCTTCCTGTCCACGTGCCCCTCACCTTCTGCTTCCCCCTCCGCGTCTCTCTCCCCTTCCGTCCACGTCTCCCTCCCCTTCTGCTTCCCCCTCAGCTTCTGCTTCCCAATCCGCATCTCTCTCCCCTTCCCGTCCGCCTCCACTTCTGCATCTCGCCTCTCTCTCCTTCACCTCCCCTTCTGTTTCCCCTTCATCTTCTGCTTCCCCCTCCATGGCTCTCTCCCCTCCCCATCCGCATCTCTCTCCCCTTCCCCATCCCATCTCCCACCCTCTCTGCTTCCCCCTCCGCGTCTATCTCCCCTTGTTGGGAGCGAGGCTAGGGTTGCCACATTTTATAAAAAAATTTACCATCCGGTGGGGGGGGGGGGCAGGAACAAAAGGGGGTGGTCAATGATGCAAAAGGGGATAGGGCCATGCACAGTGATGCAAAAGGGTCAGAGAAACACACACAATGGCCAAAAGCCTGAAATGAAATGGTAAGTTCTGAGTGAAATCGGGGGAGGGCCAAGGGCTTTTTTAAAGTGTATTACAAATTACCAACAACTACATTAAATTTGTAATACCGGCCCTGGCCCAATCGCACCCCCTGCACCACCGGTAGTTATGCCAGTCATGCTTTTATATGGTCATGGAACTCCAAGGTGACTTCTAATATCCTCATATTCTGCAACAGGGGGTACTTTATTATAATAAACAAGTCAGTATTTAGTGGGCTGGTGGGGTCTGTTTGGGCCTCTGTGTACCTGAAATACCAGAGCCTATTTTAATTCTCAGTCCAGACCTGGTTGTACATTTTTCTGTGCCTTACTAAATTTAACATAAACATTTGCTATATTTTTTTTTTTAAACTCTACTATGCTTTAACAGTGCCCAGAACTGAAAGTATAAGGAAATGGTGAGAAACAGATATTAGTAATGTAAAAAAGCTCACTTTGTATTCAAATAGTTAAGAAATCTACTATATTTACAATATCTTAAAGCATTCCCACACCCTCTAGGCCTGTAATTCTTTCACATCATGAGAATTTCCATTTCCCCACTGAAGGACAATCATGCTGATGATATATATAATGTTCCTGGTAACACTGACATGTCATTGCATGCAGGTGCACAACTGGCCTGGAACTTTGCTGGTCTTGTGGGAATCACAGATATAGTCCTGTTAACAATACAATAGGTACATTCTATCCCACTGCAAAATTACAGACTGGCATAAGTAAGGGAGATACCTATTATACAGAAATGTCCCTATATAAATATAGTATATACAATAATTTATTTTTGACCAGTTGATTTTTATTGTAATAATGGGGGAAAAAATGAGGGTTTCAAGCATTATTTTTCTTATTTACTATTCTCTAAGTATTACTATTATCCTACAGTGTTTTACAGAGATTATACATCATTCCCATCAGTCACTGGTTTCCCCAGTGTAGCTCAAGTCCCACTGAATCAATCACATTCACACATGCACTACAGTTAGTTTTATCAGGAGAACATTAAACTGGCACTGCCTAGTTATGCCTTGACCAGGGTTGGACTGGGCCAGCGGGACATCAGGAAAGAACCCAATGGGCCCCCACCTTGTGAGTCCCAAAAATTCAGATCTACTCCCCACCCTGGGCACTGCACTCTTACCTTCACACAGCCTCAAGTTGCAGCCGCAAAAAGATAAGAAGCACGCGGAGGGAGGCGGGGGTGTGGACCCCTGAAGCGACAGACCTGGTGGGTTCTAGACCCCCAGTCTGACACTGGCCTTGACCATGCCCACCATCCTGCCAATGTTCCCTCTAAGCTGTGCTCTCATGCAAGCATGTTTTGAGGCCAGTGTACACAACAAATTATTTTGCAATAATAATGTTTGCTCACATATGCTAGACTGAATTAGAGGGAACATTGTGCCCTGCCCAAGTCCAGTATATAAATTTGAGAGCAACCCATATTACACTTGACAGCTCAGATCATACAATGTACAACAGAAAGTTATTTAGAAAGAGAAGGGCATTTGCTTTGAAGTCCATGGGTATAACTTCCCTAAAATGAAATGGGTTTAAAGGTTTCTTTAACCCAGTATTCTTCTTACTCCTTTTTTCCCCGAGGCAGCCAATTCATGGATATTATCATGTATGATTTCTAGCCTACATTACTGTTATTTGTTTATGGATATGGTAAGCAATACTCATCCTCTTAGTATACATTGACTGTAAGCCCAATAGTATCTCATCTATAACTCTCTCTACCGGCCATATGTGTTATGTAATGTGACAAAAATCTAATAAACACAATGAATGGTCGTGTTCATAAGCGGATATGCTGGCAAGTGTAAGTCAAACAAGTTTGGGTAATATATAACCATATAGGTTACACTATGGGAGAACAATTATTCATCCTATTTAGCTTTGGATTCACAGGGATGTCCGACGCTGAATAAACTTGTAGAAAGCAGTTCATCCACGAGAGATGATCTATTCTGTATATATAAACTAATCTAGATCTAAAAAGATAATCCTAATACTGGCCATAGACGGAACAATTAGGATCTTTCTCAGAAAAGATCTTTCCAAGAGCTTCCCATCGTTCATTTCAACACACACGTATTCAGCACTAACAATGGTCAATGTTAAAATTTTCCATCCAGCCTGATCAACAAGCTGACTCTTCTGACGATATCGGTCAGCTCATTTCCCACCATACACATACACACCGAATATCGTATGAAAATTAGTTTTTGTAAGATATTATCTGTGCGTCTATGGCCACTTTAACAGTTCAGCAATGCATTGGTTGTGGCAATATGACCTCTGTTGGGCCATTACTTTTTCTAGTAATGCTCAGTTATTATCTTCAAATGTCAGTCTTAGCAAATTAGCCCTTGGCTCTGTTGTTTTGCAGCCATACAGTAAAGAAGTTGGCATTTTCCAAATCTGGTAAGAAAGTGTCAGATATTCCAGCTAATCTATATTTCTGTTGAAACTGCTACAAGGGTTGTGTGAGTTGTTTCCCTCTTGCTTTAATCAGCTTAAAGAGTTCTATGATTTGTTTAATGATATGTTTGAAACCCTTTGATCTTTTAATGGCTCTTACATAGATTAAAACACATAAGAGATAAGCAGATGGAACATCTTGGACTTCAGTATTCTTCCCGATCAACAGAACAGTGTTCTTCTGATGCATATAATGCTATAAATCCTTAGAGCTAATTTATGAAAACAAATGCAATGTGCAAAAGCATACCTTGCCTTGTTTTGTTCCTGCAATGCTGTCCAAAAACTCCAGCATAATATTAGGGGCCTACTAAATAGGGCTTATTCATGCCTGTGTGCACTGCAATTTGCACCTTTCGTTCATAAAAGTGGAAGCAACTGGTGCCAGTATATAGGAACAACATATAGATGCGAGTACCTTTGTGAAGCAAAATAATTTGTCCTGTGCAGTTACACTTTTGTTTACAAAGGAGCCTTTATGCATTAAAGGGGTTGTTCACCTTTAAATCAACTTTTAGTATGAAGTAGAGGATGATATTTTGAGACAATTTGCAATTAGTTTTCATTTTTTTATTATTTCCGCAATCTGGATGCTAGAATCCAAATTATTCTAGCAACAATGCATTCATTTGAATAAGAGAATGGAATATGAATAGGAAATGGTCTGCATATAAAGATAACTAATAAAAAGTAGCAACAACATTAATTTTGTAGCCTTACAGAACATCAGTCTTTTAGAAGGGGTTAGTGAAGAAGAAGGCAAGTAATTAAAAAAACATACAAAAGAATAAATGAATGCCAATTAAAAAGTTGCTTAGAATTAGTCATTCCATAGTATACTAGAGGCAGACTTTACGAAAAATTCGTACAAATCGAATATTGGCAGCGTTCTATTGTACGAATACTATTCAATACGAAAACTTAAAAAAAAAAGCCTATGGGGATTCCCATAGGCTTCTAATGCAATTTGGTAGGTTCAATCTGGCAAAGTAGGCAGTCGAATAAAAATTTAAAGGGCAAGTTCTTCGACCGGCAAATAGTCGAGAGAAAGGTTATATATTTATTCAATCTGTTCGATGCAACCGAATATTTCATATTCGATGGTCGAAAATACTTAATTTGCATATTCTAATATTTGCATGATTGAAAATAGACTATTTGAGCGAATTTCGAATCCTTCACATGAATTTAGTAAATCTGCCCTTATACGTTAACTTAAATTTAACCACTCCTCAAAATGGAACCACACAAGAGTCAGTGGCCATGGATCTGTAAAAAGGACAAAGATGAAGAAGAGCAAAAAATGTCACATTTTTAAAGACAATATTAGGAACCACAAATCAGAAGAGTTTTTTTTTACATATATTCAAGTGAGGCTATTCAAACTAATTAAGATAGGATCACATTGGGTCAAGCTGGTCTCTTGTTGGAGTCATGTGCCTAAACCTGTCAGAGTCATAGTTTTGCAAGTGTGGATGACAGGATCTAAATTAGATTAAAAGTGTTAGAACTGGCAGCTCCTGTACCAAACTGGCTTGAAAAAGACAGGGCTAGAGTAGACCCAAAATAAATGTGTGGTGTTTATACAAATGGCCTGCAGGTGGCACTGTGCATACATAGGACTTTCTGTACAACTTGAAAGTGAAAGTAAGACTTACTGCTGTTATGTAATGGCTGCATGAGCCTGCTAATAAAGCACTGTTATACTCTCCTCATCCTCGGCTACCAAACACAACAAAATGTCTGGTCCTTTTGCTGTCAGTGAAATTCTGTGAGTTCTACAACAGCTGATTGGCCACTTGACAGACATCACCGACATGAACAGTTGTTCCACAAGGCAAATCTGTGATGTCACTGTGGGTTTGGGTCATAAAAATAAAGCATATTGCATGTTCATCCATGTGCCCTTTGTCAGCAAGGAAGCTTCATGTTCCTCAATAAACATATTCTTCTCTGGTGCAGGATCAGTGAAGGAAGCAGACCCAAAAGCAAATGAGCTCTGCTACCTCAGATGGCTGATTAAGCCAGTTTACCCTTCACGACAATAGTCTGGTCATGTAGATTACTGCATGGGTCTAGTTTTTGAAAACCTATACCCGGAAATTCACATTTTTACCCACTTGGACCCGCCACCCGATCATAGCCACCATTAAACTGGAAATGACATCATCAGAAGTTGGTGGGAATTTAAAAAAAAAAAACAGGCAAAAGAAGAGACCTGCAACCTGGAGACCATTACCAATACTGCAATCCATAATCGCTACCCACAATCTGTAGGTTAAAACTTTTTTCTGCAGGTAACGCACAGGTACCCAACCCAAGGTAGGACTCTACTGTCAGGGCCTCAGATTTGGCTCACTCTACCATTAGAAACCTAAATATATTCTTGCTGGCAACAACAAATCACAGAATATTGAATATGACAACACCAGCTCTCTTGAGCATTTTTCTACAATCTATAAATAAAATCTGTTTTTATTTTTGGGATACGCAGCAGGAATGGAACAATGCCTTATTTGTGCTCTTTTATTATAGAAACGATCCAGAAGGCATATAATTTGCAGATGTCAAAGAACTTTACAATCCATGAAAACCAATTGTGTTCCACCAGTGTGACTCAATAGAATCATCTTTATAATATCACACAATAATCCTCTGTAGAAATGAATAAGAGGATATGTGGCAGCAAACAGGAAGAAATAGCTGTGTTCTTTTCAGTTAGTCATTTCTCTCACTTTGTTTCCAGTAATGCCACTGTTAAATACAATGGTCTTTATATAAAACCCCTTTCCATACCGGAAATATTCTTTGATAAGGCAAGCTTGTAAGAGAATCTCTGGTACAGTTATGGGATCTGATATCTGGAAAGCTTGTGACAAGGGATTCTTAGATAAGGGGGCATTTCCATAATCGGGGGCATAATTTCTTAAAGGGCAAGGAAAGGCAAAGAAATAAAATCCCAGTTTTACTTTCTTTAATGAAAAAGAAATCTATCTCCAATATACTTTAATTAAAAAATGTGTACTGTTTTTATAAGAAACCTGACTGTATGCAGTGAAATTCTCCCTTCATTTACTGCTGTGGATAGGAATTGTCAGACAGTCCCTAACTTCTGGCAGGGAAACAATCATACTTATGAACAGCAGGGGGAGCCCCTGCCTTACTTACCAGCCATGCAGAACTCAAGCAGCTTTGTTTTTTGATCATTTATGACGATCCCTAAGAAGCCCAGACCACACTGAGCATGTGTATGTAGTCTAGTCTTGCAAAGATGTATAACAAAGTTACAAGATGACAGCCCCCTGTGGCCAACTTTGAAAGCATAAATCATTTGTTTGATTAGGCTTGTGGTGCAGTAAGTTCATGTTCATGTTTAGTATACAAAATACAGCATTTCTAGCCTTATTCTATTTTACACTTTCCTTGCCCTTTAAGGCTACATTATAATGTTAAAGAAACAACAAGAATTTATGCAGCTTAGTCACCATTAAGTACGTACAGGTATTGGACCGGACCGGTTATCCAGAATGCTTGGGACCTGGGGTTTCCAGTTAATTTCCATAATTTGGATCTCCATAATTTTTAGTCTGCTAAAAATGATTTAAACATTATTTAAACCCAATTTGTTTTGTCTCTACTAAGGATGAATTACATCTTATTTGGGATCAATTACAAGGTACTTTTTTTATTATAACAGAGAAAAAAGAAATACTTTTTAAAACATTTTAATTATTTGATTACAATGGATTCTATGGGAGATGGCCTTCCCAGTAGGAGCTTTCTGGATAATGGATTTCAGGATAACGGATCCCATACCTGTACAACGTGCTGATTTACTATGATGGAGAAAAAGACATCCAGATAACAGATCCAAGATACCTAGATATGTATTTCCACTCGTTTCCTGAGCTAACCTTATTACATATAATGAATTACCCTTATGTAATATGGAATAAGCTCAGCCTGAAGCAGCACATATGGTTCTATCAGTCCAAAAATATCTCATAAAACAATATTTGAATGGGTAGCACATGTTAAAAAATGAACTTTTAAGTTATGTAGAGTTTGGTATTTTAAAACAGTTTCCTAAATGTTAATTTAAAAAAAAAAAAAAACTATTGACATTGTTTGGTGCTCTGGCTTTTAATTTAGACTAGGGCTAGGGTTTCATTACCCAAACAAACATGCAATGACTCGGAAGATGAACGGCCTGAATAGAAAGATAAGCAAGAAAATAAAAATAGGGATAAAACTGAAGCCTCACAGTTAATTTGATTTATTTTGATTGCTGGGGTCAGCAATCCAGACAACCTGATTGAATTTTATTGCTGCAGACTAGAAACAATTAGAATAGCTAAAATAAGTACAAAATAAAACAACCATTTGAAAACGTGATTAGAATCAGAGCTGCCAAGTATCACTTGGCACAAATCCCTATTTCAGCCCCATTATATTTGTAATAGCAGTACCATCTAGCCGGAGAACTTGAATATAATAAGGTAGGAATTAAAGAAATAGTCTGTGTTTACTGAAGTTGACATAAGGACCAGGTGTACCACCCTGGACAGACTGTGATGGGAGCAGATTAACTGCAGTCACATATACCAGCTTTATATTTAAAAAAAATATCCCTTAGGAAAATCTATAAGAAAATGCAAGTATTTAAAAAAGAAATGAAATGGTAATACTGAGCTCCTCCAGATGATTAGGCGTATGCCATTCAGTCAAAAGTTATTAGCAGATGCAATGTGTGATTCTCCTTAATAGTGGATTCAATTTAAAGCATCTGAAAAACTAGCCTGGACAGATGCCAGTCATAAGTTGAATACCTTGCATTTTCTATGACCTTCCAGCTTTATCCATATGGAGCTTAATACAGCCAGTGGCCTTTGCATTATAAAGAGACGAGAGGAAAGATTTGTATCCTCATTGCCCAGTTAAATCCAGCCTTGGTAAATGGAAATCATCCCTGCTTGGGCTGCTAAACATCCATATAACTTATCCAGTCAATCAACAATAGTGACAGAAAACCAAAACAGAGATGAGCACATTCTGTAAGTGAAGCTCTAATTGTGTCCCTGGTGGGCAGTCAGTAGGGGAATGGAGGTTAATGTGCTGTCAGCAATCATGGGCTAGCACCAAAACACATTTAGGAGAGTGTCACCTCTTTATCACTCAAAGAAACTATTCACATGCACGGACAATGAGCTATTATAATATTCCCCAACGGAAATCCAATCACTGGGTGCAGGACATTCTTGAAGTTAGTGCCAGACTCTGAAAGGTTTTTCCCACTAGAGAGGGAAAGCTTTTCTACCTAAGCCCAACTGAGCAAACGTATGGCAACATGGGGGCTATAGGTGGAATCCAAGGTTTGATTTGAATTCCATTAGATATTAACATTTTAAAAAATTGAATGTCTCTACTCCATTTTTTGCAGCACGCTATTTATGAAAAAATAAACAATAATTGGCAGTGTAGCTTTTCTGCAACAATGCCTATTAAAGGACAGATACGCAGGAGCGATCCGGGCCCCACCCCTCCCCACGGCACTCACCGGAGAGGGTCGGGGGTGGCAGGCCCGGACTGGCAATATGTGGGTTAGGGCAAATGCCAGATGGGCTGCTATAAGGTCCCATAGAAAGTCAGTATTTAGTGGGCTGGTGGGGACTGTTTGGGCCTCTATGTGGGCTGATTGGGCCTCTGTGTACCTGAAATGCCAGGGCCTATTTTGATTCTCAGTCCAGTCCTGGGGGGTGGTCCATAGTGGCGTAACTACTCCCTGGTGGGCCCCGGTACAGGATGGGCACCTGGGCCCCCCTGACAGCCCGTTACCTCTATGAATCCCATGCTGGAGTGTTGATGGCATGTGTGCTGAAAAATTTTCCGCTAGATAACCACTTGCCATAACCATTATCGTGGCTCTGATGGGCCCCAAGGGGGTGGGGGCCCTGGTGCAATTGCACCCTCTGCACCCCTGGTAGTTACGCCACTGGTGGTCCACGATGCTAGTGCAGAGAGCGCAACCGGTTGAAATAAGGAAATTCGCCTCTTAGTTACCTTGAGCAGCATTTTTGCCGCCCCTGCCAAACGGAGGCGCTGCCCCCTGAGGCCCCTGCAGATACTTTATGAACAGACACCCTTAAAAGTAACATCGTGTAGGAGTGGGGAACCAGGGGCTCTGCTCAGATCAGTAACACACTTAGAAAAACCAACCTAGAAGCCTATGACATGGGGAAACATCTGCACTGCATATTGAGTAGCAGAGGATACACGTTTCCCTTGTTGTTGAGATTTATATTCTGATTTTACAGTACTTTTGGCATCAGTAGTTACTGTGTTGCATTAAGTTAACAAACATTAAAAAAAAAAAGCAAAATTGCATTGCTTGGTTGGACAGCAGCACCTGCTTATAGTAGTGTAGAATAGTAGTGGGTATTATTACAAAAATGTTGGGGTCCACCATAAAAGGAGAAGATCCACCAGGAATCCAGAAATATACAGGGAAAGAAGGGCAGTTTCAGCTTATGATCAGCACATCAGATCATTCCAAAGTTTGGTATGTTGCAATGTGAACCATAAAAAGATTATGCATAGGGTGCCAGTATGTGGGAGACATGGAATGGTGCACGCAGGTCATGTGCAGCGCTCCCTAAACGATGTGGTGCTTTGCTTTCATGGATTCAGCTACTGTATATGTACATAAAGGGGTTCAGGGGAAACAAAGGGATTATTGGCTTATTACCTGTTGTTATATCACTGATAGATTGTATGTTACCTAGTACACATGGACAGATAAAAAGAATGAAAGATAGCAAAATGCAATTTACTTCTTTGGCAGAGAAAAGAGACACTATACTTATCAGCTTGAACCACTTGAGTAGTTAAGAGCACAGGTGGATCATCTATGGGTAAAAAGGTCCCCTGCTGATGTCCTCTAATGTACCTGTAAAGTTAAATAATTTCCCATCACAAATGTTTTTTTCAAGAGAAAACAACCCCAACCTCGACAGTCTACCCTCATAATTTAAGTCTTCCATTCCTCTAACCAGTTTAATTCTCTACACTCTCTCCAGCTCATTTACAAATGGAGTCTAGACCTTACCAGGGAACTACAAAATTATGTTTTCATCCCTTGAGTTTATGCCCTTTTTTATGCAAGACAGAACTTTATTTGTTTTAGTGGCCACAGAATGACAGTTTGTTACCTACAAAAATCCCAAGATCCTATTCAGTTAAGGAAACCCCCGACACTGGGGCAGATCTACTAAGGGTAGAATTTTAGAATTAAAAAACTTTGAAATTCGAAAATGGACTTATTTCAATCGAATAGGTCCATTTTCGATCTAAAAAAAATCGTTCAGTTCGATCGAACAATTTGAATGATTCTCTGCAAAATCCTTCAAATTCTTGGAACTTAGAAAATTTTTCAGGACAGGTTCTATAAGGTCCCCCATAGGCTAAAATGGCAATTTGGCAACTTCACTAAAATTCACTAAAGTGCGAAGCGTCTAACGCTAGCGCTAATTCAGCAGCATGACGTCAATTCGTAACTTCGCAAATTTACTAACACTGTAAATTTGCAAAGTAGATAGACTAGTGCAACTTCACACCATTACGCCAGGTGAAGTTGCGCACTGACGAAGGATCATAATTACACAAATTTACTAAGATCACCATTTTCCTGAACGTTACCACTTACGCTAGACTTTACTTAAAAAATTTTGTAAGTCCTAAAAAAAACGCTGATGTGTTTTACCATTCTAGGGTGATAGTCTGAAAAAGATCGATTTTTTTGGGGGGGGTTACCCTCCTTCCCACCTACATTTCCTAACATATGGCAAGTCAACTATACAGGGGGCACATGTAGGGCAATAGGACAACTTTATCTTATTTATTAAAGGTTTCCTGGGCTTGTGTAGTGTAATGTAGAAGCTGCAACATATACTTCTATTATACACTTAAGTTTGCGCCGTAAGCAAATTAGGCATCGCTAGCGCAAATGCGCTTTGCCTGGCGAACGGTAGCGCTACTTCGCCTACGTTTTGCCGGCCTTAGCGTAACTTCGCACTTTAGTGAATTTGCGAAAATTTGCCTGGCAAAGTGAGGCGAACGTTAGCGAAGGCAACGCTAGCGAAATTTGCCAGCTTAGTGAATTCCCCCCATAGTATCCCACAATTACTTTGAAATTCAAATTTTAAAATTTTTTATTTTATTCGAATTTTCAACTTGACCTTTAGCCAATGTGCCTTTCTGCCAAAGTACATAACCTTGCATTTATCAACACCAAACCTAATTTTCCAGTTTTCTGCCCAGTTTTCCAATGTAATTTCACTCTGCAAAGTGACAGCATTGAGCTTATAGTCCTGCAAAATGTTGTATCATCAGCAAAAATAGAAACCTTACTTTTAATGCCCACCTCCATGTCATTAATAAACATGTTGAAAAGCAAAGGACCGAGTACAGACCCCAGCGGTACCCCACTAACAACATTGGCCCAATTAGAAAATGTTCCATTTCCCACCACTCTTTGTAGTCTATCTTTTAGCCAGTTCTCTATCCAAGTACAAATACTATGTTCCAGGCCAACTTTCCATAATTTAACCAGTAACCTTCTGTGTGGTACTGTATCAAATGCTTTAGCAAAGTCTTAAGGTGGTCATACATGGGCAGAGAAAGCTGACAATACTGGTCGTTTAGACCAATTGGACAGTTTATCTACCCATGTATGGGGGCTTCCGAAGGGTCTTCCTGATCGATATCTGACTGCGATATCGATTGGTAAGGTTTGATTTTTCCCTGACTGACCTGTCGGAGCCCACTGCCCTCATCGTAATCTGATCATTCTGATTACCCCCAATATAGCCCTGCCATTAGTGGCATATCGGGGAAAGATCCGCCAAACGAGTGGATCTTAAAGTCTATGGCCAGCTAAAGTAGATCACATCCACTGCCATCCCAGAATTGAGGTCCATGCTCAACTTCTCATAAAATGCAATTAAATTAATCTGGCAAGATTGGTTACACATAAAACCATGCTGGCACAAACTCATACTATTATAATTTGCAATTAATTCAAGTCTCTTATCCAGGGCTGCCATTAGAAATCACAGAGCCCTGTACAACAAAATAATTTCAGCCCCAAAGTCCCACCCCAGATCCTGCCCATCCCACACCACAGTTAAAAGACCACACAGACATCAGAGCTAACAATGGTAAATCTCCCCCACACGAGTGATAAAAAGCCATTGATGGTCAGGCCCCACATAAAAGTTTTATTAAAAAAATTGATGGTCAGGGCCCC
The DNA here is from genome assembly GCA_024363595.1 of Xenopus borealis. NCBI lineage: Eukaryota > Metazoa > Chordata > Amphibia > Anura > Pipidae > Xenopus > Xenopus borealis. Next base: position 27,518,139 of record CM044433.1, on the reverse strand, counting down.
CCTACAAATAAAAAAAATAATTGGTGACCAGGACCTCCTATAAGTTAAAAAAAAAAAAGCTTTGGTGCCAGGGCTCCCCATAAAATTTTTTTTATTTAAAACATTGGCGCCGGGGCCCCCTCTTACAAATTAAGAGAATATTATTTTAAAAAACGTTGGTGGCAGGGGCCTATAGAGTACTCAAATAATACATTGGTGGCCAGGGGTTTAATTAAATTAAACATATTGGTGTTCAGAAGAACTGAACTTGTGGCTTCAGGACTTCAAGTTCGGCTCCTTTTGTGACTTTGGGTCTTTTCACTGCTTCAGGACTTAAATTTCGGCTCCATTCATGGCTTTGCTTCGGGACTTCAACTTCAGCTCTTTGGCTGTTCAGGACTTTGGCTCTTTGGTGGTCTGGGACTACAGCAGATTCTGCTCGACAGTCGAAGGGGGGGCCATTACAGTAGTACCCCCTGTGCCCCATAATGGTGGCCCTGATCTTATCCTTTAATACCCCTTTCAAATGCTTTCCCACCACTGACAGACTAACCGGCCTATAATTTTGAGGTTAATAACAGGATCCCTTTTTAAATAGCGGCACCAGTCTCTCGGCACCATGCCAGACCTCAATGAATCATGAAAATTAAATAAAGAGGTTTGGCAATCACAGAGCTAAACTAAGCTTGTTCTTCATGTGTGAAACATACATCATTAGATGTATTACTAGAATTGGGACTATTAAGAAGGAAACCTCCATTAGCTAGTTTTTCATTAATGAAGACAGACAAAAAATAAAAGTTAAGATTCTGCTTTTTCTCTGTTCTCATCAACCAACTAACCCCCTCTGATATAAAGGGTCCAACCCCTTCCTGCATGAATGTGATGTTACATTAATATTAAAACACCACACAATAGAAGCCATTGAGGCTCATGGGTGCTAAATAGCCCAAGCTCCTTTGCTCATCATAGTAACCAACCAGCAATTAACTTTGATTAGTCTATTACCAGTTAGAATATAAAGCCAAGATCTGGTTACTGTGAGCAACTGTACTGGTGCAATGTAGCACCTAACTAAATAAGCCCAGTATGAACTATTTGATACAAATATTAAAGTGATATATTACCATGGGCAGGGATGTACAACTGTAAAACCACTGTATAATTTATCAAATTATCAATTTTTCTTTCCTATTCCTAGAATCAGGGAATCCCTCAGGTACTGTCCTATATCTCACATCTGCACAAACAGCAGGAATTTCCATCTCACAGGCTCCAGTGATCAAAAATAAGAGGTCAAAAACTAAGGGGAAGATAACATGGGCTACTTGGTGATTAAGAAAATGCAGTATTACTTTCTGAAGCGCTCTCTAATATAGGGCATGGGATGTTTATAAATAGGGTATGGTCAGAACCTGGACTGTCCGAGAAGAGGGACATACTATGATAAATTGTAAGTAAAAGGCCCAACATCTCATATAAAGTGCAATATTATAGGTTATCAAATGTTTATAAATGTTTAGTTCAAAAGTTTTTGTGGTTGGAAGAACCGTTGTACCTCTGTCTGCTGGCCAAGCCTTTCAATTCATTCTGCCAGGAGGATCATAGGCTGCACACCTTTTCCTGTTTATACAGAGCTTTAAAGGGATGCACAATTAATTCCCAAAGGAACAGTCACTATGCCAGGCCACAGCAAACAATGAAAGGAAATGATAGTATACATATATACCAGTGGGCAGCTACTGAAGGGCAGGCCTGGACTGGCAATCTGTGGGTTCTGGCAAATGCCAGAGGGGCTGCTATAAGGTCCCATAGAAAGTCAGTATTTAGTGGGCTGGTGGGGGCTGTTTGGGCCTCTTTGTGGGCTGATTGGGCCTCTGATTGGGCCTATTTTAATTCTCAGTCCTGTTGAAGGGTGAAAATAACTTTGCCAGGCTCATTTAATCCATACAAATCAATGCTGTTTAAAGACTGGCCCATTTTGTTAACTGGGGTGAAGTACATGACTGGACTGAGAATCAAAATAGGCCCTGGCATTTCAGGAACACAGAGGCCCAATCAGCCCACACAGAAGCACTAAATACTGACGTTCCATGGCAGCCCCTCTGGCATTTGCCAGAACCCACAGATTGCCAGTCCGGGCCTGGTGAAGTAACCTGGTCCAACCAATTTGCCTGTGAATATTCTACAGGAACACATGCTGCTAAGCAAAACAAACAGGACTTGATTTGAGGGGCATTTGAATGGCTACTTCCCACCAGTAGGTGCTTATCTTTTCCTTAGGTTAACCTGCCTCACAAATTTTCTGCTTGCAGTGGGCCTCAGGGATCCTGAAGTGGCAGGAAGTTCATCTTAGATGTAGTAGGATCAGTGGCTTAAAGGAGAACTAAACCCTAAAAATGAATAGGACTAAAATGACATGTTTTATATACTGAACTTGTTGCACCAGCAGCTTGATAGCAGCAATGATCCAGGACTTCAAACTTGTCACAGGGGGTCACCATCTTGGAAAACGTTGTGACACTCACATGCTCAGTGGGCTCTGAGCAGCTAAGTTTAGGGGTTGTCACTAATTATCCAGCAGAAAATGAGGTTCCCCTATAATATAAGCTGATGCTACAGGGCTGGTTATTAAATTCTGCTGCTAGTTGCACTGGTTTCTTAATGACTAATCAGCCTTATATTGTGACATTTCTATTCTATGTGCACTGTATATATAGTCAGTGTCAGACTGGCCCACCAGGATACCAGGAAAACTCCCGGTGGGCCAAGGTGTCAGTGGGCCCTCATGCTGGTAAACCTTTGGCCTATTTCATGGCCATTCCCTATTTCTATGAGAACAAAGAGGCTAAATAGATGGAATAATAGATTATAGTATGTAAAGAAAACAAACTAGAAGAATAGAGTTTGACTGAGGAGATGAAGAATATTAGTACTTAGAGTGGGCCCCTGGTCTAAGGTTTTATTGTGGGACCCTGGTGTCCCAGTCTGACACTGTATACAGTAAGTGACAGCACCACAGAGCATGTGAATCAATGAATCAGCAGAAAAGAAGATGGGGAGCTACTGGGGCATCTTTGGAGACACAGATCATTACTGCTAAAGGGCTGTGGTTGGCTCGGGCTGGTCAAGAAGCACAAAACATAATGTACAACATTTCTAGCTACTTCTTTAGTTTAACTTTCCTTGTCCTTTAACTAGATGTTACCAGGCCCCATTTACCAGCAAATGTTTCTGGGCTCCAAAAGATTGGTAAATGAAGCTACCTAAAATCTACTAAGATATAGTGGAATTGCTCATTAACGAGGGCTTTCCTTTTCCCCTTACACTCTTGGGCCCCTCTGCAACTGCAGGGTCTGCTTCCTGTGTAGTTACACCCCTGAGTAGGATGTATAGAGAATATTATTCCGATATAATAGCTCACAGACGCCTGCAACTGGACAGCAAATTGATTCTGAGGCTTGATTTGAATGTTTTTTTAAGGTTCTCCTCTGATCATTTTCCACTCGGATATCCTCGATAGTGTTCACCAGACCCTAGCAACCAAGTAACAGTTTACATTCCTTGATTAAGAGCTGCACAACACAACTGTTAAATAAGTGAGAAAAATAAAACCAACTGCATATGGTCTTACAATAGCAGTATATTTAGCATATATAATTTCTGTGTACTATAATTTCCTGTTCATGATAAAAGTGCAGCTATTACTATCAACATTACTTTTATTATCCTTTATATTTTGCTAATACATTTCACTAAGCTGCTTTTAGGGTTGCAACCTGGATAGCATTATACTGACCTCTCTGGTGAAAAGGATACCTGATGCTATATATATATATATATATATATATATATATAAAGAATGCAGAAGATGACAGCACATCCAAGCAATCAACAACATAGCGAAAAAGTTGAATGGAAAAGGGTTTATTGATATCCGACGTTTCAGTTCCAGACAGGAACTTTCTTCAGGGAAAACACAAATCAGAAGTGCAGACTAGGGTATTTAAATGGGAAAAAGTGGCGCCAAACCAGGAAGTGAGGTAAGAATATACATTGTGTGTAAATACGCACCAAAATAACATATAAATATGCACTCGTGTCAGTTGCCAACAAAGTATGCAAAAGTTACAGACCTACCCTGTGTATGCAGCCAATATGCGCCAAAAGTAACCTAAAATGAAAAGGCTTAAACCGCAACTTAAGGGGGCGTGTCCATTATACGCGATCCTGCATTGATGAGTGCTGTGTGACAGCCTGAACCGAAAGGAGGCAGGACAATGAAACTGACAGGTCGTAGGAACGCCCGTTGGTTACTTAGGTACGTTCTCATGGTAACCGGTTCGTCCAAAATTGGAAGTGCATACATTAATAGCGTGCATGCTTGGGGCAGTGCTTAAGCAATAGACCGTAGGTCCAGGGCAATGATCAATATTCTGCAAAGTGCCCAATAACAGGATAAACATAATAATGCACTAGAAGCGTGCTGCACGCAATCCCTGGCCAGACGGCTAAAACGCATCTCCATGCGAGTCAGCTCGTATCGCCGTTAGGGTACGAAGGAAAATATTACATTAAAGAGACGATATAATCGTGTCAGTCATGTTAGCCTCCCAAGGTTCAATACCCATTTGCGAGCACGCTTCTAGTGCATTATTATGTTTATCCTGTTATTGGGCACTTTGCAGAATATTGATCATTGCCCTGGACCTACGGTCTATTGCTTAAGCACTGCCCCAAGCATGCACGCTATTAATGTATGCACTTCCAATTTTGGACGAACCGGTTACCATGAGAACGTACCTAAGTAACCAACGGGCGTTCCTACGACCTGTCAGTTTCATTGTCCTGCCTCCTTTCGGTTCAGGCTGTCACACAGCACTCATCAATGCAGGATCGCGTATAATGGACAAGCCCCCTTAAGTTGCGGTTTAAGCCTTTTCATTTTAGGTTACTTTTGGCGCATATTGGCTGCATACACAGGGTAGGTCTGTAACTTTTGCATATTTTGTTGGCAACTGACACGAGTGCATATTTATATTTTATTTTGGTGCGTATTTACACACAATGTATATTCTTACCTCACTTCCTGGTTTGGCGCCACTTTTTCCCATTTAAATACCCTAGTCTGCACTTCTGATTTGTGTTTTCCCTGAAGAAAGTTCCTGTGTGGAACTGAAACGTCGGATATCAACAAAACCCTTTTCCATTCAACTTTTTCGCTATGTTGTTGATTCCTTGGATGTGCTGTCATCTTCTGCATTCTTTCTACATCACCTCGGACTAGCACCCAGGCTTTATTCTCCTTTTGGTGTGCGGAATATTCCTGCATTTTGTATATATATATATATATATATATATATAGAGGATAATGTGGACCCTTGCTGCTGGAGCTGCTGAATAAAAAGCTATATAACTAATATTACAATTTATTATATTATATTGTATATAATTTCAGGAAAGATGGCAGCCCTAACAGCAGTTGATCACAACTGACAAGACAAGTACACCCCAACACTCACCCCAACCAGAGCTCTGCCGTTATCCCATGCCTATTAAGCCATTTATGCCACTCCCTATTTAACCAGGCCAGGTAACTGTATGTAGGTGAGATTTCTAAAGATGTTTTCAGGTTCTTTGTATCTAATAAGTCCTTGAAGAAAAACAAACCAAAAAGCTAAAAATCTTATTAAAAAATTAAAATTATTATGAAGTATATTCCTGACAAGTGTAACCCAAAAACCAGACCCCCCCCAAAAAAAACAGAATCATGCTGCATATAGTATGTACAGAATGCATTTTATGAATACAAATTTTCTGTGTCGTTTTCTGTAAGACCTATAATTACATCAGACTTCTTGTTCACATTGCGAAAATCGTACTCTACTATATACAATGGAGGTAGCACTAAAAGGTTGTTTAATTCTGCGTGCAAGTAAACCCAGTTACACTACTATTTTTGGTTGCCCAATAAAAGAGACTGAAATATAAAGTATAAACAGTGCTACGTAAACAGTGCTGGGAAGTTTGGCCAAAACCTCTAAAAATAATACTGGATGTTCCATGTGGGTCTTACTCTGACAGTTCCACAAAACTCATTATAAATATCTGTGAATGTCTGAATGTTGCAATGGCAAATCTGTTTTTGTGCTACTTAGGGCTTTTGTTTGTGGCCAGGGTCAAATTAAATCACCCTTCTTGTTTCTCTATAAAAGAAAAATAATAAAATACAACACCATGATTTCAGTATACTGCAGAATTACCTCAGTATCCCAAAATGGGGGCAGGTTTCGCTAGCGAAAATTTGCCAGAAATTCCATCCTCAGGCACATTGCCAATTTACTAACAGGTGTAGAGGGCTACTCTATAGCAAAAGAGACATAGCTAGCGCAGTTTCTCGCCCTATCACCAGGCAAATGTTCACCTAGGTAAACAATCGCTACTATGCAAACTCACACAATTTTACAGAACTTTAAATCTTTTGCCAGCGTTTCCTTCACTACCTTAGATCTGGCGAACTGATAAAATTAAGTTACGATCTCCATAATCTTCTGTCAATGACATTATATCCTGTATATTGCATAAAAGTTCAAATAAATGCTGACATTTTTCAATATTTTAAAGCAGGGTTGCCTTCAGGAGTTCTAACTTTTGTGTTAAAAAAAATTTCAGCTATTTGAGGGGCATGCCACAATTGTTTTAGGGTGGGCTCATGTCTAGGGCATTAGAGGATCTCTTTAGTCTTTATTTTGCTTCGTTGGACATGTGTAATAATAAGTGGCCACTTCAAGCATTTGCACCAATATCCCTAATAAAGACGTCTCTACGACCTACATGTACCCGCCTATTTAAATTGACCAAAGCATAAGAGAACTAACGAAGTTTTGCAAGTCGAAGCCTTCGCAGAAGAAAATTCACCCTTTAGTTAATAAGCCCCATGGCCTCTCCACCACATCTTCAGTGACCTAATTCCTTGGTTTCTGCTGCTGGTGAAGTCCAGATATTGCTGCAACCATCTGACTGTGCAGTACACTGTGCAATATCTTATATATCTTATCTTTATCTAGTTACGATGTGGCATCAAACAATTACATTCCAGTGGGTACCCAGTTACCGCCACATACGCGATAAATGAAAGTAGGTTTAAAGGTGGCCATAGACGCACAGATAATATCGTACGAAACGAATTTTCGTATGATATTCGGTGCGTGTATGGTGGGAAATGAGCCGACCGACATCGTCAGAGGATTAAGATATCGGTCGGCTGGTTGATCGGACTGGACGGAAAATTTTGATCGGATGCCTTTGAAAGCTCCCTGAACATCGGCCATTGTTAGTGCTGAATCGTCAGATACAAGTAGAATTCTATTGTTTCTACCTGTATATCTGATGATTCAGCTCTACACGTGTGTGTTGAAACGAACGATCTTTCTTGGAAAGATCTTTTCCGAGAAAGATCGTAATTGTTACGTCTATGGCCAGCTTTAGACTAATTGCATTCTCACATTTAGTATTCTGTAATTACGGTTTATTACTATTAAAGCCTTACTGGAATCTGGATCAGTCAGTGGAAAAGGTAGTCGGCACAAAGGAGACCACAGGGATTTAAAAAGAAAAAAAAAAAGCACAGGCAAGTAAACAACAGCAAAGTGAGCAGAAAAGGCATTTTACTGCCTATTAATACAGGTTATGTCTGAAGCTTGCAGTAACCTTGAATCACTGAATGCATTATTCTTCATTTCCTTGCAGGAGCACAATAATCCTGTTTGCCTCAGCAAAGACCTGCTGCAAAGGTCAAGTGAATACCGGCAGCACTTAAAGTCATGGCAAGATTTAACTTTAATAATCATATCACTATAATCCACTAATCATAATTCATATGAATCATATTCCTATTATTAACAAAATTACAGTTAACAAAGCCTAGGGCAGCATCATTAACGGCAGCAGAATTAAAACATATTCTAATATGCTTCATTATTGCTTTTATTATATATATTCATAAATTGCTTTTATTATATATTAATTAACATGACTTAGGGATTCTTTTACCACATACTGAGACCTGAGAAAATTAGAGACGGTAACATTTGACACATTCTTTATTCCACACAGAACTACCGGTATCGGGTCAGTTATCCAGACATACTTTATCCAGAAAACTATGAATTATGGGTAGGCCGTTTCCCATAGACTCCATTTTAATGAACTAATGCAATTTTTTAAAAATTATTTCCTTTTTCTCTGTAATATGAAAATAATACATTGTACTGGATCCCAACTAAGATATAATTAATCCTTCTTGGAGGTAAAACAGTTCTACTGGGTTCAATTACTGTTTAAATGATTTGTTAGCAGACTTAAGATATGGAGATCCAAACTACAGAAACATCCCTTATCCAAGAAACCCCAGGTCCCGAGCATTCTGGATAACCGGTCCCATACCTGTACCGATCTTAGGGCATATTAAATTGCTACCAACAGACAATAATATCCCATTGTCTATGTAGCTTTGTCTGCATTTGACACACATCAAGTCTAGGGTTCATTTACTACCAGCGGGGGAAAAATGCAAAGTCCCATGTTTAGCACACTTTACGTCCTGTCCCGTCATTAGCACACAAGGGTGATGGTTCTTGCAGTCCAAAATAGAGTGAACTGGCTTTGGGTTTGCTAAAGGATACGGAGATGGGGGGGGGGGGGTTAGGGTTTTTTTTAACGTTAGGGTTGAATTCTCCTTTAATTGTTGTCTCATTCTAGAACTCTATTTAGGTTTATTTAAGATGTTGGTCACACATGGGCAATTTTTCTGTGATTTCTGAAGACTCGCTTGCTAATCAGACAAACCTGGAAGCCAAAATTTTCCTGATTCAACTGGCTCAACACTTTGTTGATCAGATCTCTATGAATAACTGGAAATCTATTAAGATTCCAGTGAAGACTGCCTTGCTTTCTGCTGGTGCGCTTGATCTTGAACTGATAATCATACCAAATGGTATGGATATTGGTATGATCATTATTTAGATACAGGAGATAGTTCAGTTGACATTGCTTCAAACTAAGAATTTCCAATAGAAAAATGGCCCTTGATGCATTCCTGCAGATGGTGTATTTATTCAAAGGTAGATTAATGCCCTTATGCAAATGTATATACTAAGCAGGAAAGGAAGGCTTAAATCTAAATGTAAACCATTGCATTTTGTCTCTGCTCTTATCCTGTGTGGGTTGTGTATCTAAAATCAGCAAGTCTATTGTACAGTATGTATGTATATGGTATGGTCTCCATTGTCTGGAAACCCATTATCCAGAAAGCTCCAAATTACAGGATGCCCATCTCCCATAGACCAAAATCCTTTTTCTCTGTAATAATAAAACAGTAGCTTGTACTTGATCCCAACTTAGATATAACTCATCCTTATTGGAAGCAAAACTAGCCTGTTGGGTTTATTTAATGTTTAAATAATTTTACAGTATAGTCAAGGTATGAAGATCCAAATAACAGAAAGATCCATACCTGTACAATAACCCAGGAAAGCATCTGACTGAAGTTGGCATGCTGAAAACTGTAGTTCAGCAACAGTCATCCCTAAATTTTTATAAAATAAAAACATTGGAGGGTGAAATGGGCAATATCAAGTCTGTTTTTCATGATGGCAGGAGGTTGATGGTAGCCATCCCAGTGATTTATAATCACTTACCTGAGATCCTGGTCTGGGGTAACAGAAAACTACATTGGCCCTAAAAATACTACAGCAGGAGTGCCTTGTCACCATTTTATTCTTCTTCTTGGATCTTCTTCATGCTTCAGTCCAGGTGCATGTGCACAGTAGAGTAAAAAGACTTAGAAGTAGTGATGGGCGAATCTCCCGAGATTCGCTTCGCCAAAAAGCGTCATGTCGTGTCAAAAACGATGCGCGACTTGTTTATTTGGCGGATTTTCACCAAGCGAAATTTCGCTGGCGATTCGCGAATTTATTCGCCAGCGGAGAATCGCGGGAATTCGCAGCGAATTCGCCCCTGCCGAATAAATTCGCCCATTACTACTTAGAAGCAAAAAAGCCAGCTTTTCCCTCAAATGCACATGAACACATGAATCAAGTCATAGATAGAATCCAGGAAGAAGAAGACAATAGCACTCCAATAGTATTAACACAGGCCAGTGCAGTTTTCAGTGATCCCAGACTAGGGTCTCAGGCACTGACGTAACTAGGTATTACTGGGTCTCACAGCAAATTTATTTCCAGGCCCCCGAAATGCCTAGAGATTGACCTATTTTACCAATATGTATTCATATTGTATATTAATAAGGACCTCAAAGGGCTCCTATACCTCCTGGGCCCCCTCCATCCGCAGGGTCTGCTTCTTCTGTAGTTATGCCCTTGGTCTCAGGTAAGCAATTGGGGTGGATACTAGCAACATGTTGCTATCCTGAATTGTTTGGTGAAAAAGGAATAGTAGTTTATCATGATCTATGATGAGGCCCCGGCAGGGCTGGATTTACCTAGTGGGCGCCCCTAGGCCCACTGTCGTTTGTCACCCTGTCCCCTCCCTTTTATTTGCTCAAATTTTCATCATCTGGATGGAGCAATGGGATTTGGCACACAGGAAATTTAAATTTCTAAAATCCTGCCGCCCTAGGCCTGGGCCTGGGCCTATGTGACCTCTCAAAAATACAGCTTGTTATTCTTCATAATTCCACGCTTTCTACCCTACAGCTTGGGGATTGAATTATTCGGTAAAGAACAATAGGCATAGTAACAGCCAGGAAATATGTAAAGCTGACACGGTGCCAAAGAGCAATAAAGGAAAAATACACTCAATTTATAAGTAAGGTAACACAGCTGTTAAGTAATGAAAATAAAAAGTAGGAAAACTTGTATTAAACTGAACTGTGAAAAAAATGATTTCCAATTCAATGCACTGAAAATATTGAATCGGTCCATTAACTCAAATGTAGCTGAAAATATAGTATGTAGCAACAAAGCCCACCATTTAACATTTATCTTTTCTGTCAAACCTTTACATATCTCCCAACATTTGAAGCATAGAAAGATGGACAAAAAGATCTGCATAACAATTACATTTTTGACTATCCCCTAAATTCATTTTATACTCCCCCAGATTTGCCAGAAAATGTATAATGAGCATATAACCTCAGACATGCCAGTATAATTAATATATAAAGTAGAAAATGGGTATATTAACCCTAGAAATGCCAGTATACTTATTACAGAAAATGTATATCCAGTCTATTAACCCCAGACTTGTAAGCATGATCAATAAATAAAATGGATAATGGGCATATTAACACCAGACATGCCAATAGCATTACTACAGAAAATGGATAATCAGTGTATGTACCCAGACATGCAAGAAAGATCACTATAGAAATGGCCAATAAACACACCATTAACTCCAAAGATTCCAGTAAAATCAATGTGCAAATGGATAGATTGAAAGCATTACCTAACCTAAACCTGTACAAGCAGTATAAATAAGCACACCAAAGTTTTCCTCTATCCCAGTGCTCCCACACTAAGGGGCAGATTTACTATTGGTCAAATTTGAGAGTTAAAAAACCTTTGAATTCGACCATCGAATTTAAAGGGGAAGTAAAATCCTTCGAATTCGAAGGATTTTACCGCAATTAGAACCCACGGACATCTTGGATTTTTTCTAAAGGAGCTGGCTGGGAAGAACTAACGATAGATTTTTAAGATACAATCCAGGACAGTGGGCTGTGCTCTTAAAGCGATAAACTGGACAGTTGGGAGGTATGCTTTTAAATGAGTCCTTTCTTCTACTGGAGTATATTTTAAATGACAAGGCATATATTAATATGAAACGGTGCGTAACATACAGATGGTTTTATGTAACTGTTTGTGTGTGAGCTGCAATGTTTAGGGACATAGTTTCCTTTTAAATGCATATTACAGAATGGTTTGTTTTGCTCTATGCAAGCAGATGCACTCCACATTTTCTGATTACAGATTTCCCTTTAAGGCCTTGGATTAGAGTTTGCGTCACAGCCTGCTGAAATGCAAGATTTATAATCATGGCACCATATTTACACCATTCTACTCTACTAAATGGCAAGTGATCCTTAAAAAGTAGTGTTTATAAAAAAAAGAAGTTTGTTTTTATACAACAGAAATGAAAAGTTTATAATGGAAGAATGCTATCTGTGTCCCACCAACCCTGAAATTCCTATATAAGGTTTGACTCCAGTAAATCCATTACGTATGGAAATTTTAAGTGTTGTAGGTTAACATTTATAGTTTTCTGTGGTGACGGGGGGGGAAAAGGTGAAAGTGTTTATTATTATTATTCTAGCAGATTAATGCCACTGGTATGGACTAGAGGGGTGGCTTTATTCACTCCTCATTCGTCTAAAATCTTTTACTTAATGGATTGTTGCTGCAATTTATTTACCATTATCTGATTCTATCAATGAAGATAACATGAAAATCAATACGGCCAGTGTTGGGGAGCATATGACAGATTACGGGGGATCTCCACCAAAATTTTTTTTTGCATCATTAAAAAAAGTGTAATTCTAAGAAACTGTACCATATACATTCATTTAAAAAAGTCTATGGTATTTGTAAATGTAATGTAATACTGAAAGCAGTATTTGTTTATCCCTTTTCTGTTCTAAAGGTTTGGCTCTTGAAACAATATAGCACAAGCCTTGCTTCTGCTTCAGGTGCTGCATTGTCGCTGCAGTCAAAGTTTCTTATAATATAAAAAGATTCACATGTATGGGATCATTTATCCAGAAACGTGTTATCCAGAAAGTCCTGAATTATAGACTTATTTTTATTCAAATAATCCAGATTTTTTTTTATTTTTATTCTTTTTAATAATAAAACAGTACCTTGTACTTGATCCAAACTAAGATATTGTTAATCCTTATTGGAAGCCCAGCCTATTGGGTTTATATAATGCTTACATTATTTTCTAGTAGATTTAAGGTACTGTATGAAGATCCAAATAACAGAAAGATTCCTTATCCAGAAATTCCCAGGACCTGAGCATTTTAAATAACAAGTCCCATACCTGTATTAGATGATTTCAACAATTAAATATTAAAATGGCCCGATGGAATATGTGTATGCATGGCCAGTTTAAAGGTGGCCATAGACGCACAGATAATATCATACGAAACAAATTTTCGTGATCGGGCTAGATGGAAAATTTTGATTGGATGCCTTTGAAGGCACATGAACATCGGCCATTGTTAGTGCTGAATCACCAGATACAGGTAGAATTCTATTGTTGCTATATGTATGTCTGATGATTACACGTGTGTATTGAAATAAACAATCTTTTGTTATGTCTATGGCCGCCTTTAATCTGTGATCAATTTAACCCGACACTCACATTATATATTCTCTATTACTTCTGTAAGGTTTCCAACAATGATAAATCCCCTTCCTCACTATAGACCTCATCTCTGTCTGATTCTAGCAGCAAACAACCAGCTCCAACTGAAACAAGACACTCACAATAAGACAGTAAAGTGGCCATACACTGGATCTTTGGCCAATATGGTCACCTTGTGCCAGCCAGCCCTTGGGCCAAACAATCAGATCAGTGGTGTAACTACCAGGGGTTCAGGGGATTGCACCGGGGTCTGAACACCTTTGGATCCTGCGGCAGCAAGGCAGAGGAATTATTTAGGCATGGGTGCTGTTGCTTGATTCCATGTGTGGAGCAACGGGGGCCCCAGGTGCACATTCTTCACCTGGGCTCACCCTATGCTAGTTACGCCAATGAATTAGACCTTAATAGGCACTTTTGCAGACGGACAAGAGAGTACCACGTCAACTAGCTGTTGTGTTCCTCAGCGCAATAGGATTTTCAGACTGACTGGTTTTCAGTCAGATATATATTGGATAAGCCATCGGAGAAGGTAATACACAAGCAGATATGTTGATGACTTGGTCTGAAGGGGCTGAAGCAGCAGCTTATGATTGACAGTGTAAGGCTATCTTAAGATAATGAAGAAGAATCAAATATGAAATTTTTTATCAGAGGAGATGTTACTATTAGTCTGAGCACTGAAGCTGAAACTGGAGCCTGCAATGTGCTGGAGTTAGTGGGGAATTGTGTAAATCACAAATGTACTACCTGTGGCCCTCCAAATTGCAACTCCATCCAACTTCCAAACAGCCTTTAAATGTCCCAAATCTATGCGCAAAATGTAACTAACCATTATTATTCAGTAATATAACTTTTGTACTTTTATCTTAGCATGTACTGTAACACTGTACCCCCTAATTATAAAATATAAGGCTATTAGAAAACACCATTATGGTCATTTTTATGACTATGTAAAGTCACCCCAGGCAGTATGCATTCATACAAATAATGTAACTCTGCAGTGAATTCTAATATACTCATATTTTTGAACAAATGGTATATAACTTTCCAAAGGTGAGAGTAATGACTGTGGCAACCAAAGTAAGCCCATTGATTGACTGTGTCCCCCAGGTTATGAACGAGGGGGTGCAAAGAGCTCTCACAAACTATCAAGAGAACCTGACTGCTCCCTAAGCCAACAGCCTCCGGAGGTACAGATGGGCTAGAACTAGGGGTAAGGAGCTAGGAGTAGATATGCAGAAGAGGTAAGTTCCCTGCACCATCCCCTAGTTCCTAATAGAAATTACACAAATGACATCACTAAGCACCTTTATAAGGATATCCTTTATAGGATATTCATGAATCTTGTGTATTATATTCAGTTACATAAATGTATTATAAAAAGCTAGTCCGCATATTTTAGGTGAATTTTAGAATTTTTTTCCATAAAATTTCCCAAATGCACAACTTGAATGTTCTCTGCGTTTAATAAAAGCATCCTTGTGCTATTTTCATTCATATAGAAAAAAATTATATTTCACTTCCATATATAGGTTGTGTATAAGAAATGCCATAAGTCCACCAAAAGGATGGTGGCTTCCTTTGTTTATGACTTGTTGAATAGCAGGGATATTTAACCTTTCCTCTAGAAGTATCAACCAATAGTGACAAGAGTTTTGCTTTCGCCAGTTAGTTGACCGATCAGATTTAGCTGCTGCTGATCACTCTGCATTGCTACTCTGCAATACAATTAAAATTTTGCATTCCCACCATAGTCTGACTCTTCAGAAATGCATACCTAAAGCATCATTGGAATCTGACATTTGAAACATTTCTATTAGTGAAATGTGTTCCTGTGGAACCAAGATTATGGGTGCTGGGCTGTTTTGTGATCTCCTGTGTATCATCTTTTATTACTATTCTGTCTATTGTATGTTCAGGTATGAAATCTGTTAACCGGAAACCCCGTTAACCGGAAGGCCATCTCCCATAGATTCTATTTTAATCAAGTAATTTAAGAATTTTAAGTGAGTTCGTTTTTCTGTGTAATAATAAAACGGTACCTTGCACTTGATCCCAACTAAGATACAATCCCTAATTAGTGGAGGCAAAATAAACCTATTGGGTTTAATTCATGTTTGAATACATTTTTAGTAGACTTAAGGGATGGAGATCTAAATTACACAAAAACCTCAGGTCCAAAGAATTCTGAATAGCATGTTCCATACCCATAGTATATTTAATGGCGTATAAGGCAAAATGAACAATTCTATTCGGGTGGCACTACTGAGGGAGGGGCAAATAGCAACTCAATGGACAAATACATTGAAGTGTTGGAACGTTTGTCTCTTTTAGCACAGGAAAATGAAGTACTTCCTGCACCTGTGACTTAACCTAATCTCCTGCCTAAAGTCTCAGCAGGGATGTATGTTAAAGTGGGGTTCAGAATGGCCATGGTTGCCCCTGATTTCATTGTTGAATGAAAAGTAATTAAAAATAATGATTTTTTTTTCCATTGTTGCCCCCTGACCCATAGGTTAAGAATCTTTGGGGAATGTATTACTCCAGGACATATGACAAGTGCTCATGAACTTTTTTTTTTACCCCCTCAGTGTGGCTGTGGTGTGAGGCAATGTGTGTGTCATTGACAGGACAACATGGCTTCCAGCTATGACAGAGGCACTGCACATGAGCCTTATTGACTGGGGACAGAATGAGAGAAGAAATAAATCTCCATTATTACAAATCTATGCAATCACGTGCGCTTGTGCCCAATAAATCACAGACCAAGAACAGAACACACTACACATGTGACAGTGGTAGAAAATGCAGGCTTGTAACTTTACAGAATACGGCAAGGGACACAATACAGAGCTCTTTTTTTGGTGTGAATGAGAAATGACCCAAAACCATGAAGGGGGGGTTGAAAGCAATGTTTTTTTGCAGCAGCAGCTAAAGAAGGAGACAGGCTGCTTGCTGCAGAGAGGTCACTTTCCAAATATAGCAATATCTGAGCATTCCCCCTGCAGCTCCTGTGACCGGAGAGGAGCTGAGAAGAGCTGGCAAAACCCAAATCCACCTTTAATGTAATCACTAGAAAATAAATCATTCAGCACTGATACTCCCCAGGGGGTGCACAGACACATAGTGCAAGCCCCAAAGCTGCTTTCAATGCATAGATAGATCCAATTATCAGGGTTAGCAGATCACTCTAATATCTAGGAATTGTTATTAATATACATGTAGCAGTGATCAGTACTGGTATAGTGCATGCAGACTGAGAACAGCTGCCCTCTAGTAATGATATGTATCCATATAAGATATATGATGGGGATGAGACTGGGTAATTAGAGCAGTAAGTATCAGCAGACCTACCTTAATGAACTGGTTCAGTGACAGACAGCTAGTGGATGTTCCAGTGGAAGTGTGTGAGTCCCAGGATCCTGATCAGTAGCCGGCAGTAAAGTGAATAAAGGGATCCTTCCCTGGGTGTGAGCTGTCAGGCTGCTCTCTGCTCTAGTGGGAAACTGACGAAATGAAAGGTCTAGTGTGTGTTGCAGGAGGCTGCGGGCAGGAGGCTCTCACTGCAGTAACAGCTGCTGCCATCAACCTTCACGCGAAATAACTCAACACCCAACAGCTGAAAGATGGGCTGAGGAGGGGAACGGTTACACAGACAAAGGGAGGAGTAGGGGCTCCACATACAAGGGACTTTTGCTAATGCCTCCATTAAGACTGACTAGTGGGAGATTTCTCACTCAGCCCATCACTTATAATGGATTCATTTGTAGCCCTGGACTTTTTTTTTGGAAAGTTTGCTGCAGGGCTGCTGTACACACTCTCATTGCACATGCTACAAATACAATGTTTTACAGTATGCAAAATATGTTTCAAGTGATACAACACCTTAATGGAGAACTAAACCCTAAAAATATTTCAAAAAATGCCATATGTTATATACAGAACCTATTGTACCAGCCTAAAGATTCAGCTTCTAATTATCCAGCAAAAAATGAGGTTGGCCTTTAATGTAAGCTGATGCCACAGCGCTGATTATTAAATTCTGATGCTAATTGTGCTGGTTTCTGTGCTGCCATCTAGTAAATATCTGTATTAATGACTAACCAGTCTTAGGGACAGAGTGGGTCCCTAAGATCAGCAGCACAGAGCATGTGAATCAGCAGAAAAGAAGATGGGGAGCTACTGAGGTAGTTTGGAAACATAGATCTTTACTGCTAAAGGTCTGTGGTTGCTTGGGCCAGTACAGAAGCCCAAAACAATATTTTTAACCTACGTACTTCTTTGGTTAATCTTTACTTCTCCTTTAAATGATACACAAAGTAACAGTTTCTCATATACAGGCCAGGATTTGTGGAAAGGCCACCTAGGCTCCGGCCTAGGGTGGCAGGAACACTGGGGATACGCAGGAGATACTATAGTTTTTTTAATTTCCCATGTGCCAATCCCCATTGCTCCGGTCCTGATGATGAAAATTCTTGAATAAAGGGCAGAGTATGGTGGCGACGAACGCAGTGGGCCTAGGGGTGCCTGCTATGTAAATCCGGCCCTGCTCATATATACTGTATATATATATGATATATTTATTTATATAGGGGGGTAGCAATGGCAGCAGCCCAGAATACGTTGATTTGTAGCAGTAATATCTGTAATATGTAACCTTCCACTGTGCTTGTACTACAGCTTCCAGCATTCTTCAACAGCCAAAACCCAGTAGGGAAAATGGGTTTCCTTTGGCATCCTTTCTTTGAGCAACTTCTGCAGGAACTTACTTACAAAGGTCTGAAGCTGTGGAAAGTAACGGCAGATCCTATGGCGTAAAATATCCCAGATCTTGATAAGTTCCCCATTTATTTTACAAAGTAGCATAGTGAGCTAGCTTGATAAAAGACACACCTCCGTGCAACCTTTTAAGTAAGGTATATATAGAACTGCTATTACATCCAGAGGAAGGCAAAAAAATCACATCTGAAACCTCTCCAATTTGCCTCAGAGGGGGCAAAATTCCTTCCTGACTCCAAGATAATAATCGGACTAGTCCCTGGATCAACAATCTCCCATAACTCTGTATTAGAGTCCTGCAGCAGGTCCGGTACCCGGGGGTTACCCCACAAAATCCTGCGGTACCCTGCAGGTTGCAGGTAGAAGTTTCAGGAGTGGGTATAGAAGTGGGTTGGTGGTTCTCTGGCTTTACAGGTTGGATCGTGGGTCTTCTCATTAACAAGTTTTACTCGTTTTTTTCTGCTCACGCCTACTTCTAATGATGTCATTTCCAGTTTGCAATAACAGCACTTCCTGTTTTACTCCTTTTTTTCTGATCACTTCTTATTCTAATGATGTCACTTCTGGTTTACAATGACAGCACTTCCTGTTTCTTGATGGACAGCAGGTCACGGATCAGGTTGCGGATAAGGTACATGCGTGTCGTGTAGCGGGTCTAAGCAGGTAAGTATGTGGGTTGCGGGTCCAGGTTGTGCGGTGCGGGATTAAATAATTTGTTCCGCACATGACTCTACCCTGTATTGCCTCACTTGCTAAAAAGCCATCCAACCCCTTTTTAAAGCTATCTAATGTATCAGCCTGTACAACTGATTCAGGGGGAGAATTCCACTTCTTCACTGCTCTCACTGTAAAAAAAAAACTTCTAAATATTTAGGTGGAACCTCTTTTCTTCTAATTGGAATGGGTGGCCTTGTGTCAGCTGGAAAGTCCTACTGGTAAATAAAGCATTAGAGAGATTATTATATGATCCCCTTATATATTTATACATAGTTATCATATCACCTCTGAAGTGCCTCTTCTCCAGCATGAACAACCCCAACCTTGCCAGTCTTTCCTCATAGCTAAGATTTTACATACCTTTTACAGAATTTGCCATTGCATTATACACCCCTAAAAACAGAAGGTATTTTGCCGAAAAATCCTACAGGTACCAGTCAACGGTTCCATTTCCACTGCTATCTTTCTTGGGCTATTGAGTCAAGCCAGCTGTATTGTAGGATGCCAATCATCACCTTATGGGCAAGTAGCTGGTAATTTGTCAACCTGACAGGGAACTACTTCTGGGAATTTGGAACAGGGTCAGGAAATGGAGAGGCTCTATGGGGAACTCTGATAAAGGTGCAGTTTACAAGGTGCAATACATGCTTTATCATGGGCTACACTTTACATGTGGCCTTTAAAGGTGTGTTTCACCTTTAATTTAATTTTTATTATGTTATAAAATGGCTAATTCTAAGCAACTTTTCAAATGGTCTTCAGTATTCTTTTTCCTCCTTTTCAGCTTTCAAATGGGTTCCCTAACCCCATCTAAAATAAAAATGTTATATAAACCTTCACATTTAGGGGCAGATTTACTAAATTTGTGTGAATGATTAAAAAATTCGATCAAATTTAAAAAAAAAATTCGAATTTTCGAATAGTTTTTGTGGCCAATTCGACCATCAAATTTAAAAAATTCGACCGAATCGAATGATTCAAATAGATCGAATAAAAATCTATTCGATCATTCGACAATTCGATGGTCGAATTACTTGCCCTTTAAACTTTATTTCGATTGCCTAGTTCGCCAGATTAAACCTACCAAATTGCTGTATAACCCTATGGGAATCTCCCATAGGGTTTTTTCAGCTTTTTTAGATTGAATTAAAAAAATTTGATCGAATGGTTAAAATTCGAACGATTTTATTGATCAATTGAAATTTTTTTATTCGATCGTTACATTTATGGAATTTCGTTAAAATCCTTAGTATTTGAAGGGTTAAAATTCGGTAAACATTTATTGGTCGAATTCGAGGGTTTTTTTAACCCTCGAATTCGACCCTTAGTAAATCTGCCCCTTACTGTTATTGTTAATTTTTATAACTCATCTTTCTATTCAGGTTCTGTCCTATTCATATTTCAGTCTCTTATGCAAATCAATGCATGGTTGCAAGGGTAATTTGGACCTTAGCAACCACAACTGAAATTGCAAACTGGAGAGCTGCTGAGTAAACAGCTAAATGGATCAAACCCCCACAAATAATAAAAAATGAAAACCAATTGCAAATTGTCTCAGAATATCACTCTCTACATAATACTACAGGTTAACTCAAAGGTGGACAGCCCCCTTAAATGGTAGTTACGACACTGCCATGTCTCCAGTTAGGGGAGGATACATTGGCTATTATTGCTGTTTCCTTGGTTACCTATTCACAGTAGTCAGTTAATTATAATGATCCTGTCAATAGCTAAATAGTTAATTTGAATCTAGGTTTCTCCAGCATGACTCTCTGTCTCCGGTGCATAATCAGAGAGACCTCTCCTGGGGGTATCATCTAGTTAAACAGATAATTCATTTGCTTTAGTTCTGCAATTAATTATGTAAAATGTAGAATATGTTTTATATGGATTACAGGGAAAGTGAGATAGGAATTTTGATTCCCCAAATACCTAAGGTAAAGCAAGTGAAAATTATCAGCATAGAATATGGAGATCAGGACTGGACTGAGAATCAAAATAGGCCCTGGCATTTCAGGTACACAGAGGCCCAATCAGCCCACATAGAGGCCCAAACAGTCCCCACCAGCCCACTAAATACTGACTTTCTATGGCATCTTATAGCAGCCCATCTGGCATTTGCCCTAACCCACAGATTGCCAGTCCGGGCCTGATGGAGATTACCGATTGGGCTGAAGAAAATAAAATTGGACTTGTATGGAAGGATAGGGGTGTCCCCCTCCAGTGGGTAGGGTTGCAACCTCACCCCTTTGATACCAGCAGTATATTGAATACTCATCCTCCATGGTTAGTTGGCAACTGATGTAGATGCCCGCTGCATGGCTGCACATAAATCAGTTTAGACTCCAACATAGATATAAAGTAATTGCATGCAGGATATGGATTTAATATTTTAAAGGGTTAAGGTGGCAACCAGGCCTGTTGGTCCCGCCAAAAGGCTCACAGGTACCCAGCAAAGAGGAGGAGGAGGGACCCAGGTTTAAATTTAGCAATGAGACCTGTGTGCAGACTTCTAATTACTGGCAAAAAGAATATTTAATACAACTAGGGTTGCCACCTTGATGGTAAAATGGTGAATGATGCCAGTTTTAAGCATATCTTTACCTTAACATAGAAAACATTAGAAGGGCTCTGATTAAATAAAGTTCTATAGAAATACATTTCTGCGCTGAATAACCTATTTTCCATAATAAAACATTTTTGCCCTAGTCTGAACCTATTGTCACTGCCATTTACTGTTGCTTTACACAACATACATAAGTGTTATTTTATTCCTTTTGGATGTACATCGGCATTCTTTTTATGAGAATTTATCACATCATTTTTTTTTTTTCGAAGATAAGCAAAACGCAAGTAGTCATGTTTTCCATCATGGTCATGGCTTATTTGTATGTATAGTGGGCCCTCTGCTGGACATTTCCAGCCAAGTCTGGGAGTGATACCACTTTTTCCTATCACAGCATGGGACTGGAGACTCATTATCAATAATTTATATGGCAACAACATATTCTGCAGCACAGATTTTACATCATTCACATCACTCTGTGTCCCAGTGAAGCAACAATCTAATAAATGACATGAAATCTGGGTTCTCTTTATTTGTGCACTGAATGAGGTAATGCTACCGATATATAGGAGGCATCTACCTATTAGAGAAACAATTAGGAGCACAGAAGTGGGTTGGGTGGGTTTGTATTGAAATTTAGCCAAACATGGGTTAAGGTTGGGTGTGAGTCAAACTGGGGAAGTTCATTCCTCCTCTGCACTCTAAGGGGCAGATTTATCAAATTCACATGAAGGAT
Organism: Xenopus borealis; assembly: GCA_024363595.1. NCBI lineage: Eukaryota > Metazoa > Chordata > Amphibia > Anura > Pipidae > Xenopus > Xenopus borealis. The sequence continues at coordinate 27,495,976 of CM044433.1, read as the reverse complement.
CCGAAATTCGATCGAATTTTCAAAAAGATTCGAATTTGAATTTTTGAATGTTTTTGAAGACCATCAAATTTTGAAAATTCGATTGAATCGAATGATTTGAATAATTCGGAAAAAAAAATGTATTCGAATATTCGACAGTCAAATAACTTGCCCTTTAAATTTTTATTTGACTGCCTAGTTTGCCAGATTCAACCTACCGAATTGGATTTAGCTATTTTTGATCAAATAAAAAATGGTTAAAATCGTTTGAATTGTTCAATTGAATGATTTTATCTATCAATTGATCAAATTATTTCTATTTGATTGTTCGATCGATCGAATTGCGGGAAATCATTTGAATTCGATATTCGAAGTATTTCAATTCGACCATAATTTCACCCTCAAATTCGACCAATAGTAAATCTGCCCCTTTGAACTAGAGACGAACAGAAGTAGGGTCCAGAGAGTGTGGGCCCTACAGTGGCAACATTTTGCAGGTTTGGACTGGGTGCAAGTTAAAGTTTAAGTTAAGATTTAGTATGTTATTGAATGGACAATTGTAAGCAACTTTTGAAATGGTCTTCATTATTTATTTTTAATTATTTGACGCCTTCTAAATCTTTCCAGCTTTTAAATGGGGGGGGGGGTCAGTGACCCTTCTTAAAAACAAATGCTCTGTAATACTAAACATTTATTGTTATTGCAACTTTTTATTACTTATCTTTCTAGTCAGACCCTGTCCAGTCTCATATTCAAATGAAGGCATAGTTTCTGGGGTAATTTGCACCCTAGCAACCAGACTGCTGAAACAGCTAACTGGAGAGCAGCAGGGTAAAAAAGCTAAATAACTCAAAAACACAAATAATAAAAAATGAAAATAAACTGCAAATTGTCTCAGAATATCACTTTCTACGCCATACTAAAAGTTAACTCAAAGGTTAACAACCAGCTTAAGGTTTTGCAGGTCCGTTTTTGCTGATCCACGCATCACTAACAACTTGAGGTGAGGTTCACCATCTTGATAGGATCAATTTCAAAGAAATGTACTATTGTACTATTCTTCAAAATATATTCCTTTATACAATAATAACCTGTAAATATTTCCCACTTTCAGTGTCAGACATCCAGGTTTATAGCATGGTTATGGGTCCTACACAGTGCTTGAATTGGAGGGATGCTCTGTGTGGCGAGCGTAGCGCAGCATGCTAAAACAAGCCCCTCCCACAACCATAAACCGCACCCATTGTTAAAATAAGGGGCCAAATTTTTTTTAAGTGTATTTTCGATCGAAAATGGACATTTTTCTTTGAATAGGTCAGTTTTCAATCGAATAAAAATCGTTTGAATCACTCGACTGCATTGTTCCATTTGAAAGATTTTGGAAAAAATATGTTCCCAGAGGTCCCCAATAGTCTAAAATAGCAATTCGGCTAGTTTAAATGTGGCGAAGTGTCGAATTCTAATTTTTTTAAAGAGATAGTACTTCAATTTTCGAATGGTCGAATTTTCAAATTCAATTCAAATGTTTTTCAATTCGAATTGAATTTTGGCCTATTCGATAGTCAAAGTACCCAATAATTACTTTGAAATTACACATTTTTTTAATTCGTATTTTCACTTTGACCCTTAATAAATCTGCCCCTAAGCCTCACGCACCAATACTGGTTTCACCCACTTTAAAGTAAAACCCTTTTGCTATTTCCATTTTGGTATTTCCTTCTAATGCACAGTTTATGCTCAGTATGTATAGATTTATGTATGTGACCTGAAGGGACCCCAAGATTAAAAATATGCATATTACTTTTCTTGGCTGTCAACAGTAATGTAAATAGTGGGGGGGGTGGGCCCTGGCAAGGGATGTGCAGCCGGGCCCCCCATGCGCAATTTTCCATCTGGAATCCCGATAATCTGGCCGGAACCAGCGGCACATGAGCTGCCAGGGGGCCATCAGGGGTGCGGGCCCTGGCCCAATTGCACCCCCTGTTCCCCTGGTAGTTACACCACTGGCTGTCAATCCAGCTTCTGCAAACACAGCTCCTTGCTGGTGCATTGTGCCATAACAACCCCATCATATTCTATATTACCCAAGATTATTTCATACATATCTTTCTCTCATTATTCCTTAATCTGCAGCAGTTTAATACCTTAATTTTCTCTTTTTGTTTCCCCTGTTTTCTTGTCTCTTTTTCTCTGTAACCCTCTCTGATGCCTCCACCTTCTGTTTAACACTTCTCTATTTCTCTTCCATCAATCTTTTCTCTCCTATATATTTAACTATATTTTATTTTACCTCTGCATTTTATTTGCATGCATAAATGGAGAGGAGCAAAACAAAGTTCTGGGATTCAAAACTTTTGCATCCCCTCTGAGGGGAAGCTATTTCACAGAAATAAAGAAGTGAAGAGATGGCATCCCTGTGCATCCCTCCCCAATTCCAGCACTGGTCCTACATGGATAAAGGGCAGTGCCAACCGTCAGTGGTTTTAACAGATTACTGGTTCAATAGTATATCAATTCAAAGGAATTTTGTAACCTATATAGAAAGCATAAAAACGTGTATGCTTTTTAATTTCTGATGAAGCAAAGTTAAATGTTCAGTCTTAACCAAACAAAACTACAGGCTTGTGGGTCACAGTATTGTCATGAATAAAACACAACTGGGCTAGCTCTGGAAATCCTATCATTAAATGCATTATGAATAAACCACTTTTTGGGGGTTAAACATGCCTAAATCAACATACAGCACCCAAAACACCTTTTGCAGAGACAGGCAGTAGGCATTGGCACCCCAAAGCCGTTATACAGAGAGCAGGAGTAGTTATGCGAGGATAAGATTTGCTGCACTTTTAATATCCCTTCTTATGTGGAACTCCTGGATGCAAATAGTAAATAAATCTGTTGTTTTCTGGCAGTTGGTATCAGAAACTGACTAATTCTTTGTAAGTGCTTTGCCCTTTAAATGTGGGTGGCAAAGAATCTTTTAATTTCTTTTGCAATTTTATTATCATTATAGACGAAATTACTCATTTTAGTTCTAACTTAAAATATTGTTTCCAACCTATTTGTTTTAGTTCGCTCACCAGGAGCTTCATACTTTTATTACCATATTCATAAATTGAAGTTGCATCATAGTATAAACTCTATCTGAACAGCTAATTAATTAATCATGCAAGTCTTTTATAATACAGGAGCTTCGGCCCTGATTCAAGCAGCAAAGTATCAGCCAGGATAGTTATCCTGTATAAAGATTGGGCTTGCTTATATTTATGGCACCACTGAATATTATATTTAACAATGATGCCATATCGTGTGCCGGACATATGTACTGTTTAAACATAGCGGGACCTGCTCCCGTCTTGGGACACAAATTGAATTTCATATCTAACAGCAGCTTTGTGATGTGCCTGATCTGTGCAGTGTACTGGAGCAAGGCTCAATAAGAGATAACGTTGAGCTTTAACCAGGACCGGACTGGCAATCTGTGGGTTCTGGCAAATGCCAGAGGGGCTGCTATAATCTGCCATAGAAATTCAGTATTTAGTGGGCTGGTGGGGGCTGTTTAGGCATCTGTGTACCTGAAATGCCAGGACCTATTTTAATTCTCAGTCCAGGCCTGGCTTTAACCTTTTGGGATAAGACCGGAGTGACCCTTGCTGTGAAAAAGCAAATTTTTTCCAATTGGACACAATTCAAACATTGGGCCTTATTTATAAAGTAGTTCAGTTTAATTGTAGATTAGCTTGCTGAATTGTTTGCTTTGTGTATGAGTTGAATAGCTTGAACTGAAAGGTAATACAAAAAGTTACAATAAATCAGTCAGGCTTTATTTTGTTTCATTTATATTTCTTAAAGGGATACTGTCATGGGAAAAAAAAAATTTTCAAATTGCATCAGTTAAAAGTGCTGTTCCAGAAGAATTCTGCACTGAAATCCATTTCTCTAAAGAGCAAACAGATTTTTGTATATTTCATTTTCATCAGACATGGGAATAGACATTTTGTCATGTGACTTGTGCTCTGATAAACTTCAATCACTCTTTACAGCTGTACTGCAAGTTGGAGTGATATCACCCCCTCCCTTTCCCCCACCCAGCAGCCTAACAACAGAACAATGGGAAGGTAACCAGATAACAGCTCCCTAACACAAGATAACAGCTGCCTGGTAGATCTAAGAACAGCACTCAATAGTAAAACCCATGTCCCACTGCGTACTATTCAGTTACATTGAGAAGGAAAAACAACAGCCTGCCAGAAAGCAGTTCCCTCCTAAAGTGCTGGCACAAGTCACATGATCGGGGCAGCTGGGAAATTGACAAAATGGCTAGCTCCATGTCAGATTTCAAAACTGAATATAAAAAAATCTGTTTGCTCTTTTGAGACCCTAGCTATTAAAGGGGATGTCCACCTTCAAACAACTAGTTGTTTTAAGATAGATCACCAGAAATAATTACTTTTTCCAATTGCTGTCTATTTTCTATTTGTAACCGTTTGTCTAATATTGAAGTGTAAAGTGTCATTTTTCACCTCCTAAAGCAGCTCTGGGAGCAGGGCCGCCATTAGAAATCACGGGGCCCCGCCCATGCCAGCACCCAAGCTCTGCCCCTAATCTCCGCCCACTCTGCATCAAAGTTAAAAGACCACACAGACATCAGCGCTAAAAACGTAACCCCCCCAGGGCTCCCTTATAAGTTAAAAAAAAAATTGTCGCCAGCCCCCCCCATAAAAGGTTTTTTTAAAAATTGGTGGTCAGGGCCCCCGACAAGTTAAAAAAAAATTGGTGACCAGGGCCCCATCTAAGTTAAAACCCAGGGTCCCCTTACAAGTTAAAAAACATTGGGGCTGCATAAAATATTTTTTTTAAAAACTTTGTCGCCAAGTAAAAAAAAAAATTGGGGCCCCATAGTTGTTTTGTTTTTTTTTAATTGGTGAAGGGGCCTATAGAGTGTTAAAATAAAAAAAATGGTGGCCAGGGGATTAAAAAAAAACCCCACATTGGTGTCAGTAGAATTGAACTCGTGGCTTCAGGACTTCAGTTATTGCTGTTTTCATGACTTCGGTTCTTTTCGCCGCTTCAGGACTTCAGTGTCGGCTCCTTTCTTGACTTCGGGTATTTTCGCCGCTTCAAGACTTCAGTGTCGGCTCCTTTCGTGACTTTGGGTCTTTCTGCCTCGTCAGGACTTCGCAAATATTCGGCACTTCCTCATTCTGCAGCAGGACTTCAGAGCGAAAGGTACTGCGGTAGTAAGAGGGGCCTGAGTACAGTATATAGCATGCCCTGTATAGCAGCAGAGAGATAGATAGAGGTGCTAAGAGCAGAGAGAGAGAGAGATGTGCTAAGTGAGAGAGAGAGAAAGAGAGTTGCCAAGAGCAGAGAGGTGCTTAGAGCAGAGAGAAAGGTGCTAAAAGCAGAGAGAGAGAGAGAGAGAGAGAGAGAAAGAGAGAGGTGCTATGAGCAGAGAGAGAGAGAGAGAGAGAGAGAGTGTGAGGTGCTAAAAGCACAGAGAGAGAGAGTTGTTATGAGCAGAGAGAGAGAGAGTGAAGTGCTAAAAGCACAGAAAGAGAGAGAGGGGCTAAGAGCAGAGAGAGAAAGGTGCTAATAGGAGATAGAGAGGTTCTAAAAACAGAGAGAGAGATAGGTATCAAGAGCAGAGAGAGAGGTGTTTAGAGCAGAGAGAGAGAGTGAGAGAGAGGTGCAAAGAGAAGAGCAGGATGTATTTACAGGATTGAGGTCTGTGTTAGGACGGGGGGCACAGTCTCCAGCATGAGTTGCATACAGCGGCTCGGACAGCGCAAGGACAAATAACCCCACTGCGACATAGAGCCAGCCTCTAGCTTTGCCGCTCATCATCATCAATATCCTTCAGGGGAAGTAAGGGGAATCAGATACGGGAAGAAGATATAAAAGGAAAGGGGTTAATAGAGTATAGAGGCAGACTGCACACGTCCTCCCCTCACCCACTCAGGCTCAGCTCTGCACATTCCATGTGGAAACTAATCCTGCGGGACTCTTGCGTGCTTCGCTTGCACAACGCAAAATAAAGCAAGCTCACGTCTTCTACGAACTTCTACGAGTTCCAGTTTCGGCTTCGGCGGCGCTCGGAAGGGGGGCCCTTGTAGAAAAGCAGCACTGCCGGGCCCCCCTTCGTGCCCGGGACACTTGTCCCCCCGTCCCCCCCCTGATGGCGGCCCTGTCAGTTCTAAACTGATACATTTAATGTATACATTTCTTATCTTTGTCCCTGCTGAGGGGCTGCTGTTAATTGCCATTGACTTTTTATTTGGCCTGTGTGATTTTGTTTGGGGTTTTGCATGTTGAAATGTCTATTTCAGACCAGACATAACTAGTGATGAGCGAATTTGTCCAAATTCACAGAAAAATTTGCAAAATTGTGTAAACATTTGCGAAACGGCAAAAATATGTGAAATGCATTGAAATCAATGGGAGCCAATTTTTTTTTTTACACAGGACAATTTCTCTAAATGCACTATAAAGTCAATCAGAGTTTTTTCTTCTGTCAACTTTTTTTGTCTTTTGTGACTTTTCTGTCCAAATGCATTAAAGTACATGGGAGTTTTTTTATGGCGACTTTTCTGTCCAAAATTGTTAAAGTAAATGGGTGTTTTTTTTATGGCTATTTTTCAGTTCGAGTGCATTAAAGGCAATGGGCGATTTTTCTTATGGTGACTTTTTTTGTCGCTGCAAATTTTTGCTGCAGTTTCGTGAAAAAAATTGCAGATTTCAAAATGTGGAATTTTGCCACGAAGCCATGGCTGGCGAAAAAGCTCAAGCTTTAATACATCATTGCTATATTCTGCAATATTGAGGATTCAGATTTTAATTATTTATTTAGCTTTAAAAAATGCAATGCATCTCGTTACTCTCCTATATGTAAGAACCACAGCATAATCACTTTTTGAAGTAAAAATGATTTCCCAAGACTATGGTGATTTTTTTTACATATAGCCTAAAATACTATTTATTATATTCCGATGATTCGGCTGATTTTCTATGTTGCTCCAGCACAGTTGTTCACATTGATCAGATTTAAACGCATTAGTTGATCACTTTTAATCTCCTAACTGGTTTATTGATACAGACAAGCGCAATTATAGGATCTATGCTATCAAAGTCGCTGTTTGGAAAAGTTGCTGGTAAGACTGAAAAGAAATAAACATGTATTTATTGTGCTATAAGTTTGTCTGAACTTAGGATGACCAATGAGCCCCTCAAGAGAAATGTGTAATCTACTTCTAGGTTGGATCCATATCACTACATAAGCAAGCATGGGTTATCAACCTGCAAAATTTTAGTTCTGAAAACTTAAAACTTTCATAGTTGGTCTTTTGGTTGTACAAAACTTAATCATAAAGGCCCCACACATGAAGCAATGGTGAGCCAATCTACAGTAAAATCTATTTTGCAATTTTTTGTGGCCCAACCACTGTAAAATACATAGTACATTTCCCTGCTTTAATATTTGTTTTTTTGCTCCATTTGTTTCTGTTATGGGGAGTTATACTGCACTTCAACATGATTTAACACGTGACCTTTGTAGCAGTGTAATTATTAAGAAACAGAAATGGGAAGACTAGCATTAGCTTTATATACAAGATTGCAACCCTAGTTTGACCTGATTACAACTTAAAGATGCAGGACTTTGTTATGATCAAAGGATAAGCATGAATTCCATCTGCATCAGACTTCAGGGACTTATTTACTGTGGGGCTACAGCACATGGAAATACTTTACAAGCACTACACTGTGCTATTATTATTATAAAAATAGCAAGGATTATTATAGCTTTATTTATATAGCACCCGCATATACGTACCCCACATCTTATATGATGTGACTTTTTATTAACCACGTAGAGGTCTTCATGTGTAAAAATCAAATCCAGTGTACTTCTGCGGTGTTTACACAATTAAATATATGTTGGAATTACCTAGTGTATCTTTTAAGAAAGCAAGATATTTATAAATATTCTGGCCCCCAGCAAACTAATTTATCCCAACAAGCATCATTTTCAAAATATACCTGGTATCTTTAAGTGTGGGGATAGGAAATTATTACATGTTACTATTTCCCCGTAAAAATGTACAGTAGAATTCTGACCAAAACTGAAACTGTCACATCACCTGAGCTATGACCCATTTCCTACAAAGGCGATCCTCCTTGTCTGTTTTACCGCACTATTGAGCTTCTACATTAATCTTGTTGCTGCACGGAGAAGGTTTCACAGACAGCTTGATTCTTTCTAATATCAATATCAAAAGGCACTGTGGGATTTGTAGTTTTCTAGGGAAGCTTAGCTCTACCAACCTATAGCGAGCAAGGTAACATTGAGACTACAGTCCCCAGTGTTCTTCTATCTCCCTCTTGTGGAGTCCCAGGGTTTAGAAAATGATTATAGGCAGGCCTGGTCTGTGACTTGTTTTTAGCCTTATAACAATTTTATAATTTTATTGGAACTTTTAATACCCACCAATATCTAATAATTGGACATAAATACTCTGTCTAGGCAATCTGAGATTGCAGTTAGTCCTTTCAATCTTTATTACTGAGATGGACTTCTGTACATAAGGGTTTTTTTTAATTAAGGCCCTTTATGAACTATGCTTTTTGATTTTTTAATTAATTAAGCACAGTTTTCATTATCACAAGCACTAGCACTTTATATAATTCGACTATTTATAGCCTTCACCTAATCAAGTTACCCTCTTTAATTGATCAATTAATGAATGAAGTTAGGGTATTGATCAATTAAGTTAGTTCTTTTTTCCTTTGTTGAATTAGTATAATTAATTTATTCACACCAAGCAATTTTAAACTATAAATTGTGGGTAAGATTAAGACACAAAAGCAATTGTCTACAGCACTCCCATGAATAAATATTTTATATAATCATTCAGTTCCAAGTGGACATTATCAATATTGGTCTGGAATAACTGATAAGAGGGGTTTTACTTCTTTTTCTTGAGGTTAATAAAACATTTTTTTTCAAGTATCAATCACCCCTCCATCAGTTTTAAGTGTAATTTTAACTAAAGGTTTCCTACAAAGCCCACAATTAGGGTCGCCACCTTTTCTTGGAAAAAATACCATCTTTCCTATATATTTTTTCCCCCTATTAATAACATTGGGATCAACCATCAAAAATACTGGCCAGGTGGCAACCGTACCCACAATATAATACTGATACTGTAATTAGGGTTGCCACCTTTTCTAAAATTTTTTTACAGGCCTGCTGGGGGCGGGGCCAAAAAGGGGCGGCGCATTATGTCAAAGGGGTGTGTCTATGACATTTGGGGACGTGCCTATGACGCTTGGGGGCGTGTCTATGACGTCTGAGGGCATGGTCACGGCTAGGGTTGCCACCTTTTCTTGAAAAAAATACCGGCCTTCCTATATATATATATCCTTTTTTCCTATTAATAACATTGGGATCAACCATCAAAAATACAGGCCAGGTGGCAACCCTAGTCACGGCGCAGCGCGTTGAACAAGAGGAGGAAAGGTAAGTATATGGGGGATTGGAGGCTGGCCGATGGGTCTTTTTAAGGGTATTACAAATTTACCGGCAGCTACAGTAAATTTGTAATACCGGCCCCGGCCTTGGCGGGTGTTTTACCGGCTAGGCAGGTAAAATACCGGCCGGGTGGCAACCCTAACTGTAATACTGATTCCCCAATTACACAGAAATAAAGCGTTCCTTTACTCTTCTTTCTATTAGAATTTGTTACGGAGGCCCAAACACCCCAATAATTAGTGACTGTCTATGACTTACAGCTGCCCCTTCACACATTGTCAACCTGGGCCCACCCTGTACAACCTATTACCCTGGCAAAATGCTTTGGAATTGTACAGACAGACTGCAGACCTAAGCTAGAACTAGACAGAGCTCAGGGTGAAACTTAAACCTGACATTTTTCTCTTCGTTGTTTTGCTTTTCTGCCATTACCTATTAAAATGTTTCTTCTGTCCTTATTCGTTGTTACTATCTACTTTCACTCATTCCCAGGCCCGGACTGGCAATATGTTGGTTCTGGCAAATCCGCCGCAAATGCCAGAGAGGCTGCTATAAGGTCCCATAGAAAGTCAGTATTTAGTGGGCTGGTGGGGGCTGTTTGGGCCTCTTTGTGAGCTGATTGGGCCTCTGTGTACCTGAAATGCCAGGGCCTATTTTAATTCTCAGTCCAGACCTGCTCATCCCCATCGTTTCTTTTTTACACCACTGACCCCATTTTTATTCCCCTTTTGACATTGTTTAACCTCCCGTCACAGCACAGTCACATTCGTGCCTGGCCTGGAACATTATCAAAGCTTCAAATGAAACCACGGACTTCGTGCGAACCGTGCCCCGCCTCACCCCTTGTACCACACACATTACACTTTCCTCTATTGAGATAGAACAGCATAGACATGATCACGTGCCGCCAATTCTTGGCCGGCTGAGGACACTCCTCCCAGCCAATCATGGCCCGCCTTTCAACCAACCTGACCATCACTTCCTGCGTCGCCCGGAAAGCTGTCAGGAGGGAGTGCGATTTGCCGGCACATTGTGCGAGAAGGATTTGACACTGCCCTGTCGTACCTGAGTGAAAGAGATTGTACAATGAGTGCTGGTAAGTGAGCGAGAACTGAAAAATAATAGCATGGCGTAGAGGCCTTTGGAAATGGGGTGGGCTCATTTACTGTTCTATTACCGTCGCTTGTGCTGAGTCATGGGCGGAGAATACGGGTCAGGGGCGTGGTTTTGCGATCAGCGGGCGGGGCTGTAAGTATAATAAGTGTAATAAAGGTTGTGTTGGAGTTGTATTTACACTTTGCCTTGTTGGCTTTTGTTCGCTTTTTTTTTTTCCTGTGGGGTTATGTTATACCACTGCATGCTGGGAGTTGTAGTCCAGAGCTTATTTACGAGTAGACGCCAAGCTTAGTGTTCTCCTTCCAGCGGGAAAGCAATTGTGTAGCAGCAAAATGCGCACGGGAAAGCAATTGTGTAGCAGCAAAATGCGTGTGCGTGTGTAAGGTTTATTGCCCATGGATAACCATCCTGTAGCTAGAAAATGTATCCATGACACAGGAGATTTGATAAAGGTTCACAGGCCCCCGGCTTTAAATGGGGCTGAACCTGAGGTCTTCTATGCTTTCCTCAATCATTTTTTATTATAGCGAATACCCTTGGTTTTAAAGGAACAGTTCAGTGTAAAAATAAAAAAACTGGATAAACAGGCTGTGCAAAATAAAAAAAAAAAATGTTTCTAATAGAATTAATTAGCCAAAAATATAATATATAAAGGCTGGAGTGACTGGATGTCTAATATAATAGGCAGAATCCAACTTCCTGCTTTTCAGTTAGTCAGTGACTTGAAGGGGGGCCACATGGGACATAAATGTTCAGTGAGTTTGCAATTGATCTTCAGCATTCAGCTCAGATTCAAAAGCAACAATAATGGCTAGGGTTGCCACCTTTTTTTTCCTTATTAATAACGGGATCAACCATCATTTTTACCTGCCAGGCCAGTAAAATACCAGCCAGGTTGCAACCCTAGTTATGGCCTGTGTGGTGCCCCCCCTCTCAAGTCACTGATTGGTTACTACCTGATGACCAGGGTAACCAATCAGTGGAAAACAAGAGAGCTGAAAAGTAGGAAGTTGGATTCTGGCTATTATGATAGACATCCACTCGCTCCAGCCTTTATACATTATATTTTGGCTAACTATATTACAAACATTTTCTATTTTGCACTGCCTATCTATTTACCCAATTTTTATACTGAACAATTCCTTTTAAATACATGAAGATATTAGACCTGTACAATGAATCATATAAAAGCACTTGCTGCCTTTTGAATTTATATGTTCATGGACCTCCTTGGTTTCCCCTAATATCTATACATATGTGGTTCACCTTTAAAGAGATACCGACACCTGAAATTAAGCTCTTTTTTTACATCTGTTATAATATTGGCTTTGAAAGCTATTTCTAACTTTGCCATAAAGTATTTGCATGATGCTTTTACATTACCTGTCTGATCCCCCATGTTCCTGTATGAGGGGGCTGCCATATTTGTTGAGCAGGATTCCGTTCGCATTAGAATCTGATTTGAATAAGAGAATGGGATATGAACAGGAGAGGGCTCGAATAGCAAAATGAGCCATAAAAAATAGCAATAGCTATACATTTGTAGCCTTACAGAGCATTTGTTTTAAGATGGGGTCCGTGACCCCCATTTGAAAGCTGGAAAGAGATAGAAGATGAAGGCAAATAATTAAAAAAAATTTTGCTTAAAATTGGCCATTCTATAACATACTAAAAGTTAGTTTAAAGGTGAACCACCCCTTAAAGCATTGAACATTCTGGCCACTTGTGCTTCCTGGGACAAATGAAAGTGTATCAGTGTAAGCCTAAAAAATTGGCACCCACAATTCTCCACACCCTTTCATACTTTAAATTAAAAAAAAAAAAAAATACAGTTTTGCCTTAAAAGGCCACTAGCCATTCTTCTCCCTGTTACCATGGACCAAGATGCAGAATTGGGCAGCTGCACATTCTGCCAGAACCTTCACTGTTGTGTCACTTATATATATGTGTGTGTGTGAGAGATCAAGGTGTCACACATTAGGAATATATTCAGACTTGCCTCACTGAAATCTTTTCATTCTTGAAAGGTTTCTTCAATCTACTGTATATAGATTCTAGAGAGCCTTGCCCTGCCATATTTTCATTTTAGACCCACCTAACCCACCCTGTGGTATTCTTTCAATGAAATTGCAAAACAGATCAAATCAGTTGTATGCTGCTATAGCCTTTAGCTGTGGAAACATTTCACCAACCACCACTTAGTTTAAATCACCTGTTTTTGTTTTAAAAAGTAACCAAACGTAAACAGTTATTGTTGAAAATACATTATCCAGTGTTTTCAAGAGCTAATCTGTTCATTATTGGAAGTACACCTATAGAAGGAGTTACCCAAGTACTTTGGTGGCTGAACTGGAATACACCAAGAAGACAAAGGAATTGGAATTTGTGCAATTACCCTTACAGATTAATATTACATAACATAAAGCTGAATCATGGTAGCTTGTAGAGCAAATATATACCCAATAAATTGCTCACCACATTACAAACATCTTTAGTTTTCAGGCACAACACTTTTGACTTTGCTTTTCTTTGCTTCCTTCTAGGTTTAAGCTTAGAGAAAACATCGTCTTTCAAGGAAAAACTGAAATCTGAACCCCAGTTCTTGCTGGCCCAAAATGTGGCGACATGTATCGATCCACTTGAAGTGTGTCTGCAGCGGCAGACTGTGCAGGACACCGTACATGTTTTCCAGCACACCATCCCCGCAGAGGGTAAACCAGTTACCAACCAAAAGAACTCGGGTAAGGGATTTAGCTTTCAAACTACCTAAACGCTGGCGAAAAAACATTTTACAGGACTAGGGTGCTTGTCAGTTCTTTTTATGCATTTACAGAGGTTCTGCTTCCACCCACACAGCATGTACTTTTGTACTGTGCAGCTGCTGCTTCATTACTCATTCCATCCCTCTTGTAGTGGCAAAGGTTTCACCACATAAATATTGTGACGCTTTTTTTTTTTCTTCAAAGCAACAAACATGAAAGTAAATTCAATGTATTCTGTTTATGAAAATCAATCTTAATTATGCCTTAATTTATCCTCATGTCCTCCAAAAAGTTTATATGATTGAGGACAGGACATTTTTTTTTATCATGTGGGGTATAATAGATTATTGGGTAAAGTACTCGCTTCTTACTGTAACAAATACCCTCAAATGCTTCTACGGTATTGTGGTTATTCCAGGGAACTTTCTGCATAGATTTAGGGGCAAATTTATCATTATTCTCGAATTCGAAGGCTTTTTGCCCTTAATTTGGTAGTAATTCGACTATCGAATGATAATCGAATTGTTTTAGGCAAATTTTTGTGCACTATTCGATTTCACGAAAAAATCATACAATCGAACAGCAATCGTTCGATTTCATGAAAAAATCATGAAATTTCCTTCGATCGTTCGAAAATTCATACGATTCGAACGATTGAGGCGTTCAATCGTATGAATGGTATTCGAGCAGGTAGTAGAAAAAAAAAAAAAGCCTATGGGGGGATTCCCATAGGCTTCTATTGCTATTCGGTAGGTTCAAACTGGCGAAGTAGGCAGTTGAATAAATAAATAAAAATTTTTAACATTGAAGTACTTTGATCATCGAATGGTCGAATTATCAAATATTTGATACACTCGATTTTTTTGCATATTCGATGATCAAAGTGGCCAAATTTGCATTAAATCGTACGATCGGAATTTGATCAAACTTGAATTATTCACTTGAATTTTGTAAATCTGCCCCTAATTGTACTGTACACCTGGTGGAATCCTGCTAACAAGCCTTCAGGGAACATAATTCCATGTACCATTCTGTAAGAGCAATGGCATATAGATTTTTCACCTACAGGCAACCATATGCCACCAAAGTACCATAGTATGGTTGCCTTTTTAAATAGGCATATGTAAAACTATATAATCATATTGTTTTAGGGGTGGTTCATGTTTAAGTTAACTTTTAGTAAGTTGTAGTATGGCCAGTTATAAGCAACTTTTCAATTGGTCTTCATTCTTTATTTTCAGCTTTCAAATGGGGATCACTAACCCCATCTAAAAACAAATGTTCTCTAAAGCTATGTATTTATTATTGCTACTTTTTAATCCTCCTCTTGATATTCATATCCTTTTATATTCCAGTCTCTTATTCAATTTAATGCATGGTTGCTAGGGTAATTTGCACCCTAGCAAACAGATTGCAGAAACTGCAAACTGGAGAGCTGCTGGACAAAAAGCTAAATAACTCAAGAACCACAAATAATAAAAAATTAAAACCAATTACACATTTTCTCAGAATATCATTCACTACAGCATATTAAAAGTTAACTTAAGAATGAACAACCCCTTAAAGTGATAGCAACGTGTTGTTTCTGAACACTATACTTTTTCTGAAGAAGATTATTCCCCCAAAACTACCTCCAGTCCAGCGATACCTGCTACTGTGCTATGGAGCAGCACTTTTTCCTTTCTCTATCCATGGTCCATCAACCAGAAAAAAGACTGTACAATTTGTTAAAGACAAATTGTGACTAATGGTGCTTTGGCCTCTAGGCGGTTGGAGTGTTGTTTAAGCTTATTATGTAAAATTGGAATCACAGCCTGAACTTTATTCCTGGTTGTTAAGCACCTAGACAACAAAAAATGCATCCCCTGTTCTTTACTCTGTAGGAAGATGCTGGATATTTTCCTGTCTGAATGTAATGCGACTTCCATTTATGAAAAAGTTAAACATTGAAGAATTCGAATTCAGCCAGTCGTACCTGTTTTTCTGGGACAAGGTATTTTGTCAAGTTTGTTTCACTTTTTCAAGGTTTCTTATAGTATTTTTTGATAACAGTTGTATGTATTTTATCTTATTAGTCATAAATAGATGAATTGAATTACATTTGTTTGGACTGTATGTGTCCTTATCCACCCATGCTCAGAGCTTTAAGAAATTCCCTTTATATTGACATTGTAATGGTGACCTTTGGACAATCACCTTTGCAATCTACTGAAACCATTGGCTCTAATTCTGGCCTTGATCACATATGAACATGCTATGTTTTTTATAATGAGCTTTTGAAATTGAAGTAGTGTAACAGCTGTGCTGCTCAGTAAAAAAAAGCCTCCTTCAAAACGTATGCACCTTTGTTATTAGCAGCATTTGTATAATAATAGATTAATATAACCACAAAAATAGTGCCATGTGAAACCAACAGCTTCCACTAGAGGCAAGCCTTGTGACCCATTGTATCTGCTAATGTCCACCCCAACTTCAACTCGCTGGTAAGATAGATAAACTTTTTCTGCTATGCAAGTTAGAATTTTGGGTGGCTGCAGTTAGCACTTTATATGTAATAATATGTTATAATCTCTCAGTAGAGAGATGCAGGTGAGCGCATTTGTGTTCGACCCCAGTTTGGAAAAGCTACTTGCAGTCAGCAGTTTGCAAAATGCAGCTTGGGTGTTTAACACACCAAATTACCTGATGCATCAACTAAATGGATAAGAACTATCTGTATCCACACTCTACAATCAGGCAAGCTTGCATATTTCTTAAAGGGGTTGTTCACCTTCCAAACACTTATTTTCTGTTCAGTTGTTTTCAAATTGTTCCCCAGAAATAGACTTTTTAAAAATTACTTTCCATAATCTAAGTTTAAAGTTGTATGTTGGTGTCTCTGGTTATTCAGGTGCAGACTCTAAACCAGGGGTCCCCAACCTTTTTTGCTCATGAGCCACATTTAAATTAAAAAAAAAAAAAAAAGAGTTGGAGAGCAACACAAGCATGAAAAAGTCCATGTGGATGTCAAATAAGAGCTCTGATTGGCTTTTTGGTAACCCCTATATGGACTGGCAGCCTACAGGAGAGAATGTTTGGCAGGACATCTGTTTTTTATGCAACCAAAACTTGCCTCTAAGCCAGTAATTCAAAAATAAGCACCTGCTTTGAGGCCACTGGGAGCAACATCCAAGGGGTTGGAGAGCAACATGTTGCTTGCAATCTACTGGTTGGGGATCACTGCTCTAAACTGATACAATTTTGCAACATTTAATTGATACATTTCATGGCAACATCTCTGGAGTATTAGCAACTATTGTATCAATTCTAACAGCTGCCTGTAATGAAACTCAGAGATTCTGCTGAGCAGGGACAAATATAAGAAATGTATCCATTAAATGTATCAGTTTAGAACAGTCTGTGACCCCCCTCCCAGAGCTGCTTTAGAAGGTGAAAAATGACACTTAACACTTCAATATTACAAAAAACGGTTACAAATAGAAAATAGACAGTAATTGGATAAAGTCCTTATTTCTAGTGATCTATCTGAAAACAACTAGTTGTTTGAAGGTGAACAACCCCTTTAACCCAGCCATGCCCAAGGCTTCCTTTTTGATGATCCTGTGTACTTGTATAATATTTTCCAAATGCTTATCAGCCATAAAAAAACATATAATAGATCTGAAATCTCTCCTTGCAATTCGTTGGTTTAATCTAATTGGTTTTTAGCTTGTAATGCTCCTGTAATAAACCCATGCCGTTGTCTTATTTGCAGGTGGAGCGCTGTTACTATTTCCTTAATGCTTTTGTTGAGACCGTGCGTATGAATGAACCCATTGATGGAAGACTTATGCAGTTCCTTCTATCCAATCCTTGCAATGATGGAGGGCAGTGGGACATGCTGGTAAATCTTATTGGTAAGTATAAAAATCTCATTTTGTTACACTTTGTATGAGGAATGAGCAACTTGCATCCCTTCAGATCTTGAACTGCAGTTTTCACTATCCCATCAGTGAGGTGGGGAGTTTTAGTTGAAAAAGACGTGGAGCGCAAGAGATTTAATATCCAAGAAAATTTGTTGAAACGGTGATTACAAGTGTTGCATCAACTCTTAGGCCCCAGGTCCTTGGTGTTCCCATGGGCACAAATTATTACTACAGTCAGAAAGGACTTATTAACAGTCCTAAGTGAAAGGAAATATAGAAGCATATCGCTGGGAGCATGCATCCCTGAGAAAGATGTTTCAGGTATGTTCTGGGGTTGGCATTGCTGCCTTTCACTGCCAGGGTCCTAGGTTTAATTCCAGCTAGGGCACTATCTGCTAGGCGTTTGTATGTTCACTCTGTGTCTGCTTGTGTTTCCTTTGTGTATTCCAGTTGCCTCCTAGATGTCAGAAACATACATGCAGATTAATTTCCTGCTGATAAAATGGAGTATGCATGTGTAGACCTTTATGTGGAATTTGTTGGTTTTTATAAATAACATTTTAAAAGCATAGATACTGTGCAGAGCCATGGACAAGGGAGACAGGTTGCATAGGGAAATAATCCATTATTTTTCATCTTCTGACATCTAAGAATAACATTCCCTGGTTTATTCTAATATCTGAAGAGCTGATGGGTCATTTATAACCCTTGGGGGCACACGCGTATGTTGGGGCTTAAGATCTGATCTATGGGGCACTTTACACTGGATGTGCTGGATGAAATATCGGTGCTCAATGAAGGGTGCACATCTAGCCTTGCCCTTAATGCACACCTACTTGTCTCCCCCCCCACCTGCCCTTTAGAATAGGACACAGGCAACACTCCACCTTAAAGGCAGTCCATAGGTCCATTGAAGGGTCCTATGACCTATGTATATTTGTTAAAAAAATTAAATGTAAAGTGACTTGTTTTCTTTGATTAGAGCTACCTAATTTAGAGTGATGTTCAGCAGACCCTGTTGCAGTATTCCATATACTCTCAGAAAGCCTTAAACAGTTAGGTGCACTGTGAGTTATTTCTGTGCGTTCATGCACTGGCCGGTGTTCTGTTGTGGCCGTAGACCTATAATGAACTTCTGATCTTCTGCAACCCCTAGCAAATGTTATGAAAGAACACTGTACTGTTGAATACTGCTTTTGCTGTACTATTATATATACTTTGTCTTTTAGAAAAATATGGAGTTATACCTAAGAAATGTTTCCCCGAATCACACACTGCAGAAGCGACTCGAAGAATGAATGACATTCTCAACCACAAGGTGATGCTATAGATTTTCTTTATGAGGAACTTCTTCCAGTATAAGCCAGATATGTTAAAAAGTAAATTGTGAAAAAACGAAATGTCATAATAGATTTTAGAATTAGAATATCATTAGAAATGATAATGTAGAGAGCCTCAGCACACCATTTGCAGGGCAGGTTTAGGTTTTGCTCTTCTGCCTGTGCAGGTGGGGTGCAGGTGGCTTGGGTGTAGGTCGGATTGAGTGCAGATTGTGTTTTTCTCAACCTGCACATGACTGGTCACCTGCTAAAAATCTGTGTCCTAATTCTTTGCCATTCATTTTAGCACTTTAAGAATGCAACACCTTGAGTTAGATCATGTATTGAGTTAAATATTTACCTGCTAGGTGTAAGTAGGGTGCTTGTACCATGGCATGAGTCATGCTGTTACGCTGTGCTCAGTATTATTATTATTTTTTTTTTTTTTTTTAAATACTGATGCTTTAAAACAAATATTAGAACAAACTTGGTATTTAACAATTTGTGCTTGTATTTACAGCAAATCGGTTAGTTGCATCACAGTGAATGGAAATGTCATATTGCAGACACACGTACTCAGCATTTTTGATTGGCTGATGTGTGCTCTCGTATTCAGAGCCAATCCTCGTGGTGATATTCCCTCATCACATTCGTTTAAGCTTTGTTTCTACTCTATTAAGACTAGGCTTAGGGGAGAAGTAGGTATTTGTTACTGCCAAATTAAGCAGCATAACTTAACATGCATACAGACTCCAATGCAGATGGTTCTGGGTCAGTGATGACATGATTAATGTACCATTTATCTTTGCTTAAATATTTTTTTTTTTTTTTCTGACAGATGAGAGAATATTGTCTGCGTCTAAGAAACATGGTTACAAGTTCCTGTACAAAGGAAGAAATTGCCACAGCTTTGGACACTATGATAGAGGAGGTATGTACACAGGCTTCCATTTTGCATTAACCACTTTGGATAGTACTACACTATGCCTTATAAATAACATTAATAAAAGGATGGAGGTGTAGGGGAAAAATTGCCTCAGTGTCTTGAGCTGAAGTATGTCATAAAGCACTGAAATTTGCAACTTTTGCAGATATAGGGCAGAAGACAGAAGATATGGTTTTTCCTTGGTGTATTTATGCCAGTTGAGGAAATGCACCATTTGCCATAAACCTTATTGTTGATAAAAATTAGTTACGGAAAATGTTTAAAACAGGTTAATGCAAAATTAACAGTTTATAGCTTTAAACAACGGCAGTTAAGGGGAAAAAATACCCCCCTTTTGACACAAGCTCATTCTGTTCATACAGTATAAGGCAACCCATCCCATATCTTGTCTCACCTTGTCCCTCTGATTTCTAAGAATTTGTGCACCAGCCACTGTTAAAAGTAGAGGGACTTCAAGTCCCAGAATACATAATTTCACTATACAACAAAGTGAGGTAGCGGATTAATGACACCAAGAGCCTGAGGGATTTGGAGACTGGTGGTTTTCCTGCTCATATTATGTTTCATGTCCCTAAAGCCTATACAGAGCCAGTGTATTAACAGGCAACAGCCACAAGAGAGCAGGTCAGGAGCAAAGAATAAACTATTCTTGTATGTGTTTTTAAATCCACCTTTTATAGTGGTGTTTTCTTGCTTCTGTGTATTAAAGATTGCAATGCATGACTTTTTTTTTTTAAATTAAAGCAAACTAAAGATGTATGTATTTTAAACACACACTGTAAATGTATATAATATTTCTGTTCCCCTGCAACCCCTGTCCTTAGGCTTTGTTTGGATGTTAGTTGCAATATCAAACCTTTCAAGGCAGCATGTTTTTCTATTTGAACTGCACAAATGGATCATAAATTTCAATAGGTACTTTGAATTCTCTTCCAATCCACCTTAAATCTGTATGAATATTTAATTTTTTTGTGTGCTAGTGTTTGTATACACTGCACCACATGCACATGATTCTTGGGAAAAGTAGTTGTAACAAAACACTTTAATCAATACGCATTGCCTACCTCCATAGATAATTAAAATTATAACAGGTATGGTACATTTACAAATGCGCGCGCACACACACACAGTTGCGTTCTGGAAATTGTTAGGGAGAAGTAACGAACATACTCTACATTCCTTGCATTTTTTGTCTGTAATCATGAGCATTTAAGTGAAAAAGAAGCTACAGATGCAGTCACTTGGATTTGTGAGTTAAATGTGTCATGACTCAGGGCTAATTGAAGAAACTGTGTTATCTAAAGTTATCTTAACTCATTTAATGCATTTAACCTTTTCATTAGCATACCAAAGCCCCATTGTTTTCAATGGTGAACTCTTTAATTGGATGGGATGCTGTGACACAATATTCTGTGCTAAGTGGGATAAATGGGATAGATGAGTTAAGTCACGACGCATTTAACACACAAATCCAAGTGACTGCACCTGTATCTACAATTTAGATATAACAGATGCTTAAGTTAAGCAGGAGGGCAAAAAGAATGTCAATAGCTTCTTTCACTGCAAATTATGTCTCTTTGCCATACATATTTAAAGAGCAGTGAAGATTTTCTGAGCAATAATCGCTTGATCTGTGAGGGTTCCTAGAGGGACCAACAATTATTATGCAAGTAAATGGAAGGGCAGTTCCTATGGTTTTGCTTTTTTTGTTACCTCATCCAAAAGGTTGTTACTAAGTTGTGCCCTCTGGTACAAGTTGACATAAAACGTTTGATTTTTTCCATTAACTATTATTACTGTTCTTTCTAAAGCCATAATGAATTCATAATTGTCAGCATACTGTCACTTTAAATATATCTGTAGCCCAAATAAATGGTTTGTTGGGTTTCATTAAACAATCTCTTTTTTTTTTTTTTTAATCACTTACATACGGATTTGAAAATGTTTATTTCTAGTGATTAAAGAAAGCATTTACCCTCCCCATCATTTGGAATTACTGAACTGTAAAATATGTTTTTAATTCTTCTTGACAAGCAAATCCAGATCTCCATTGTGCAGAACAAAGTGCATTGTCAGAAGTCCTAAATTATACAAAGTTAAATGGAGGCACTCCTTAAAATTTTGATACAGAATTTTGTAAAAATGCCTCGAGTCCTTGTAAGGTCTTGATTGGTTGAGCAGCTCGGGAGTTTTGAGCCTGTAACTTTCTGTAATAGTCTCATCATTCTTTTGGAGAGAATTGTGTTCTTAGTAGAGATGCACCAAATCCAAGATTCTGGATTCTGCAAGATTTCGTCCCGTTCCTGCAGGATTCAGGGGAAGCGTTGTGCCTGGACGAACTGAATCCTTATTTGCATATGCAATTTAAGGACAGAAAGGGAAATCACGCAACTTTCTGTAACTTTTGCATATGTAAATTCGGTGCAGTATTCGGCCAAATCTTTCATAACAGATTTCGAGATTCGGCCAAATCCCATATAGTGGATTTGGTGCATCCCTAGTATTAAAACCCAAGATTTACAAAATCTAAGTTTGATATTCCTGTCTCTGGTGTTTCAGTGTGCCAGCTCAGTAATTCAGGTGCAGACTCTAAACTGTTAACAATTTTACATTTCTCAGCATCATTAGCAACTATTTTATCAATTCTAACAGCTGCCTTTCATGAAATCCAGGAATTCTGCTCAGCAGGGACAAAGATTAAGTAGATGAAAAATGACAGTTTACACTTTTAGAATAACAGTCACACATAGAAAATAGAAATTAATTGGAAAACAAATTATTTCTGGTGAACTATCTGAAACCAACTAAACTGAAAAAAGTTTTGGAATGTGAACAAATCCTTTAAAAAGAAAATATTACCCTGTTGTATGCCTTATAAAATATATGTATTTTATGCAATGTAAGAATTTTTTTAAAGATATTTTTTTTAACGGTATTCTACGCAATCTGTTTTTCCTTCTAAAGTGGTTGAGTATAACAAATGCATTATCACTGGACGAACGGAGACATTTTAGATATTAAATAGTTGGCAGTCTTTCAGGAGTGGCAGTAGAGGTTGCATGAATTCCAGTGGAGTAACTTAAAGACTGTACTTTGAATTGGAGTTTCAGGTCATCAAATGTAGTAGGAGAGTAAGCATTCCTGTAGAAGACTCCAAGTGCCAAAGGAGATCTTAGAGATGGTATCAAGAGGAGTCTCTGCCACCATGGGACAGAATTGCTAAAACTACCCCTTATAAAGGACAGTTTGACCTGAAACCATTATATTGTCCTTAAATTCCTCACTAATATCCATGTAGCTATTACAATTTCAGGGGGCTTTCCAGGTTAACAAACCTAACTGCTCTTATTCACGTATTAAAATTACTTCATAAAAGAGGAGTCCCCAAGATGGCCCTGGATGTTTCTTAAGCCAGTAGCACTTCAACAAATAATTCAGAAACAGGTGCTCAAAAAATCTTTAGCAGACACTAATAAAAAGCATGTTGTGGGTCTTTCCTTCCTCATGCACCCCAACCACTTTTGTTTGAGTACAGTCAGTCAGCAGATTGCCACATGAGCTATGTGCTGCTTGTTATTGATTCAGTATCCTTTATTTACATAGCCCTGACATGTTTATGCAGCACTTGTAAATGTTCATCATTTACATCTGTCCCTGCCACAATGGAGCTTACAGTCTAAGGTCCCTATTACATTGATACAACACATACTAGGGTCTATTTCATCAGGAGTAAATTAACCTCCCTGTATGTTTTTGCATGTGGGAGGAAACAAGAGTAACCATAAGAAACCCTAGCAGACACGGAGAGAACATACTGGTTTGCATATGGCGACCAGTTGGAAATCAAACTCTGGACTCCAGCACTACAAGGCAGTAGTGTTCACCACTGAGCCACCATGCCTCTGATAACCATAGATTTACACTTCCTCGATTATTTTACAGGATTTAAGAAATTTCACAAACTGCATAATCTGCAATTGTAACCTGTATATTATCTAGAGGTTCAGTACAATCCATTGAGCATTCTACCTGATAAATATTTAGGACTTTAGATTGAACTTCACTCTG
Source organism: Xenopus borealis (assembly GCA_024363595.1). NCBI lineage: Eukaryota > Metazoa > Chordata > Amphibia > Anura > Pipidae > Xenopus > Xenopus borealis. The sequence continues at coordinate 27,472,352 of CM044433.1, read as the reverse complement.
AAAAAAAACAAACTGGGATCCACAATGCAAAACTCAACGACATTCCATCCATCATCAGTTCTCTTTTCCCCAAAGAACCATATTGTCTTCACATCTACAAAATGCTTATTTACATACCCAGCAGTTCTTCTCGTTGGGGAATGGCAAAATAATGAAATGTTTTGTGCCTGTGTGCTGAAATAGAAGGCAGGAGGAGCAACCAGAATGATCAGCCTGACTAGTGCAACATGGGCTCCAGTCAGGAATATACAAAAGGACAGTATTGCAAAAGTTTTGGATTTAATCCACCCCAAATGAGTGGCAATTGCTAAAATGCCTTTGTAGATGTATTCGCTAAAGAATAGAGGCCAGTACTTTTCTTGCTCTTGTAACTATGTATATACTGTATCTCACTGGCGTAGACTCTTCTTTTGAAAACAATATTTCTATGTCTCTCTACTCACTGGGCTGCTGGGTCTGAACCATACAGCGGAAGCCAGCTAATTAAAAATGACCATACACAGAGTGATTCCATGTGGTATTCAACTTGGGCCAAACCGATACCTTATGATGGGACCATAAACCGTATGGCCACCTTTCTTATGTTCTGTTTGTCTGGACCAAAATTATTGGAATGGCAAATCAAGAGGAACTGCTACTTGTTTCGTCCACGTAAGATCTGTAAAGGAGTATCTGGTTTTCGGAATTGAAGTCTTGGCTGTATTAAGTCCCCAACCTTTTGTACCCATGAGCCACATTCTAATGGAGGAAGCCTAGAGAAGCCATGCCAGTGCTTACTTGAGATTTATCAAAGCCAATGGGATCATCAGTGTTTAAGTTTACAGCAATGTTATATAAATAATAGGGATGCACCTAATTCACTATTTGGCTGAATACAAAATCGAATCCTAATTTGCATATGCCAGACACCAGGATTTGTCCGAATCTGAAACCTGCTGGAAAAGGCCTAATCTTGGCAGAATCCTGAACTGAATCATGGATTCAGTGCATCCCTAATAAATAAGTGTTTGCTTTTTTATATCTTGAAACCTTTTTTCTTTTTTTAAAGCCCTTGTAATATTATCATATATTTATAAAGCTGCAACATATTCCATAGTGTTGTACTATAAAATAAATATACAAAGCAGCCAAGCTTTATCACTTGCAGTGTTCAAATCTGCGCTAGATAGAGTTTCTAGTAAGGCTAGGGCCACACGGGAAGATTTCAGGGAGATTAGTCGACTGGCAACGAATCGCTGCGTCTAATCTCCCTGAATGGTTTGCTGGTATCTCGCACCCGCTAGTGCTAAAGTCGCCTGCGCCTATTCACACGCGGCGATACGTTTTTCAAAGTCGCTCGAAATTGCCTCACGAGATTAGTCGCCTCAAAGAAGCGGCAATTAGTCACCTGGCGACTAATCTCCCTGAATCTTACTGTGTGGACTAGCCCTAAGATGTTCCATATCCGTCTTCAGAGATCCATACTGAATTATGCAGTTTATATAACTGCTTGTAAAAAAAAAAAAAAAAAAAAGTTGTTTAGAAATATGCCTTTGGCAAACTGCAAAATATGTCAATACATGTGGAGTCTCTATTGCTTCTTTCACCTTTTTGTCAGTCCCAGAAGCAGACATGATGTGAGCTTGCAGCCAGTGAGTCTGCGAGTCTTGACAGCCATTCAAGGAGGTCACATGAAAACCATGTAGATACAACAAACGCCCAACATCCTCTAACGGCAGTTTTAATTTTTGTTCAAAAAGAATCTTGTTCAAGAACAAATTTCTCTTCAAACTGTACAGATTTAGTTAAAAAGCAGACAAAGCACCATAAGTAAAAATTAAGCCCCTTTTATTCTACAGTTAATTCATATTCTGGCAAAGCAGTTGCAGTCTATAGCACTGTTTGCCAACTAAAAATGCAAAGAATCTACATTATCAAATATGCACTGTAAGATTTGTGTATTTTCTTCACAACAGATAGTTTCCTAGAAAACTGTTGGTCTGTTATCTAATTTGTTCTCCTGTGGTTTTTCCCTGTTGTGGGATGGCCCACTGTTCTGTGTGCAGTCAACAAGGAAAATAAATACATTTTTACTCTTTCTATAAATAAAAAAGCATGCACACTCAACAAATCTGAGTATGAAAAAACATATTTATATGAATCTTGACTGCAAATAAACTTCTCAGTGTAATAATTTTGATACAACTACAGTTATGGGACCTGTGAAATGGAATTCTCGGGACCTTGGGTTTCCATAGTTTGGATTTTCATACCGTTAAGTCTGCAAAAAAGTTATGTAAACATTAAACAAGCCAGATAGGCTGTTTTTGCTCCCAATTAGGATTAATTATATCTTCGTTTTTGATTTATTACAGATAAGGGAAATTTAAAATGTGGATTTGGATAGTAGTCTATGGGAAATGGCCTTACGGTAATTAGGTGCTTTCTATATAACAGGTTTCCAGATAATTGATCCCATATCTGTACTCGTACCTTTGGTATTTTAGACTGAATTATTAGTCTTTTGGCTTTCAGGCAAGAACAAATATTGATTTATTCGTTTTTTTTTATGGACTTGTCTATTGATGACATGTCAACTGGTCACACACAAATAAATTTAGATGTTACTTTTGTTTAATTTGGACCACGTTCACCATTTCACAGTATTGGACTCAAAACAACCAGACTAGTCAGCTGTAATCCACAGTTACTATGGTCATCTTTAGTCAAGTTATGATAGTTTGTTCAGTTTTAATGGCCTAGTCCGCTGTTGAATGCAACTGAGAAGGTAAGAGTTGGGGACAAACCGCATTTAAGAATAGATTTATATTTAGATTGTCTGCAATCCTATAGTTTGTGAGGTTTACACTACAGTTATGGGGTATATACTCTATGTATATACTGTATGTATCGGGCAAAGGGCAAAGATTTACAAACTTTGGTTTAGTGCTAGCATTGTACAAGTATGGAATCAGTTGTCGGAAACCTGTTATCCAGGAATCTCCTAATTACGTGAAGGCCATCTCCCATAGGCTCCATCTTATCCTAATAATTCACATTTTTTAAATGATTCCTTTTTCTTTGTAATAATAAAACAGTAGCTTGTACTTGGTGCAAACTAAAATATAATCAATCCTTATTGCAAGCAAAACCAGCTTGTTGGGTTTATTTAATGTTTAAATGATTTTATAGTAGACTTATGGTATGAATATCCAAATTACAGAAAGATCTGTTATCCTGAAAACCACAGATCCCAAGCATTGTGGAAAACAGGTCCCAATACCTGCAGGTCCGGACTGGGATTCACAATATGCCCTCACATTCCAAGTACACAGAGGTCCAAGCAGCCTAATAAATAGTGACTGTCTATGGCAACTTACATCAGCCCATTTTGCGCATTTGCCAGAACCCAGTCCGGGCCTGCATACATGTACCCAAGAAGCAATAGAATTATATACCAGAAAAGCTAGCTTTTAATCATTTTCTTTACAATGTCAATCTTCATTCCTCCCCTGGGTTACACACACAAAGGGTAGGGACAGACAGGAAGATTCGGGGAGATTCTGTCGCCTGGCGTTTTTAGCAGGCAACAATCTCCCCGAATTTCCTTCTCCCTGTCTGCGATTTCCGGAATCGCCCGAAGTTTCCTCAAGAGGTATCTTCGGGCGATTCCGGAAATCGCTGCGCCGCGTCTGCACAGGCGCTGGCGCTTTGTCCCTTTTACGATCGGCAGACAGGGAGAAGGAAATTCGGGGAGATTGTCGCCAGGCGACAGAATCTCCCCGAATCTCCCTGTCTGTCCCTACCCTAAAGCAGGGGTCCCCCAACCTTTTTTGCTCGTGAGCCACATTTAAATTTAAAAAAGAGTTGTAGAGCAACACAAGCATGAAAGATTCCATGGGGATGTCAAATAAGAGCTCTGATTGGCTTTTTGGTAGCCCCTATATGGACTGGCAGCCTACAGGAGAGAATGTTTGGCAGGACATCTGTTTTTTATGCAACCAAAACTTGCCTCTAAGCCAGTAATTCAAAAATAAGCTCCTGCTTTGAGGCCACTGGGAGCAACATCCAAGGGGTTGGAGAGCAACATGTTGCTCGCGAGCTACTGGTTGGGGATCACTGCACTAAGGGTACTTAGTGAACATTGCCAAAGCCTGTAAAAATCAGGATCATGGTTTATGTACACAGCCTTTTATCTTTGGTATATAAAAAAAAAAGAACGGGGAAAAATTCATGTGTTAGCAGTAATGATCCGCAGTGGCCATCTGGCCTTTAATGGATAAGAACATTGTCTCTGACCTTTCTCACGCTTTCCTGGTTCTTTATAGACATATTCATGAAATAGATTGGCAAGGGAAAAATTATTTGCTGCTAATTTCTTAGAGAATTCAGCACCAAGGGTTCAACATTGTGAGAGATGCTGTAGAACCCAGAAGCAATTCCTCTTCCTTAGCCAGCGCCCTCTGACAAAGGAAGGGCTGTAATCACTTCCACCACAACATTGGTATTGTTCATTTGGGAAAAAATAAGTGTATTTCTGGATTGTGCTTCTGACCTTTTGTACCTATACATCTAAATTTAGAAATGTAATTACTTTATGTCAACCTGAAAAATAAGAATACATTAGCAATATCTGTTCCTGCCTGTGTGTGTATTTAATTTATATATAGTAGACAAAAACACAAACAGTATGGGGCAAATTTACTATTGGTTGAATTAAAAAAAAAATCAACCATGGGAGTAGTGGGTGAAGTAAAATCCTTTGAATATTGAATTAGAAGGATTTTACCGCAATTCGATCGATCAAACGATCGAATAGGAAAAATTCAATCCATCGATTCGAACAATTTAATCGATTGAACTAATTTTTTTTATTTGGTCTAAAATAATGATTCCCAATTCGGTAGCTTGGTTCTGGCGAAGTAGGCGGTCGAATAAAAATTTAAAGGGGAAGTAATTTGACCATCGAATAGTCAAATATTCAAATAAAATTTTATTCGAATTTGACTATTCGATGGTCGGATTTGCCTAATTTTCATATTCGAATATTTGAATTAGAATTTAATTAAAATTCGATCGAACTTTGAATTCTTCATGTGAATTTTGTAAATCTGCCCCTACATGTTCCTCTATAAATAATGCATAATCCATATATTTTGTTTGACTTATTTTGTGAACAAGAAATTCACAGAAACTGGCTACATATATTGGGTAGGGGAAGACCGTTATTTAGCCCACAAAAAAAATATGGCCTGCGGAGAATTAGTGGTCAAGTTTGTGAGGTTTTTATCCACCATGAATAAACGTACAACTCAAATATTTGCTTATTTCTAAAAAAATGGAATGTTTAAAACTTGATTGAATGCAGTTATGGGGGGGGGGATCAAACACTCAAATGAATCCACTTATCTCAAGAAAACCCACACATTTTTTTTTTTTTTTTAGCAAACCACAGGGAAAAAAAATTAAAATCATGAAGGCAAAAAACGTCTTCAACTGGTTCAAAGGAGCTTCTGGGTAATAATAAATCTTGAAAAATTAAGTCTTTTTTTTAAGTTTTTAGCTATCCCTAGAAAAACTTGAATTGCAAGAGAAAAACACAACCAACCTTTAATAAAAAACCACTTTAATGACTGTGGATACTTTCCTCCTGCTGTCCCAAAAATTGTATCCACTTAACACCGCACAACTATGGGGTAGCTCTCAGCACAAATACACTTATTTCTTTGCTCAGTGACAGGCAGATGAAATTAAAGAGAACAGTAGGAGGCTTGTGTATGCATCTCACAATGTTTCACAGCCCCAGTATTAATTAAAACATGCATTTAACTCTAGAAAGTTGTGCATGCCGTGTTAATAAAAATATAAAAATGAGTAATAGATAAAGAATTCTTGTCTAAATGCTCCTTGATTATTTCTCTCTTTTATTTGCACAATTGTTGCAGAAATTATTTCAGAAAGAAGTGCTATATCTGTATATAGATGTGTGCATGCATTGAGAGATGCTAATATAGGGAAGTGTAAGATTAGGGTGGGCTCTTGCAGTGCCTATGCAAGGGCAATGATCATGTTAGACAAAGTAAGAATTATCCTTGCAAGATACCAGTTTTCTGGCACCAGATGTTCTGTAATTGACGTCAGCAACAATTGTGCCATTTTTTTTTTTTTTCGTCTTTCAGAAATTTCTCATACAACCCATTTGCCCTTGTTAACACAATATTTATTGACTGTAATCGCACAACTTCAGTTTCCTGTTCTGTGGGGCTTCAAAACGATCTCAGGCATTCCACTTTATCTGGATTTACATTCCCTTCTTTGTCTGTTTACAGAAACGGTAGGGCCCTAACTTCCCCTTTGGACCTCCTATATCCCATGAAGAGAATTCACACGTCATTTGTAAATCAGAAATTTGTACTATGCCCCGCACAGATATGCTTGTATCATTGAATTTGCACAGAACTAGCTTCCTTTTTTAAATGATTAATGAACATCCTTGGTCTTATAGACCATGCCCAACTCTTTGATGATTCAGATAGTTGTTGAATGGCTAAGATTTCAGAGTTTGTAGAGTGATAGCTGATGTATAGTGTATTAAAGTAGAGTGTTCTTTCTATAGCTACATGTGTTTATATATGGTGCCTTGCAAAAGTATCCCTTGACGGTAAACTAGATTAAATTAAAAACAAGTAAATACACTAATGAATTCCATCCCCTTATTTTACACACTGTTCAGGATTTTTTGTTTTTGGCCCATTTTTTTAGGCAGATAGTCTCCAGGTTATGAGGACTATTTGGATGATGCCTGTGAACTTCAGATTTAACTGTGCTACATATTCTCAACTGGACAGAGATCAAAGCTTTGACCATTATGTTGTAGGACATTCATCTTTTAGGTCATAAGCAAACGCCAGTACTAAATTGACCTTGTGTTTGAGATCATTGGCCTACTGAGAATGAACTCTTCCATTTTTAGCAGACACAAACATATTTTCTTGCATTATATGCCTGTAACTTGCACCATTCAGTTTTTCTTTTGCTAATAAAAAGCAACTCCAGAGCATTATGCTATCAACATACTTTACTGTGTCATATTTACTTGCGTTGCTCAGGTTTCTGTCATTGTTAGCCATAAAGCTCTGCCCTGATCTCTTGTTTTATGGCAATCACCAGAGGTTCTTTCACATTGTCCTTTATTTTATATCAGTTGACCTCTATGGTGATAGTTGCATAGTCCCATGGGCCTGCCTTTCATCAGCAGGGACTGGACATCAAGTTGAAACATAAGGAATGTATGGTACAAATTACACTAAAATCTGGAAAGGTAGACTGAAATACTGTAGGTTGGAGACAATCCATTTGTTAGCAGGACCGTGATCTCAAACACTGTGGAGTGGCTCAAGAATAAAATGGCCCAGCTAAAGCGTCGATGTATGGGGCACTATGGTGGTACACAAGCACCTGAATAATTTTAAGCATCCCAGAGCAAATCTATATTTTTGGGGAGAAAAATGGGCAAAATCATCATCAGTATGCAAAGTTTGTACAGGTATGGGATCTATTATCTGGAAACCTGCTATCCAGAAAGCTCAGAATTACAGGATCTTAGTCTCCCAATTTATACAATTCCAATTTGTTTTATTTTTTTCCTTTCTCTGTAATAATATAACAGTACTTTGTACTAGATCCAAACTAAGCTTTGATTAATTCTTAGTGGAGGCAAACCCAGCCTATTGGGTTTATTTAATATTTAAATTATGTTCTAGTATGAAGATCCAAATTACAGAAAGATCCGTTATCTGAAAAACCCCAGGCCCCGAGCATTCTGGATAACGGGTCCCATACCTGTACATATTCAAAAGAGCTGAAGCCTTTGATATCTGTGGCAGTCAAATGATTATATACTTATTGCAACAGCATAATTTATATTCTTTTTATGATTTTTATTTCTAACATAAACATTAGAGAGAACCTCTCACTTTAGGAACTGGCTAGTGGTGTATTGTGACGATACTATTCCTTGAAGAATTTGCTTAAGAACTGTTTTATTATCATAAAACGACCATCATTTCTGCTCTTTTTGTTTCCTTGTTTCTGAGACCAGACAATCGGGATAGTATTGTTAGAAATCTGCATCTTCATGCTTGTCATTTATTTATAAAAAAAAATGTAAATTGTACATTTATTTGAATTCTTTCTAGTGTTGATAATCTTTTTGCACTTGCTTTGCCAGGTGTACAGAGTGGTCAGTATATGCTTGGGGAGCCCTCCTGATACTATAACTTGGGAGTTCCGAGACAAGGAGAAAAACTTTTGCAAGATTGGACCTATAACACCCCAGGATTTTTACAAGGGCCATGTTAAACCTATTTTCAATGTGGAAGATAAGGTGAGTTAGTTCATTAGTGTTCCTGTGTAGTTAGTAAGCCTTTGCTGCAGTTATATTAAGTTAGCTTTTCAAGGTAAACAAGACACTAATTTAGATTAGACGTGTGGTTGCAACCTTAAATAACTAAAAACTAAAATCCATAAATATCTTTATAGTATCTGCAATAATGTTTAGAGAGCAAGAAGCCAGTATGGGTACCACTGTAGCAAAAAGCACATGTTAGATTATAAATGTCCTCTGTTCTACTAAGTACTTCCTAGATGCCTTAAAGAAATTTTAAAGAACAAGAAAAGTAAAAATTTTGGGGATGAGGTTCCAGTTTGTCAGACACCATCCAGTGATTACAATAAATAATTGTTACTGTTCTGCACATGGCCCAGACAGCCTTTGGGACTATTTGGAAAAGGCAGAAGATAACAGCAAGGCACCGGGCTAAGTAGTATTGCCTTGGGCACAACATTACTTGGCCCGGCTCTGAAAAACACTACAACCTCTGACCCCCTGCTGTAGGGTGTTCAGGATTATAGGTGGAGGGTGGCAACTGCTTGGACATTACTACTTTTTTATGATTTGCTACAGTAAGTGTCTTTCATTTTCACATGTTTTGCATGCAACAAATGCACACACTCAAAGTCAATAGTAATGTGTCTACACTTTGTAGTTAATTGGTAATGTGCAGAGCCAAAAAGAACAGGGAAAGAACCACAACTTTCTTTCTCTAGCATCTATTTTTGTCATATTTCCATTCATTTGCTTCCTTTCATTTCCATTTTGAGACCTGAAGTCTTGTTCTGTTCCATGCCATTTTATTTCTTTTTACAGTATTCTCTTTTTCAATGAAACAGGAGATGCTTTTCAGGTTTTGTTGCAACAGAATAGGATCTGGTTATAGGATCCGAGTGACAGGTTCGCAAGTTTCAGAACTAGAATCACCTGCTATCTTTGCTGTGTTATATTTTGGTCAAGTTCCAAAAAGTCTTGGCTGTGTGTGACCCAAGAATCTGGTGGCATACAAAGAATTTACCAGTGTCCCTTCAGTCTATTGTCTTCCACTACTTTTCTAGGCTTATTGTTCTCATTGTAATCTCTGAACTAAGGGACTGAAATCAGAGCTAGCAGTGATATCCTCCTCACATTAATACACAAACAATAAACATGTTTGCAGGGAAGAATATGCATTCTGCATATTTTGCATATTCTTTATGGTCTATAAGTAAGGCTTGTATGCAGAAATATACAATATTTTTTTGTCTTATTTCATTTTCAGATATGCCTTGTAAATGATCCTAGACCACAGAACCAATATGGAAAATTATACACTGTACAGTTCCTGGGGAATATGGTGGGGGGCCGCAGAACTTTGTACAATAACCAGCCTATTGATATCTTAAAAAGATTGGCTGCGCTGTCTATTAAAGATGGAGAGGTAAGAATTTGATTTATGACATTACCCAAAAACATTATAACAGGTCTTCACAAACGCTGTAATAATGCATTTAACTATAGCAATATTGCTAGAAGGGCAAGAATTTTACATACGTCTATATACTGATATTTCTTCTTATTGGTAAAACGTAACAAAAGGGGAAAGTAAAGTTAACTGTGTCCACTGAAAGGTGCCTATTTGACTAATTAACCCCACAATGACCTAAAAATTTTGTGATTTGTTATACAATTCATTAGCAGTGCAACACTAGTATTTTTGTTATGTTGTAGCTATCATGTAATACACATGATCACTTGCATGTTGAATAACGGCAATTAATTGATTTATCAGTACACTGGCTCACTGCCTTGGGGTTAATGCTGACTCTTAAAGGACAAGGAAAGTCTAAAAATGAATAGGGCTAAAAATGCCATGTTTTATATACTGAACATATTGTACCCACCTAAAGCTTCAGCTTGTCAATAGCATATATGATTCATAACTTCAAACTTGTCACAGGGGGTCACCATCTTTTAAAGTCTCTGCGACACTCACATGCTCAGTGGACTCTGAGCAGCTAAGCTTAGGGGTTCTCGCAAATTATGAAACAGAAAATAAGGTTGGCCTGTAATATAAGCTGCTGATGCTGCAGGGATTATTATTACATTCTGATGCTGCCATGTATTAATAACTAATCAGCCTTATATTGTGACATTTCCATTCTATGTGTTCTGTATATTTTGAGTCGGTTCTTAAGATCAGTAACTGACATCAACAGATGCATATGCATGGGGAGCTACTGGGCCATCTACTGGGGAGACACAGATCTTTACTGCTAAAGGGCTGTGGTTGCCTTGGGCTGGTACAGAAGCCCAAAAACATAATGTACAACATTTCTAACCCACTTCTTTAGTTTCACTTTCCTTGTTTAAAGGGCAAGGAAAGTGTAACATAGCATAAGGGTAGAAATGCTGTATTTTGTATACTAAACATAAACATGAACTTACGGCACCACAAGCCTAATCAAACAAATGATTTATGCTTTCAAAGTTGGCCACAGGGGGCTGTCGTCTTGTAACTTTGTTATACATCTTTGCAAGACTAGACTACATACACATGCTCAGTGTGATCTGGGCTTCTTAGGGATCATAAATGATCAAAAACAAATCTGCTTGAGCTCTGCATGGCTGGTAAGTAAGGCAGAGGCTCCCTCTGCTGTTCATAAGTATGATTGTTTCCCTGCCAGAAGTTAGGGACTGTCTGACAATTCCTATCCACAGCACTAAATGAAGGGAGAATTTCACTGCATACAGTCAGGTTTCTTGTAAAAACGGTACACATTTTTTAATTAGAGTATTTTGGAGATAGATTTCTTTTTCATTAAAGAAAGTAAAAATGGGATTTTATTTCTTTGCCTTTCCTTGCCCTTTAAATGGATGGCAAATACAGCAGCAATTTTAAGATAAATTAAACCGATAGGGTGCTGGGAAACTCATTTTAACGAAACCACGTTCATTTGCCCTCCCCCCCACTACATACATGGGGCTTTTGGTGGTAAAGTATTAACATCTTGATTAACCCATTACAGCCACCCTTTGAGACTAAAGCTGGCCATAGACGCAAAGATCCGATCGTAAGATGATTCCAACGATCGGATCTTTGCATCTCCCGACCTGTCACTAACCTTCAGATCAACTAAAGTAGTAAAAAGCACAGACAGCTGACGTTCTGCCCCTGACAAGGATCGTACGAAAGTTGTACGATTAAAAACCTAGTGACGGTCTCCCACTGAAAATCGTACGATCTGCAATAGACGCAAAGATATTATCGCCAGCCGACAAAAATTTTCTAACCTGGCCGATCGACCAAACGACCGATCGGCATGGCACGACAAATGTCGGAACACTCCACACACGATCCGAAAATCGTACGAATCCTCGATCGGATCGTTGCGTCTATGGCCAGCTTAAGGATCCCTCTAACTTGTTGACTCATTGCTATCCATGCTTCATGCTGTTATGTCCCTGGGGTTTAACCTGGGCTTAGCCATTCCTCAATGACCTCTCTACAGTATATTCCTGCCTGTGAGAGAAATTGCCAGAGATTGTGTGCCCTCCCCCCTTAATCCATGTGTCAGGTTCAGTAGTGTGTGCCTTACCCTTGAAACAGACTGTTTTTTCACTCCTACCACAAAACTGTAGTCATTCCCAAAACCATCTCTTTACCCTATTTCTCTGCTTTGCCATTGTTCCCTGTGCAAGTCTTGTACCCACCTCTACAAACTTAGTCCCTTCTCTCTTTTCAGCTAGCTCAGATTTTTACCAGTTTACCTCTTTCTCTTATTTTTTTTTTTTTTATAAATATGTTTAACCTTTGAATACACTGATAAAAATTATTTTTTTTTTTCAAGACACTTTTGGGTTTTCCCCCTTCGATTGCTTATGCAATGTTACATGATATAGAAGATAGAATGTTAAGGTGTTTAAAATAAAATCAAGATGTATATTTTAGCATGTGTAGAACACATGCTAAAAATTCAGACCTTGTTCTTATTTGAAAGTGTGTTATTACTTTAAAATCATTACAGTCTCCGTATTCTGCTGGGTCACTAACTTAGCTGAGGGGAATTGCTCCCCCCTGGCCTCAGCACTGCAGACAATAACAAATATTCTTAGTTCTTTCAACTTATGGAAGCCAATTGCTCACATAAATGCAGATGACAGAATGCATATTTTGACCTTGGACCCACTTGTTTTGAAGTAGCCTGGTCGCTAATTATATACCTTATGTCATTCATTCATCGCTTGACTCAAGTGATTAAAAACCCTTGGAGTTTTCATATGCTCTGAAGGTTGTAAGACTATTGAAAAGCCAGATGAAATATGTAGGTCATCTGTGTTATAACTCCACTGCAAGTATCAATTCTGTGTCTTACAGACGTGCAATTCCTGACATATTTACATTTCTCTGGCATTTACTTAGGCAGTGTGGTTCGGCTGTGATGTTGGAAAACATTTCCATGGAAAATTGGGCATCAATGACTTGAATATGTAAGTTTTAAATGTTTTACATTTTCTTGCTACAGTATTGAAGAAACTCTTTACAATTAGGGATTCCTTTGATTGTTTAGGCCTGTTTTAATTGTTTTGTTTAATATGCAAGTGTTAGATTTTCTCTGAGCCACATCTTTATAAAGGAATCAGGGTCCAACCAATCCCTAGATTATACATTAACCAATGTCTGAATTAGACGGGATAAATACAAGGGTGCTGGGAGCCTCTTTCACATAGAATAAACCAATCAGATTTTTATGCCATTGGGTTGTAAATTGGGCCTGTTCGAGTTGAAAAGAAGAGAATAGCAGCCTTTGACATTATTGCACGAGTATTTGCTTTACAGTGTATAAATTGCCTTTTTACAGTGTCAGTCATAGACTGAGGCTACAGCTTATTCACATTTTGTGCCAGGAGGTACAACTAATTCTTTGATAACTCCTTGGTGGATACAGTTTAGCTTGGTGCAACTGATTTGCTAGACTGTGAATGTTTTAATAGTGGTATGGGGTCTTGCTATTAGAAATTATAGTGACCCCGCCACAGTACATTTGCATACAATAAATACATACAGTGATAGAAGACTTGATTACCCAGGTTAGACAAAAGATTCAGAAGAACATAAATATCCAAACGCTCAGCTCTTTGGTCTACTGGCCACAATCTTGTAGTAGATTACAATCTATCTTTCAGGCACCGCTGAAAGGGAACTAAGGGCAGAGATACACATGGAAACTTAGGAAAACGAATCACTCCGAGTACCTTTCCCGATTTCGGCGAGCTTAGTCACCCAGAGAAGAGGCAACTAAATCTTCCCAATTCTCCAATTGCGTCTCTGCCCTAAATGTCAAAAACCCAGGCTGGTTGAATGGTTGATGTTGCTGAACATCACAACTGTATATCGGAAAATTGATGTTGCTGTGTTCAAATCATTTATTAGGAAAAACCCATTCCTCAGATGAATTCCCTACAACTTGAATGTAGTTTATATATGCAACAGTAGTGTGATGCAATTTTGTTGCAACACCATCTTTAAAACTGCCTCCTGCTCTACAGATGCAGTGACTGTCTACAATGACAGTCCATTTTGAGCAAGACTGATAAAATGTATCTTTGCGTTTAATGGGGAACTGTGGCGAAAATGTAATGTAAGCTTCCTCATACTGAAATGCTAGTATTATCTTGTGGATCAAAGTCTGACCCTGACTCCTGCATTAAGAGAAAATGAAGAGAGTCAGAGGGGAGGAGTGCAGAGTAACTTGATTTCATAAATAGGTCTGAATTTTGAATTATATTTACATAATTTCCCATTTCATTATGATGAAGCTTGCATTAAATTTTTTTTGCAATATTTCTCTTTGAAGGACAGATTTATGTATGTTTAAAGCAACATGTATAGTGGGAACTCCCATTTAATTCACTGATTATTATTGTATTTTCCAAATCTTCTTGTCTGATTGTCTGCTTCTATCATGCATTTACTGCTAACTTGTCCATGTTCAGATTTGACCATGAGCTGGTGTTCGGCTTGTCTGTAAAGAACCTGAACAAAGCAGAGCGGCTAATATATGGAGATTCACTAATGACGCATGCCATGGACCTTACAGCTGTCACAGAGAAGGTAAATAGTCTTTTTGTAATACAGCATTACTCTGTCTTTAATATTGCCTGTCTCTCACTCACACGGTCACACACATAAAATA
>CM044433.1:27407783-27455982 GCA_024363595.1 Xenopus borealis | reverse complement strand
TATATATATATATATATATGTGTTGTTCTTTTCCTTATTGAAATCACATGTGCAGGGAATTGTGTGGTTTGGAGGATGCAGGCTAAGGACAGATGGCTGCTTATAAAAGTAACAGTAGTCAGCCAGTTCAGCAAAGTAGTCAGACAGATCAGCAGGAGGCTAGGCTTAGGGCACTGTTCCAAACCATTAAAACTCTTGAAAAGTCTGCATTTTTTTTTTTGATTGATGTATATTGCAAAGTTGCTTATAATTGTTTACTTTTCAAAAAAGCTTATGTTTTTGTGGAGTTCCCCTTAAATGAATCTTGACACCATGGGGGCTCTCAAGAACAAGATCGCTTTGCTTAATGATCACCAGCTTGCACGGAGTTCTATTGACCTCAACTCCCAAACTGGCACAGCAAGAGTTTGTCTGCCACTCCGCTCCTAAACCAGAGCAGTGTCCTTTTCAGTGGTTTAGGGGTGAAAGTACAATGCTGCACCACTTTGATAGTGGAATCAAAAAGGACTCTGCACTAGTTCAGATGCCAAAATGACAACATGTTGATTTGGGAGCAGAAGATTTTTTGGGGCAGGTACAGGTACTCAAAGGAGAATTCAACCCATTCTAGGGTTTTTTTTCTAGGACGGCTTGAATTCTCCTTTAAGCAGTGCATCTCCAGTCAGTCCATCATTTAAAGGCATCTAAGAGCACAACGGAGATGTTGAGATGAAACTTGGCATACACAGATGCGTAATTTGAAAAAGTTTGGGAACCCCTCTCAGCCTGCATAATAATTGACTGCACTTTCAACAAAAAAGATAACAGTGGTATGTCTTTCATTTCCTAGAAACATCTGAGTACTGGGGTGTTTTCTGAACAAATAAATTTCCTAAAGCAGTATTCAGTTGTATTAAATTAAATCAAATGGGAAAAACTGACTGCAAAAATATGGGTACCCTTTTAATTTTGCTAATTTGAATGCATGTAACTGCTCTATACTGATTACTGGCTACATGAAATTGGTTGGATTAGCTTGTTAAGCTTTGAACTTCATAGACAGGTGTGTCCAATCATGAGAAAAAGTATTTAAGGTGGCCAATTGCAAGTTGTGCTTCTGTTTGGCTCTCATCTGAAGAGTGACAGCATGGGATCCTCAAAGCAACTCTGAATCTGAAAACAAAGATTGTTCAGTATCATGGTTTAGGGGAAGGCTACAAAAAGCTATCTCAGAGGTTTAAACTATTCTTTTCAACTGTAAGGAATGTAATCCAGAAATGGAAGGCACAATTGCTGTTAAACCCATGTCTGGCAGGCCAAGATAAATACAGGAGTGGCATATACAGAGGAATGTGAGTGGTTACAGATAACCCAAAGATCACCTCCAAAGACCTGCCAGAACATCTTGCTGCAGATGGTGTATCTGTACATTGTTCTACAGTTCAGCGCTATTTGCAAGAAGATCATTTGTATGGCAGGGTGATGAGAAAGAAGCCCTTTCTGCACTTACACAAACAGTCACTTGTATGCAAAAGCTCATTTAGACAAGCCACGGTTATTTTGGAAGATAAGTGCTTTGGACTGATGAGACAAAATTCAGTTATTTGGTCATCACCTACTGACAAATTTGGTGGAGGTTCCATCCTGCTGTGGGGCTGTGTTGCTTGTTCATGGACTGGGGCCCTTGGTAAAGTTGATGGTCAGTTGATGGTATTCAAACCAATATCAACAAATTCTTCAGGATAATGCTCAAGCATCAGTCACAAGTTATGCAGGGGTTGGACATTCCAACAAGACAATGACTCTAAACACAATTTGAAATCTACAAAGGCATGTATGCAGAGGGAGAAGTACAATATTCTGGAATGTCACAGTCCCCCCAACTTGAATATCATGGAAAATCAATAGGATGATTTGAAGCAGGATGTCCATGCTCGGCTGCCATTAAATTGAACAGAACTGGAGAGATTATGTATGGACAAATGGTAAAAAATAACGCCATCCAGAATCCAGACACTTATCAAAGGCTGTAAGAGGCATCTAGAGGCTGTTCAATTTGCAAAACTAAGTATTGATGTAATATCTCTGTTGGAGTACCCAAATTTATGCACCTGTCTAATTTCATTATGATGCATACATCATTGTCACTGCTGAAATACTACTGTTTCCATAAGGCATGTTATATATTAAAAGGAAGTTGTTACTTTGAAAGCTCAGCCAATGGTTAACAAAATTCCAAATAATTAAGAGGGGCTCCCAAACTTTTTCATATGATTGTGAATGTACTATATGCTTGTATTGGTTGCATGCTGTTGTCAGAACAAGAAATAGTTTAGCTTGCATATTAATTCTGAGGTGGCTGCAAAAACTACTTCTTGAATTCTGAAGTGGCAATATGGCTCTGATCTAGTTAATGGAACAGTAACACCAAAGAATGAAAGTGTTTTAAAGGAATGACAATATAATGTACCATTGTGCTACACTGGTAATACTGGTGTGGTTGTTTGGGAATTGTACTGTAGTTTATATAAACAAGCTGTGCTGTAGCCAGGGGGGCAGCCATTCAAATCTGAAAAAGGAGGCACAGGATACATAGCAGTTAAAGGAGAAGTCAACCCAATCAGCGCTAAAATCCCTCCCCCCTCCTCTGTGTTGCCCCCCCCCCCCAGGCAAATGCCCCTAAGTTGCTACTTACCCCTCGGCGCAGGTCCTGTCCACGGAGTTCACAGACGCCATCTTCTCCCAAGCGATATTCTTCCTGGATCCGTCCGCGTCTTCCGGCGCATGCCAGAATACACCGATGGATCCAGGAAGAAGACCATGCGGGAGAAGATGGCTACTGTGAACTCATGGACAGGACCTGCCCCGAGGGGTAAGTAGCAACTTCGGGGCATTTGCCTGGGGAGAGGTGGGGGGGGATGCAACACAGGGGAGGGATTTTAGTTCTGATTGGGTTGACTTCTCCTTTAACAGATCAGCACTATAGTATGCAATGAGATTCTTTGGAACATATATCTACTATGTATCTTGCGCTTGAATGGCAGCCCCCATGGCTACACAGCAACTTGTTTATATAAAGTTTTGTAGTCTTTCTGAAGCAAACACGCTTGTTTAACCAGTGCAGGGCAACAGTACATTACACTATCATTTTTTTATGTTCCTGTTTAAGCTCCATTTAAGATCCTAAACCCGGGGAATCGGTGAGCAAGCTGTGTGTAGCATTTAGCATCTAGCAATAATGATACTTCTAACCTAATTACAGCATTGGATAACTGCCATAGAAATACTGCCAGGTTGTGCAATCTGCTTATATAAAATGTGTTCAGGCTCACCTCAGGGATGTCACTTCTCAGAGAAGTGCTTTCTGTTTTTCAGTGTGTCAGGGGGGAGTCCTTCTCTGCTACACAGACTAAAAGGACCAGTAATCTTAAAAAAAAAAATATATGTATATATATATATTTTTTTTTTTTTTTCAATCTTAAGTTTGTGTCCACCTAAAAATAAGCCATTTCTTGTGAACAATTGTACTGTATTAATTATGAGAGAAGTTTTCCTTCACTAGAGGAATAGAGGGTCCTGAATGGCATTTGATCTCACTTTCAGTGTAAGAACTAAATCCACTGTACTGTATGTAGCTCATCTGTCCCTTTTTTGCAGTTTGTCTGCCACCCATGGCTACCCTGCAGGTTGTTTATATAAACTTGTAGTATCTCTACAAGCACATCATTCTTACAACACGTTTCTAACAGAGTTAGCCAAAAATGTAATGTATAAAGGCTGGAGTCACTGGATGTTTAACATAATAGCCAGAACACTACTTCCTGCTTTGTAACTCTCTTGGTTTCCACTGATTGGTTGCCAGGTAGTAACCAATCAGTGACTTAAGGGGTGTCAGTGTCACATGGGTCATAACTGTTTGCTTTTGAATCTGAGCTGAATGCTGAGGATCAATTGCAAACTGATTGAACAGATATGTCCCATGTGACCCCCCTTAAAGTCACTGACTAACTTAGAGAGCTGCAAAGCAGGAAGTAGTAATGTTAGAAATCCAGTGACACCAGCCTTTATATATTAAATTTTTGGCTAACTCAATTAGAAAGATTTTTTTCATTTTGCACAGCCTATCTATTTACCCAGTTTTTATTTTCACACCGAACTGTTCCTTTAACAGCATATTATATCTATCTGTTTGTTTATCTATAAATTGATAACCAATAACAGAAAGGAGGATGCACCTGCTAGTTCGGTACAGCCTTATTCACTGGGGTGAACATATCCCCTGACCTTAGACCCAAGGCTGCCACCATCTTTCCTGTAGTCAGAGTGGTATGCTGCTCTGTCCAGAACCCCAGATATGGACAGCAGAGAAAAATAAATGGAACCAACGTCTAAGGTTTAGATGTGTATGGTTAGTAATTGTATTCACTAACTAATTGGCACACCCTTTGTGAAAAATACTTGCCATAGTTTAATATACTCCGCCTTCAAAAATAAAAGTTTTCATTGTAAGTTGTTCATTTGTAATCTTTGAATCTTTTCATTCCTGGATAGTTTTGAACATCCCCAGTATTTGGTCACTGACCACATCCCCATTTGCCCGCTCCCCTAATTACACAACCTTGACCTCCCCTTTAATAACAGGACACTAATTGTCAGGAGAAATGTAAATTTTATTGATGTTCTGATGCATAATCATGTAAAAGGACATTTTATTATCTGTCTTTGTTTTGTAACCTGTTATCTTTAATAACTTTAAAAAAACTATAAAATGAGAACCCCCATCAAGAAGTGGGGCCTTGTATACAGATTTCAGAATCCCTTATTCCAGAATATGAAAGATTGTAAAGAGAAGGTATACCCTTTTGGTTTTGGTCACGTCAAGGTGGTATTTTCATAATATCTGTGGACAAGGTCTAAGCTGAGGCTATTGCTGTGGAAGGATTCTTTGGAGGACAGGTATGGGGGCCTATTATCCAGAATGCACGGGACCTGGGATTTTCCAGTTAAAAGATCTTCCCTAATTTGGATCTTCGTACCTTAAGTCTACTAGAAAATAATGTAAACATCAAATTAACCCAAAAGGCTGGTTTTGCCTCCAATAAGGATTAATGACAGTATACCTTAGTCTGGATCAATTACAAGATACTGTTTTATTATTACATTGAAAAATTAAATACAAATACATTATAATGGAGTCTATGGGAGACGACTTTTAGGTAAGAGCATTCTGGATAACGAGTTTCCAAATAACAGATACCTGTACATGTTTCATTAAAATAACTGTGTATTCATATATCACAGGTATTCTCATATGTGCTCTTAAAATAATCTGAAATTCATTAAGTTCCCCAGGAAAGAATGTGAAGCACTTCCCCGTGTCACTCATTCCATGACTCTCTGTGTCTGTCTTGCCTCATTTAAACATTCAGGTTTTATTTTTTCAGCAAACTGGAAGGTACAGACATTTATATATTTGTGGTACATGGTAATTATTTCTGTGCATAACTCTATTCCTTTTACTCTGACACCCAGTGTTCCCCTCTAAGCCACTCTTGTGGTTAAGCCTTTAACCCCCCCCCCCCCAAGTCGTTTCCCCGGAGGAGGGGATCTGGTCTGCAGGTTTCTCTCTGCTTTGTGTTAGAGACCAGAAAATGATCCCTAAAACCTGATTCTGACCTAATGAGTGTGCTTTGTGCTGCCAAGACCGTGGGAGGGCAGTTCATTAAAAACAAATAACATGCTTTGGCCTCCTGGCTTGCTTTATTATTCTCCCCCCTGATAATTTTAGAATTTTGAGTTTTGCTGTAGTTTTTATCTGGCTTAAGTAACAGAAAAATGCAGTGGAACAAAAGAAAAGCCGCGCTCGCCAGGAATTTGGTCCTTCTCCTTGGGGGAGACCGAGGTTTAAATCCTTTGCTGCATTTGAGCAATATTAAAAACTTGTTTGTGCTGTTCATATGAGATTAATTTGTGAGTCACAGTGTTGTTTTATAATATCAAAGGGAAGGGATTAACAAGAGCAAGAAACGAACAGTGAGTCAACTGCCGGAGATAATTTAGTTTTTTTGTTTTTTTATCCCTGTGAGATATGTAGTTAAAACCCTCAATAAAAATAAAACAAGCAACGGTTTATATAATAGAGTTGTATATGGTACTCGGAGCCGATTACTTCCTCACTTCTCCAAAGCAGGGGTTCTGTTAGATACAGACAGGATGACTGGTTCACACTAGGGTGTGTTATTGTTCTGCCGGTAGCCATTAAGCATTATTCAGCTGAGTGTTTGATTTATAATTTAATGCTTAGTCAAAGTGCAGGCTAACCGTAAAATAAATTCCAGCACCTTGTAGGCAGAAGTAATCTATAAATAAAGATTATTATTTTCCCTTTTGATTTATTTCCTTTCCTCCAATGTACAAAACGGAAATTAAAATTGATATGTGGCTTCCGGTATTTGGCAAGTTCTTGCAAGAATTTTAGAATGACCACATGTTCATCATATTTAAAGCTCATGTTTGTGATGGGTTTCCCCTTCAAACATTGTTGGCAACACTTAATATGTTAAAACTGAAGCCGACCATGCATAGGCTTAAAGTTGACTGGCAGATCGTCCAGTGGGCAACATATTGACTTAAGGATTGGGCTACAATAGTAACCAGTCCAACTAATCTCTGATGTTTATTGCCAGAAAGGAAATTGTGTCAGGCTGTTGATCTGTCTTCTTAAGACTGATCCTTTGTCATCCAATTGTCAACCAGATGGCCAGTCAGCCAGAGTTCAGTTTGGCCCATCGCCTTGGTGGCAAATCAAAGATCCACTTAAAGTGGACCCATCACCCCAAAAGAATGAACATTAATTACACTATATAAATTATTTTAATCTTGTTTTCTTCAGTCTGGGAATTCATAATTATAGCAAGCTGGCAGGGGCCATTTTGTGGACACTGTTATTAAGACAAGCCTTGTATCATCTCAGAATCTTGTTTGTGCACCAGAATGGGGGACCCGATGTCTATCCCCATGTCCTGGCTACACAATTAAATGGTTAAGAGAACTGGGGGAATGTGTGGGGAGCAGTGGCATCTAGGAAGTTCTGAATGGAAAGTTAAAGTAATTTATCTGCCCTGGCTCTATGTCTAAGGCATAGAGGAGTGGCAGACAATATTTGATTGACAGCTGAGATTTTTAAATGAGCTTAAAACAGCTATGAATGCTTTAATAAAAATTTGAAATTGGATTTCATGTTTAATTTGAAAAGGACTTTTATTATACAGATTTTTGTGTCTGGGTGACGGGTCCACTTTAAGTCTTTGCTTTTGGATGGTGGACTATAATATGTGGTATACAGTGTGCATCTGGCTGCACCTCCATCTTAGTAAAAATGTTTCTCTCAAGACTCCCAGTTTGCAACAATCATTAGTCATAGATTCTGTATTTGAAAAAATTTGATAAAATCGAAAATATGTACACGTACTTTTAAGACTGCTCTGCTTACAGTCTTGGTTGAAGTTTATTTAGGATATGTTGCAGATAAAATGCTTTTTCTTTTGCAGGTTTACATTAACATACACATGTCCTATGGTATAGTCTTTGGGAGTCGAGGACTAAATGGCTTAGGGGGTCACTTATCGAATTTTATATACCTCACAACTCGAATGGTTTCCAATTTAAAAAAAAAAATTGAATGGAAAAACCTTGAATTGGTTATTTTTGGGGTTAACAACGTGAAAACTCTTAATTGATCGATTTTTTTTTTGGAAGGACAAAACTCAAATCTATCGAATTGGTTGAGTTTACAGTCAAAATCCTCCAAAAAAAAACTTGAACATCATGAAAGTTAACATCTTCAGATGGTTCAAGGGACCTCTGCCATTGACTCCTACATGACAGGTTTTAGATGTGTATTTTCGGATTCAAGCTATTTCCAGGGTTGGGGTATATTAAATCTCAAAAATAAAATCGAATTTCTTTTTTTTTTTATCCAAAAATGTGAATTATGACCAAAAAATAAATAAACTTGGAAACTCGAATTCAAAGAAAACAGAACTCCAACATAATCAATCTGCCCCTTTTTGTCATCTAATTATATTTTTTAGCACAACTTTCTAGATTATGCTTTTTGTACTTGAAACTTATAATGTGTCCTAAGACTTGTTTTAACCTTTAACTGACCCTGACCTGTTCTTCCCAGTCCTGATCCATTTCATGATGCCACACCTAGACTCTAGTGTATTCTGTGGTTTGTATGGTATTTACATTAGTGACGACTGTCAGAAATTTGTCAAACCACAGCCAACCTTAACACACTGCTTTTAAATCTAGCCCAAGTTCACATCTGTCCCTTCCAATCACATCACCAATATACTTAAAGGGATACTGTCATGGGAAAAATACTTTTTTCAAAACAGATCAGTTAATAGTGCTGATCCAGCAGAATTATGCACTGAAATTCACTTTTCAAAAGAGCAAACAGATTTTTATATATTTAATTTTGAAATCTGACATGGGGCTAGACATATTGCCAGTTTCCCAGCTGCCCCCAGTCATGTGCTTTGATAAGCTTCAGTCACTCTCTACTGCTGTACTGCAAGTTGGAATGATATCACCCCCCAGCAGCCTAACAACAGAACAATAGGACGGTAACCAGATAACAGCTCCCTAATACAAGAAAACAGCTGCCTGGTGGATCTAAGAACAGCATTCAATAGTAAAATCCAGGTCCCACTGCTACACATTCAGTTACATGAAGTAGGAGTCTGCCAGAAAGCAGTTCCATCCTAAAGTGCTGGTCACATGCTTTCTGAAAGCACGTGACCAGGCAAAATGACCTGAGAGGCCTGCCTACAAGCCCTTATTATAAAGTTAAAAAAATACACTTGCTGGTTCAGGAATAGAGTGGATTATTTGCAGTTTAGACAGTGTAATTTAGAAATAAAAACTTCATCATAAAAATCATCATCATCTGGGGCTAACTTGGCACAAGCACACCCAACCCACAGATCCCACAGCTTTAGGTAAACCCACTTAGCACTTATTTCTGTACCCATCTGCAAATTCTGGGTTTAGCTTAAAGCATTATGGATAATGTAATACATTTTAATTCACAAATGAAATATTTTCATTCATTGCTGTTAAATGAAATAACATGTTTTTTTCCTGTGTTCTTTTTTAGTTTGGTCAAGATGGAGAATATGAGAAATGGAGAGTGGAAAACTCGTGGGGAGATGATCGGGGAAATAAAGGTATAAAGAATTATATTGTGCATGAGAGTTACTTGTACTGTTAGGTTGGTTTGGAGACACACATCTTGGGTAGAACGGTGCCTTATACAGATGCCTATAAAAATTATTTATTTTAGAAAAGGCTCTGGATGGTGTACTACTGACATGCCATTAATATGTCAAATTCGTCTCTCAGGGATATTGGTTTCTCTCAGTTTTCTGAAGTGTTGCTGCTACGTTAAATGGACAGGTGTCTGATCATCAGCATTTTTAATAGAAAGTCGCCAATACAGCATGTTTCCTGTAGACTTACTGGGAGACAATTCCAGACACTGTTTTACATAAGATTATTTTAGGAGCAACTGAAGCAAAACATTTCCATCAAAGTCTTCAGAAAAACTCCTGTGGATGTAAAATGGTAACAGCTTATTGGAGAATATAAATAGTTGTGCCAAAGCACGTGTTAGAATTGCCCTGGTCTAGTGCCCACATTACACACTAGCTGACTATATCATTATTGTTTGTAATGTTATAAAGCAGTGATTCACAACCTGTGAGGCTACTCCCACCCAGATGGGCTTTGAGCAGATAGTAAGACTTATGGTATGAGTCGGTTAGTATGGACATTTGCTCTCCTAGATACACCTAGGAGTGTTCAAGGTCAGTTAATGTAGTGAATCTGGGTTTGCTATTTTAGGTATTATGGAAATATCACAGAATGACCAGTATTGTTGTTTATCTGTACTCATTTCATGCGTTAAAGGGGGGGGGGGGGTTGACTAAGGATTGAACCCCTAAGGGAGGCACTGACTAAAGGCTGGACCTTCAAGTAGGGTTTGAACTGAAAAGCAGGGATGCCCCGAATGCACTATTTGGGATTCAGCCGAATCCTTCATGAAAGATTCATCCGAATACCTAACAGATTCCAAATACTGGCCGAATCTGACTGGCTGAATGGATTCAGTGCATCACTGCTGACAAGATGTGACAATCACTACTGGTAAAGTTTGTACTTTTGGGTGGTGGCACTTAGAGAGATTTAGTCGTCCTCTGATAAAGTCGCTTATGCCATACTGTCATCGATTCATATTCTTGCTGGTGGGAAGACATTTCTGGGAGATTAGTCGCCCTCAGTAGGTATGGTTTATCAAAGAACAACTAAATAACCCTGTGTGCCACCATCCTTAAAGGAACAGTAACACCAAAAATTGAAAGTGCTTTAAAGAAATGATAGTATAATGTAGTGTTGCCCTTCACTGGTAAAACTGGTTAGTTTGTTTTATAAACTCTACTATAGTTTATATAAACTAGCTGCTAGCCATGGGGGCAGCCATTCAAGAACAGGATACACAGGAGATAAACGATAAGTTCTGAAGAAACTTGTATACCGCAGAGTTTATCTGTTTTCTGCAGTCTATATTTTGCCTTTTCTCCTTTTTCAGCTTTGAATGGCCGCTCCCAGGGCTACACAGCATCTTGTTTATATAAACTATAGTAGAGTTTCTGAAGCAAACACGCTAGTTACACCAGTGCAGAACAACTGTACATTAGATATTTCATTTTTTTGGTGTTACAGTTCCTTTGAGCTGACTGTAGATTGGCCTATTATGGCATCTAACTCAACCACTCATGAATTATGATTTAAAAAAAAAAATAATATGTAGATTCATATGAAAATTAGTAAGGCAAATAAGTACAAAGAACTAAATGTGAACTTCCCCTTTGAATCTTTTTTGACTGCTCAGCAGCAATATTGAAGTACTGTACAGTTTTGAAAAGTTAAATGTATAGCCTTGTTACGTTGGTAGATCATTCAGTCATATTCCCCTATTCCCATCTGTTTACCTTCCTGTCGATTCACACGAGTAAAATTATAGTATGGGTATCTCCTCCAGTTCCTGCTGACAAGGGATGAACTCTGTGCCTTTCTTTAAATCTCCCCTTCCATGTAAATGTATATTGCTGTGTAACTTGATGTCTTTGACATTTTGCACATGGGGACTGAGAGAGGGCAATTATCTTTATTTTTCCAAAGCAGAGAAAGGCAGCTACATTTTCATGTTTCATTTGTAATGACGACTGGGAGATATAAAGATTGTTTGTACATAGGAAAGGGGGTGAAGACAGAAATTGAGATTCAAATTGCGCTTCTTGCATTACAAGGATTAAAAAAAAAGAGACTTTTAGCATAGTTAATATAGCTCTCTGCAAAGAACTGCAGAAATAAAAGCAATGCACAATGAACATTATTGGTCGTTTTGATGAATACATTCATTTGCAGATAGATTATTATAAATACTTGTGTACTGTAATACAGGTATGGGATCCATTATTCGCGATGTGCCATGTACTTCATCCCAACTAAGATATAATTAATCCTTGTTGGAGGCAAAACAATCCTAATGTGTTAATAGATTTAAAGGAGAACTTAACCCCCCATGAGAAAAGCCCCCTTCCTACTATCCTAGATAGTCTCTGCTTCTACCCTACATAGTTTATTCCCCTTAAAAATGTCCCTAATACAGTACTCCCCTATTGGTGCAGAGTACGTGTAGCAGAGCTCAGGGGCGCCATCTTCCGGGGTTTGCAATTTCCAGCATTTTTGGCACATGAGCAGTTGCACAACTGAGCATACGCCACTATGATGTATATCGAAGAGCCGAAAGATGGGGCCCATCAGCTCTGCTGCACTTACTCTGCCCCGATCAGTTTAGTACTATGTTAGGGGCACTTTAATTTTAATCAACTATGCGTGGGGAAGCTGAGAGGGGGAACTATCTAGGGTAAGGAGGTGGGAGCTTTTCTTATTGGGGGGTTAGTTGCCCTTTAAGATATGGAGATGCAAATAAAAAAAACCCTTATCCAGAAAACCCCGGGTCCCGAGCATTCTGGATAACACATCTAGTGAGATGTAGGTCGACAACAGTCGACCCACACCTAAATGACCACTCCCAACCTGCGCCCAACACAAGAAGCCTCCTCTATTTATAGCCCTGCCCATCTCTGATGTCACGAGGGGGCAGGCGGGAGCAAACACGCCTATCAATAGATGGAGCCGAAAGCAGGACCACAGAGGGAGGATCCTGGATACACCGTTGCTTCAACAATTTCAACTACAACTCTTAGAACTATTGGTCTTCCAGCTCATTGGTGAACATTGACTCCTCTGACATGGCAGCAATAGCTCTTATGGAAGTCAGAAGATCTACGGGTTGATTGCACATATTTGTTTATTTGGATTTGCATTCCATTATATGCAATGGTTTATATATTATGCAGTGAGTTTCTCTTAAACCTTGTAGAGGCACAGCTCTTTTTGGTGGCTTTAATGCATTATTTATTTAGGAGTCCATCTGTTATTCAGGTCCTTAAATTTGTGCACAAATGAATAATATTACTGTTTATCGTTCTATCAGTTTATAAACACAGTTTCTGCTTGGTGGGGTTGTCATCTCCCCTTAGTCTGCTGCTTTGTAAATTAGTGCTGGTCTATACTAACCAATAATTTTCTAACAGTCTGCAGTTGGATCTGTTGTTACAAGCTTTAAGTCTGTTATGGCTCTCTAGTAAATCCACAGGCTTGCCAAGAGACTGACCACAGATTTATTTAAAACTCACTTCTGTTTACATCGTTCGAACAGGAAAGACTCATAACTCTCGTTTTTAATTGCCCATTGGAGTTCTTTTGGATTTTTCTTTAATATGTGGTTGTTTCTGTAATGCGAATCTTCTATTTGATGAGAAAGTGGTTTATTTGTTCTCACAACACGTTATCATGTATGACCCAAGAGCAGCTGTAAGCTGGGAGTTTCACTGTAAATATCTTGGGTTCACCTGGAAATGAAAGGTTATCAACCTGCGGAAACCTAGCTCGGTAGGATAAGCCTGTTTTAACTGGGATGCATCCTAGACAAACAATGATCATGCCTGAGGAGGAAAGCAAATTAAAATAATGACTGTTCTGTTTTCCGATTAATTCTTTTGCTTAATCTGTCTTCCTATTTTCACTGCTAAAACATACAGTGCTCTGTACTCTCTCTATTAAAGGGCTGTCCAGTGAGTAGCTTTTTTGGTGGTGTTGAACCCTCAGTGGGCCAGTGTGGGTCAGAGCTGCCCCCACTGGAAGCCAGATGTGGCCCAAAAGACTTGCTATTGACCTCTTTGTAGGACAGGACTGTTTTATAACAATAGGGTGCCAAAATATGGCCTTCCAGATGTTTCTGAACTGATTGACATTCATGCACTGGCACCAAGTGCGACAAAGCAGAAGTTCGAGTGTATTTGCCAACAAGAATCTTTAATGACTTCAGTTTGCACGTAACTGCGTCCTTTATTGCACTACATGACTGTTTTATAACAATAGGGTGCAAAAATATCACCTTCTAGATGTTTTTGAGCCAGTTGTCCTGCATTGACCTTGCATTTCCATGCACTGGCACCAAGCGCAACGAGGCAGAAGTTCAAGGAGCATATTTGCCCACAAGAACCTTTAATGAATGGCTTTAGTTTGCACATGACTGCATTCACTTTTGCTCTACATGACTTTTATAACAATCAGGTGCCAAAATATGCCCTTCCAGATGTTTTTGAACTGATTGACGTTTGAAGTTCAAGGAGTGTATTTGCCAACAAGAATCTCTAATGACTTCAGTTTGCACGCAACTGTGTCCTTTTTTGCACTGCATGACTTTTTTATAACAATAGGGTGCCACCAGTAGTGGTATCCTTGTTATAGCTCTGGGATATTTTAATGCATCCGTGTCAGCCCCAGTGGAGCTTACAGTTGAAACTATTTTTATAGACGCCTGGTGTATACCTAGTTTTGTCTGATCTTAGTTTTTGCTGTGGTCCTGGGTATTTTTCCCTTCATTATCTAATATCTGAGGGGCTGCTAGGCAGTCTCAACCTTAGGCCCTTCAGGCAGCAGCCACACTGAGCATTTTTATATATCCCCAATGTTGAAGTCAAACACAGCAATCCCCACCCATGCTTGTCACCTCAAGGCGGACGGAGGTGAACTGGACGGGCCTTTGCTTTGGTTGCCCTAGATACACAGCCAGGCGCTGGATATTGACTTGACCTGTTTCTGGAAATGGTAGGGGGGCAAAATCTTTTCAGCTCTAAGTTGGCTTGTTTTGCATCCAGTAACAAGCTGGCTTTGGTACATGCATTTTGTTGTCTTGTTTGGCGTCAAGGAAAGGCATTAGTCGCATACACCAGGACGACAAAGTGCCAGGATGTGTCCATTTCACCAGCAATGAATAATTCATTGAGCATGTACCCCACCCAACACTATCAGCCTTGATTACATAAAAAGAACTCTGACTGAGCCAAGTAAGAACATTGATTAATCTTTTTGCCGCTGGAACACCGACAGGAAATGCATCACAATATGTAGGACTTATTCATTATGCCAGGGAGTGTTTACTTGTACTTCGTGGTGTTTGTGCCCTTTCTTTCTAAATGGAGTTTTAATGTGGCACTACATACAGTAATGTAGGTATTATACAGTGGCAGAACTTCAAAGGGCACACTGTGCAAGACAATCTATTCTGTCATGGGAAAACATGTTTTTCAAAACGCATCAGTTAATATTGCTGCTCCAGCAGACTTCTGCACTGAAATCCATTTCTCAAAAGAGCAAACATATTTTTTTTATATTCAATTTTGAAATCTGACATGGGGCTAGACATATTGTCAGTTTCCCAGCTGCCCCTGGTCATGTGACTTGTGCCAGCACTTTAGGACAGCACTACTTTCTGGCATGCTGTTATTTCACCTACTTAACTGTAACTGAATCAGTCTCAGTGGGGCTTTTACTATTGAGTGTTGTTCTTAGATCTACCACAGAGCTGTTCTCTTAGGGAGCTGCTATCTGGTTACCTTCCCATTGTTCTATTGTTAGGATGCTGGAGTGGAGGGGAAGGAAGAGGGTGATATCACTCCAACTTGCAGTACAGTAAATAGTGACTGAAGTTTATCAGAGCTCAAGTCACATGACTGGGGGCAGTTGGGAAACTGACAATATGTCTAACCCCATTTCAAAATTGAATATAAAAAAATCTGTTTGCTCTTTTGAAAAATGGATTTCAGTGCAGAATTCTGCTGGAACAGCACTATTAAAGAACCCAACGTGTGTAATCCCTTCTGACCCAACGCATCCCAAACTTGTTACTTTTTTTTTATTACTATTTCTGTGTACTGTAAAAATATGTTAATACATGTACATTCTTGTTCAATCTAATGATATGTGATTTAAAGTAAGCAGAACTGGGTGGTGGTGTTGATCTCCCCGTATGCTGATCATGTTCTCCTGTACCTCCAAGACCCCGGGTCCTCACTAGCAGCAGCTATGGAGAAAATACAAGAACACTTGAGAATTAATTGCATATGTGTTCTGACCACTCAACCAGGACGATGAACTCCCCTAGATTTGATCTGCAAGCGATTGATATCTTTAGATATTCTGATACATAAGAATGTGTCCGAATTTACCAGGTTGAACCTATTTCACTGAATGGTGGACAATGTGGTAACATTTGCCACTTACACTTTTGGCCAAGTTGACACTTTTTAAAGAAACTTTTCCTTTATAGTTTCTATATGTATTCTATTGCAGCGTAGATATAGAAACTTAAAAAGGAAAACCTTCTTATAAAGTGTAGACTTGCCCAAACGTGTGATTGGCTCTTGTATATTTAATTAAATAAACACAGAAAACTGACAAGTTTCTTTTGGAGCAATAAACCAGCTCTAAATGTATGGATGGGTGCTGAAGTACCTACCAAGCAGGTGTGGATAAGGCTAACAAACTCCCCACCCCCAGTATTTAAACTCACAGAGGTTTCCAAATGAAATTTGATCATTTGCGGTATATAACCCACTCCAATTTTCTACGCCCGATTGTTTCTCTTTTCCTTCTCAACTCTTTTTTTTTTTCCCTTTTCAAAATAAATAAGAATTGAAAAAAGATTAGCTATACTTTTCCATGTAAAGTACTGTGTGGTAGCTTTTGATATCTGTTTTCCCCTGGAAAAATTATCCCTGCTTCTGCAAGTAGGTTAGAATGATTTCATAAGACTTTTTCTTATGATACTGGTGCTTGTCATACAAGCCTTTAATGCATTTGTGCAAGTGTAGACTTATGTTTTCTGCTGGTGGAGTAAACGCTGATATGCCCTGTGTGTTACATGACAGGAATATACTTGTCACTGTTCGTATACGGCAGATTCTGGCCAGAAAATACACATTTTAGAACGCCTTAGCTTCTACACTAGCAGAATAAAAGGCAGTGTTTGGCCTTAGCCACCTTTGGCGAGTTGAAGTGAAGTAGCAGCATTATGCCATAAGTCAAATAGGCTTTATTACCATTAGCCTTATCTTTTCCTGACTTTACTTACCCATTAATGGCATGTACAGGTATGAGATTCATTATTCTGAGACTCTTTATCCAGAAAGCTTTAAAATACAGGAAAGGCCAGTTCTCACTTCTCCATTATAATCAAATAATCCAAATTTTTCAAAACCATTTCTTTTTCCTCTGTAATATTTATAATTAATCCTTATTGGAGGCATAACCAATAAAGCAGAACTCAACCCAAAAGTTAAAAGAAAAACCCTACGCCCCCTACCCTACATAGACTCCCTCCCCCCCAGCCTAGCTTTTTTTTTTTTTTAGCTTTTTTACCCCAGCAAACGCCCCTAACTTTTTACTTTGTGCAGATTCAGGGATTGGAGTTCACCGCAGCCATCCTGTGAGTCGTCGGTAATCTTTGTGAATTGAGCAGCGTTTTGGTTCATGCGCAATTGCAGCAATTTCCCAGTTTGCAACAGCGCCAAAATTGTCAAAGTGCCGGAAGAAGACACAAAGTTTACCGAAGACCTGGAAATGGCTGCTGTGAACTCCAATCCCTGAATCGGCACAGAGGGGCAAGTAAAACGTTAGGGGCATTTGCAGTGGTAGCTGCTAGGGAGGGGGGTCTATTTAGGGAAGGGTGATAGGGATTTTTTTAACTTTTGGATTGACTTCTCCTTCAAGGTGTACAGATCCAAATAACAGAAAGATCCCTCAGAAAACCCCATGGATAATGGATTCAATACCTGTAGTATACAATTCAGATATAAAATAGAGATGTATTTTTCAGTCTGTAGTACTCAATGAGGCATACACATTTTAGGAATGTGTTGTATTTTGGAATGGTCCAGTCTTCCACAGCATACATTGTCTGTAACCTAATCCTATCCTGCAGGAATTTGGGTGGCACTTAAGAAAGGAAATAGTGAGTACAAGGAATCCGTCAACACACTGGAAGGCATTCTGCCTATCTGTGCAGTGCATCTCTCTTGATTACAAGATGCTTATAGAAAGTCTCCCATGTTTTCCTGCTTTTTATTAAAGAGGCATGGTCTATTATATCATACTTTTGGCAGTTAAACCATGCTTGTTTCTGTACAGATATTGAGTATCTCAGTATCAATACTGTCCTGTTAGTAGTATGGTGCTCAGTGTAAAAAAAAAAAAGAACCCCATGTCCAAATAGAAAATTATTTCCGTCTAAAATGTGTGATTCTTAGTTATTTATAATACAAACAGCTCAATCAGCTCTGAGAGGAAGAGGGGGCACATACGTTTTGGAAATATCAGTTGCAGTTTGGTCTCGGTGGTCTCTTCAATTTCACAACAAGATAAGCCCCAGATGGTAAGGCAATAGGGTCAACATCAACCAAATGAAAACTGTATCTCAGAACTTTTCTAGAGAATCTGTTTGAAATATTCTGACCACTGCAGTATTGGCAGCTTTTAGAGTTACATTGACACTGACCTTGTATAACTTTCACTTTTTAGTCATCTAGACATAGATACTTTTGATTTGTTAAAGTAAAGAAAATGCACAGAAAAGAACTACAATACCAGTTGGTAACTAGATGGAGCTATACACTGTAATACGGGACACCTGGCTATTAAATAGATTTATCATTATACAATGGAACCTCAATTTTTCCCCTCATTTTACATTGTTGTTTTGTGGTCCCACCTACAGTATATATTATGTATAATACATTTCCTTGATTTTACATTTTCCTGGCTATTACACCATTTTCTTCTGGTCCCCTGAAAAATGTAAACTGGGGATTCTACTGTACCATTACTACTAACTGGGCAATGGGCAGAGTCCTCCCTACTCCTATATCCTATATTAGCAACATGATGTTTCCTCAGGAACCAAGTGTATCAAGCTGGGCCGCCTTCATATCCATCCTGGGCCGCAGGTTGGACACCCCTGTTTTAGGTCTTATCCATACTTGCTTCTCTACTGTCATTGGTATATTCATAGTGCATGCTATTCTAATGTAAACAGCATTAACCAGGGTTGATTTGCACTGTAACTACAGAGGTAGCGCTGTTTGTAGGAATAGTTTCATCGGTGATCTACAAGCAGACACGAGTTTCTTTGAGGTTCAAGTTGTCTTACAACTACCATATCCTGAAGGAAACTGTTTGACATGTTAAGTCTAAAGTGTTAGCATTATATAATTCTATAGTATAGAAGATCA
Organism: Xenopus borealis; assembly: GCA_024363595.1. Lineage (NCBI taxonomy): Eukaryota > Metazoa > Chordata > Amphibia > Anura > Pipidae > Xenopus > Xenopus borealis. Next base: position 27,437,230 of record CM044433.1, on the reverse strand, counting down.
CATTTAATTACTCTTAATTCTTCTTCTTGCCAGGTTACCTGATCATGACAGATGACTGGTTCAGTGAGTATGTCTATGAAGTAGTTGTTGACAAGAAGCATGTTCCTGAAGATGTTCTGGAGGTGCTGAAGCAGGACCCTGTTGTCCTGCCTGCCTGGGATCCCATGGGGGCTTTAGCTTAGTGACCAAGTCCTCCGCATTAATTCCTGATGTGCTCACTCCACCTTCAAGACTATCATTTTATTACCCTCTTCCTGAATTGGTGTAGTCCTGGGGAAAATACACTGTAAGAGAAGCTGCATGTATTCATGCATTAGAAAGAAGTGATTGCCCTTGGATGCAAACTTTTTCATTCCACCTTAAATCCACCACTCAGGAAGGGTGTTTATTCATCCAGATCATCGTAATTTACAGAGGAAATTCTCTAGCTCATACATGCTTTAACCTTCATGGGCAAATTTTTTAAAAATATTTTTAAAATCCTTTTTCCTGTCAAAAGCTACAAATTTTATGATCAGCGGTGCTTTTACGTAAGGTATTGAGAGAACTCTTAGGCCATTATATGATAAATACACCTGAATACCAATCTACAGAAATTGGTTACATTTTGGTCTTAATGCTGGAAGCAACTAATTCTCTCCTTCTCATTGGCCAAACCTGTCAAGGCTTGTATTATTGGGAGTAAAGGTTTTTTTGTCTGTTTGTAACTTTCTAGTTATACAGGGATGCCTAGGAACAAATCATTATCTGCTTACTTTACTGAGGGTTTTTTTTTTAAGTTTAATAAAAGAGCTGTGTTTATTTGATCATTGGAACATTTACTCAATTCTTCCCATATATTTTAGAAGAAATAGACTAAATTCTTAGCATTTTTTACATTTACCATTTGGTATGGAGGTGTCCTGTTGCTTGCCTCATGGGAGATATGGGAGCAAATTTATCAAGGGTTGAATAGTAAATTCTAATTTCCGAGTGTCAAAATTCACACATTTGAATTTTAATCCCCCTATTCGAATGTGAGATTTATCACAGCTCTACCATGGAAACAGTTCTAATTTGAATGTTCACCACCGAAAAACCTGCTGAGTTCGTTTACAAGTCATTTGGAGATGTTAATAGCCTTCCTGACATTGAAGATTTTTGGGGGGAGAAAAACTACAGTATTTGTATGATACAATTCAAATTTCCAGTTGGAGTCATTTGATTGAATATTAGACATTCACATTTTTTCTTAAAGTGGACCTGTCACCCAGACTCTGGGTCAGACTGGGCTTCATGGGCCCCCGCCGGGCCAGACCCATTTCACCATGCAGCACCGTGGCTCTTTTCACAGATGCGCACGTCACGTCTATTTTTGCTCATGGGCACGTAGCATCTGTTTTCGTGCCTGCGCTCAGCTATTTACACGCATGTGCAAGGCATCAGTAGGGAGCCCCTAGTATGACCCTGCCCAGACATAAAATGTCGTACAATAAATGTCCTTGACAAATGAATCATGAAAACCAAATCATTTTTTCATTAAAGTATCCATACTTGTTTATTTGGATTTAAGCTGTCAGTCATATATTGCCTGCCCCTCCAATATGCCTTAGGCATAGACGTGGGGCAGGCAATTACTTTCACATTCCATTTTGCATTTCCTACATGTCACTGCCCTCCTCACATTCCCCCTCCCTGTTCACGGTCTAGTATTATGTAGTTAGTAGTCATGGACATCAAGTCTCCCATTCTGGCACATAAACCAAGGTTTTAGAGGTGTTACAAAGCTTATTTCAATAACACAAATTCACATGAATTCAAAATTCGACCTTTGATAAATGGACCTCAAAAAGTTACCATAAACGAATGCAATGGCACAATTTAAATTTGCTGAACTCGTTATATTCCCTCCAGATATATGAATGTGCACTAGACCTGTTGTAATAATGTTCAGCAAGAGCTATAGAGTTATGCAGTGAGGTTTGAACAAAATATGATGCATAGGAACAAGTCTGAGCTTTGTTGCCTAGTCCCTGAAGCCTCTGAAAAGAATGATGTGACCTAGATCCCGCAATGAACCTTATCCTTATTTCTAATAACGCTATGACCTGTCTAGTCTGCAGAATATGGTTTCTCAAAATGTATTGCTTTGGAAAATACCTGTTTTGGTTTATCTTCTATGCTTCATTTGACTTTTCCATTATTTACATCTGGGTTGAACCTGGTATTAAACATCCAAGGTTTATGGACCAGGAGTTTCTAAACTCTAGAGTATGATGGCCCTTTATACAAATATATGCTTAGGGGTTTCTAAGTCCATCTTGTACAGTATATGTTTATTTTCACTGTTCCATTCTTTATAACTGGGTTGACTCTTACTAAATGGCACAGCTTAACAGAGCAGCAAATTCCAACCTTGAGTATAATAACCTTCGTACAGCCTGGACATGTAGTTTTGGCTCAACTGCTCATATTGTTTACCGTCAGCCTTGGAAGATTTTCTCATTTTAATATCAATTACTTCCTGTTTGTTAAATAAGTTGCTTGTTACTACATTAATTTCTTTCTTGGGGATGAATTAAAGGTTTATGTGAATCAGGTCAATGATCACTGTAACTAATCAACTGAAGCAAAAAATCTTTCCCTCACATATTAAGCTGGGCATAGATGCCCTGCCGTGTTAGTGGCCTATTGGGGAAAGATCCGCTTGTTTGATGAGTGAATCTTTCCCCAATAGGTCACTAACATGGCAGGGCTATATCGGTGATCTATCGGAAGACAATCAAACCTTCCAGATTGATATAGTGGCCAGATATAGATCGAGAAGACCTGCCGGAAGCCCCCATACACTGGCAGATAAGCGGTCAAATTGGTCTAAACAATCGATATCTGCAGCTTAATGTGCCCGTGCATGGCCAGCATTAGTGTGTTACCTTCACTGATTCCATCCTATCACACAATCACTAAAACCATTTGGAATGGGGGATAACAATCAGCAGTATGTTCTGCTTCCAGATCTCCCAGATGCTGAAAAGTAACTGTAGCACTGTAGCTTCAAAGAAGACGAACAAGTAGACTCCAGAAAGGTTAATGAGCTTATCCATTTGCAGTTGCTTTATGTTTTTCATTCTCATGCTGTTTTCTTGTTTTCGTATTTCTCTGACTTGATGGTGCTTTGAGATTTTTAATAAAAAAAAAACACATATATAAACCAAGAGTCAGAACTATTATTCTGCATTTGGTGCTGCAGCTTAAGTGGGTAGTTTACATCATGTTCAATATTAGTTCAATGACTAGAGCATATGCTAAACAAGTTGTTTGTCTTGTGTTTTAAGAAATAACTGAAACTGAAAATTTGTAAAAACAATCCCACTTTGCATGCTCTCTACTAGCCGTGGTGTGAGCAAAAGTCCTTAGTAATGATAATGGACAAATGCAAGAGGTCTCTACACAAACAAGGGAAAGTTGTGCTCACCACCAATTTTTAAAAACATTAGGCAGGGGTGCAATGAGGCTGTGACCACAAAATACATATAGACAAATACAAGATCCTCTGTACTCAACCCATTATCAATATATTTAGGACATTGAGACATTCTGTACCTTAAGGTGGCCATACACGTAGAGATCCGCTCGTTTGGCGATGTTGCCAAACAAGCGGATCTCTCTCCGATATGCCCACCTTGAGGTGGGTGATATCGGGCTGATCTGATCATGGGCCCTAGGGCCCAACGATCGGATCAGCATGATGCTGATACGGGTGGTCGGATCGCGGGACCGCATCAACGAACAGATGCAGGCTCGATCCAACATGATTTTTAATCCTGTCCGATCGACATCTGCCTGACTTTTGGCCAGATATCGATCGGGGAAGCCCGTTGGAGGGCCCCACTCACGGGCCGATAAACTGCCGACTCTGTCGGAAGCTTTTATCGGCCAGTGTATGGCCACCTTTATGCTAGTAAATATGCCTTCCCTTTAAACATATATTGTAATATATTTAATCTGGCCAACTAAGTCAGTCATCCCTGGTCTGGCCAGTCCTACTCTCAATTTCCATCTGATTCAATAAGAATTCTGTTGCTTCATTATACATTTTACACAGGGAAGTTTTACCTGCGACTTAAAGCCCCACACACAGGCTGATAAAAGCTGCTGACAGACCGAGTCGGCTGCTTATTGGCCTGTTTGTGGGGCTCTCCAACGGGCTTCCCCAATCGAAAGTCAGCCAGATGTCGATCAGGCAGGATTAAAAATCCAGTCGGATCACGTCCGCATGCGGTCCTACGATCCTGCTGCATTATGATCTGATCTTTGGGCCCTAGGGCCCATGATCGGATCATCCCGATATTGCCCACCTCAATCAGCGCTAAAGGATCTCTACATGGTCACCTTAACTTTCTGCTTTCAAGATTAAAGTTTCCAAACATGGTTGTCCTTTATCTGGCCACCAGTGGGATCACCTAACTATAGCTGGAAAGGATGGGAGCTACAAAAAAGGGGAAGTTGTGCTCACCACTAAATTTTTAAAACCATTAGGCGGGAGGTTCAATGAGGTTGTGACCACACAATTCATATAGAAAAATAAGAAATCCTCTGCACTTTAGAAATGATAAAACGTTACAGAATAGCATTTCCCTGAATACAACCCTATGGTGCGAGCCCAAACCATTTCCTAACTGTGCAGTGCCTTTATAAGGCTAAGGCCAGACGGGGAGATTCGGGGGAGATCTGTCGCCTGGCGACTTCTCGCCGCGACTTCTCGCCCCCGAATAGCTAGGCACGGCTGCGCACCAGCATGGCTTAAAGTCGCCTGCACTTGTTCACACGGAGCAGCGCGATTTTTTAAATCCTGGAGGCAATTTTGAGCGACTTTAAAAATCGCGCCGCTCCGTGTGAACAAGCGCCGGCGACTTTAAGCCTCGGTGGTGTGCAGCGGTGCCTAGCTATTCGGGGGTGAGAAGTCGCCAGGCGACAGATCTACCCCGAATCTCCCCGTCTGGATTTAGCCTAAGACAGTGTCCTCTTTTTCTGAATTCAGTATCAAACATGTACAGGGCAAGGACATACACCCATCATTTCAGGGCTGCATTTAATTCAGTTAATGCAATATGAATATATTCCACTTACATATGTGTAAGCAACATTTATATTCATTAAAGATTTAGTCAAAGTAGCCAGAGTGGCTCCAATAGAATTCTGGTTATAACCACTGACTGGCCGCCACAACCTCTTGGTTGCCCTAAACAAAAGGTGTTGAGGACCACTCGATTTCCTTTGATCTGAAACCAAGAGTTCTTAATATGTTTTGCCCAAATCAAGTTACAGGAATAACCGTGTCTGTATACACACACACAAACGGCCATAAACAAGAGAATGGAAAACACGCTGACAACCCTTGATCAAACGGAAGTGACTTATTCAAATATTGTACGCCTTGATTTTGACTGGTCTCTTAAAACAAAAAGAGGATCAAAACATTCTGAATAGTAAGTTAATCATCCCTTCATAATCAAGACCCACATGTGTATATATATTTAAATGCCTGTGAGATCCTCAAAAAGGAAGAAAATACAGAATGTGGTGTCCTAAACCTCCATATGTAATAAAAAAAGGGTTAGAGTTTGCACAGGTGCAGTAACCTGTATCAACAAGTGATATGTTTGCTTTAAAGGAGAAGTCTACCCTCCCAGCGCAAACCCCTCCCCCCAGGGCAAATGCCCTTAAGTTGCTACTTACCCTTCAGCGCAGGTCCTGTCCATGGAGTGTGCAGGCGCCATGTTCTCCCCTGCCGTCTTCTTCCTGGATCCATCGGTGCTTGGCGGCGCATAAAATCAGTGACCAGTTACTGCTCTAGGCCAGTGGTCCCCAACCAGCGGCTTGTGAGCAACATGTTGCTCTTTAACCCCTTGGCTGTTGCTCCCAGTGACCTAAAAGCAGGTGTTTATTTTTTAATTCCAGGCTTGGAGGCAAGTTTTGTTTGCATAAAACCAGGTTTACTGACAAAGAACCTCCTCCCACCAAATAAGCAATCAAAGCACTTGCAGCGCACCCCCAAGACCTTTCTTTGTGCTTGTGTTGCTGCCCCCCCCCCCACTCTTTTTACAACTGAATGTGGCTCAGGGGTTAAAAATGGTTGGGAACTGCTGCTCTAGGTGATTAGACCTGCTCCAAATATTGCACCTTTTATTACAAAACTCCAATAATGTATTTGCGTCACTATCACTGTCCTCTCCAATTGGGAGAGGACCTCATCAGCTTATTTGGTCCTCTCTTGAAAGCCTGCATCAGGACAATGATCAGATCATAATGGGCGCCACACATTACGATCCGATCAATGGCCTGGTACGGCCCAGCACATAGGTAGTCATATCAGGGCAAAGATCTGCTTCTTTGGCAACCTCACCAGTGGAGTGGAAGTTCAGGTATATGGCCAGCTTAATGCTTGCTTATAAGGTCTTTACTGTACAGGTATAGGATCAGTTATTCAGAAAGTTCAGAATTCATGGGAAGGTTGTCTCCCAAAAACTAAATTTTTAATCAAATAAATCAAAATTTTAAACCATATTTCTTATCTGTAATAATAAAACAGTACTTTGTACTAGATCCCGACTTAGATACGAGTAATTCTTTTTGGTGGCAAAACAATCCTACTGGGTTTATTTAATGATTTTTAGCAGACCTATAGTATCAGACCTATAGATCCAATTTACGGAACAATCCCTTATCCTTTAGACCCCAGGTCCCGAGCATTCTGAATAACAGGTCCTTTTACTAATGACCTTGGAGAACAAACAGTAAGTGAGTGTTATACAAAGCTGGCTGCAGTACAATACCCACTTTCCGCATTGTTTCTGGTTCTATGCAGAGCCTCATTCAGTTCTCATGGGAGGGGTACAGCCTGACTGGTTGGCTTTTGTTTATAGAACGTTTGCGATTATGTTGTTAGAGTCCCTACTGAAAGCACTTTTTGGTACAGAATGGAGCATTGTGACTTGAAGGAAATACCTTTTATCTCGTTTAGCCAAACAATTTTCATATCTTTCCCCTGCTGCCATGCAGTCATCTCAACACAAGTCCCAATTGCTAGTGCCAACCTGCCGTACACATTTTCAGTGTCGTTCTCTAAGGGCTCATAAAGACAAGCGTTTTTATATGTTCCTTTTTGGTCAGTTGCGTTCCTCCTATGACCTGCGCTTACATGTGTTGCGTTTCTTCCTGTACTACACTGCGGTGGAACACAAAAGTGACCATAGGGAAATACATATAAATACACTCTTCTGTACAAGCACTAAAATGCACAATGGCATCCCAAGTGCTGCCTAATGCAATCACATGCAAACGTGGCTAGAGAACCTTAAAAGACAACTCAAGGTATACTCATCGCGGTGTGCCAAAATGTTAGGCGTCCCCCAGTGATTCTAACTGCTCACCTGATACCCCAGGCCAGTGCTCCTGTTCAATAAGAACTGCGTTAGTCTGGGTTATTTCTGTAGAAGCTTCATCTTCTTCGGCTTAATCCATCTTCTCTTCGTTCTAGTGCAGGCAGGTGCATATGCAGTAGAGTAAAAACCCAAGTGAAGTTCTTCACTCTACTGCACATGCGCCTGGCCAGGCCCGTAGAAAGGAAGACAGAAGGGGAAGAAGATTGCAGAGAATTAACTTCTACAGAAATACAGTGGACTGCTGCAGGTTTTGCTAACAGGAGCACCAGTCTTGGGGAATCAGATCACTGGCAAACCCAGAGATTATACCTTTAGTTCCCCTTTAAACTGTGCATGCCTTAGCTAACCGACCGTGACAATCTGAAGGGAAGCAAGTAGTGGGTCACCTTTAGCTGGCCATAGGCACAAAGAACCGATCATGTGTGTGCAGTGTCCCTACATTTGTCATGCCATGCTGATTGGGCGTTCAGTGGATCGGACAGGTTAGAAGATTTCTGTTGGCTGCTGATCATATCTCTGCATGTATTGCCCATCTGACAATATTCAGTGGGAGACTGTCACCAGCTTTATAGGACAGAAACTTTCCTACGATTGCTGTCAGGGGCAGAACATTGGCTGATCTGTTCTTTTACTACTTTAAACTGAAGGTTAGTGGCAAATTTGGAGATGGGGGCATCCCATAGTTTGTTTGGTATTGCAGGTAAATCTGCACGTCTATGGCCACCTTAAGTCTTTTAATGGAATCAGAGTAACTGGAGGGGGAAAACTCATAACATATTCGAGAGATTTAAAGGAGAAGTAAAGTTCTACAAAGTGTTAGAATTGCTTTACCGTATGTCAAGCTTCTCTACTAGCCTTTCGATCCCATTGCTGTGAAGATATGTAACTCCAAATAAATCCCGAGTAGCTCTTTATTTTCTGTTGATTCACATCACCTGCTCTGGGCTGCCATAAGTTAACTGAGCTTTCAGTGGCTGATCCCAAATGTACAGTATATACCAACCATATTCAATGTATTCTGGTTCACATAACCTGGCAGCACAGAAAGCACTGAACTGGGCATCAGAATGAAGTACAGTAATTGCAAGTCCTGTAGCATTCACCTCTGATGCTACAGGACTTGCTCACCTCACTATGCTACATGCATGCCTATTTTATTATTTTTAAAGTTCTTGTTTATACTTAAAGCACTAAACTAAAGAAGTAGGTTAGAAATGTTGTACATGATGTTTTGTGCTTGTGTACCAGCCCGAGGCAACCACAGCCCTTTAGCAGTAAAGATCTGTGTCTCCCCAGTAGATGCCCCAGTAGCTCCCCATCTTCTTTTCTGCTGATTCACTGATTCACATGCTCTGTGCTGCTGTCACTTACTGAGCTTAGGGTAGAGTCCTGCAGCGGGTCGGGTACCCGCGGGTTACCCGCAAAATCCCGCGGTACCCTGCGGACTGCTTGTAGAATTTCTGGGTGCGGGTACAGAAGCGGGCCGGTGATTCTGCAGGTTGGCGGGTTGAGGGTTTGGGTCGCGGATCCTCGCTATAGCGAGTTTTACTCCTTTTTCTGAGCATTTCTAATAATGATGACGTCACTTCCGGTTTACAATGACAGCACTTCCTGTTTTACTCCTTTTTTCCCTGATCGTGGCTACTTCCGATGATGTAACTTCCGGTTTACAATGACAGCACTTCCTGATTCTTGATGGTCAGCGGGTCGCGGGTCCGGGTTGCGGGTAGCTAGTCGCGGGTACGGTTTGGGTCGCGGTCCAAGTGGGTAAGATTGCGGGTCGCGGGTCCGGGTTGCGGTTTGCGGGTACGGGTCGGGTGCGTGTCGCAAAAAATGGACCCGCGCAGGACTCTAGCTTAGGGACCCACTCACAATATACAGTACACATAGAATAGAAATATAGTCACAATATAAGGCTGATTAGTCATTAATACAGATAATTATTACATGGCAGCACAGAAATCTTAATAATCAGTCCTGTAGCATCATCTTATATTACAGACCAACCTCATTTTCTGCTGGATAATTAGTGACGACCCCTAAGCTTAGCTTCTCAACAGCTGCTCAGAGCCCACTGAGCATGTGAGTGTCACAGACACTTTCCAAGATGGTGACCCCCTGTGACAAGTTTCAAGTCCTGGATAATTGCTGATATTGACAAGCTGAAACTTTAGGCTGGTGCAATAAGTTCAGTATTCATTTTTAGGGATTAGTTCTCCTTTAATGACAATCTGCAAGTGCTTAAGAGTTATCAGTTAAAACCATAAAAGTACAATAAATATAAATAGAATAGTATTTTTTAGAGCAACTGCTTACTCTGTGACACCAATACAGGGGATAGAGCTTGTACATTCCGTGACTACCCTGAGTCATCATTATTATTATTATTATTATAATAGAAGAAAATCATCATTGCCAGGCTAATTGCTACCAGAAGAGATACAGACAACTGTAAATCAATGTGAGAACAGAACTCACACCATCCAAGTGCAGAACCTGGTTTTCATTTGCAAGTCAGACCTTTTTGCCTTTACTCACAAGGAATTCTGTTAGCTGCGATGCATAGATTATTATTATTATTGATATTAGTACAGTTGTGGTTATATTATCTAGAAACCACAGCTGTAATTGTGTAGATAAGGAACATTCCTGTGCTGTGTGCCAGACTATTGTGGCTTATTCATGAAATATTTTGCTTTGTGTTTGGCGTTAGGGCTGCTTTTGCCTTAGTAGCATGCCGGTCTGGTCTGGCACTCAAGAGGCTGCTGGAGCCACCTTTCCCTATCTTGAAGACTCGTAATTAAACGTCGGGGAAAAGTGTTTTATCCATTGAGAATGGTTATGCTTTGGGGGCTATCTGACACATACCAGCTCACTACATTTCAATCACCACCCAGTGTCAGACTGGGCCAGTGGAAAAAACCCAGTGGGCCCTGCCAGACCCAGGCTCATTAATACTCTCAGACCATCCACTGTCTTCTCCAGAATCCATCTCCTCTCCACGCCTAGACCATCACCTCTCCCTGATCATAGGAGGAAAGGGAGGTAAAAATGTACGAGGCACGTGGGGGGATAGTGGTGGGTACTGGACCCTTGAAGTCAGCCATGGTGGGCCCTGGATATCCCAGTTCAACCCTGTCTTCACCTGTTTTCCAGCATTTATACAGGCTCACACAAGCTCCAAATAATAGTCTCTGCCTTCTCCTGATAACTAATACTACATGAGCAGTACTTGACCTGCTCTTGAACAATAATAGTCTGCCTTGCCCTTAGCAAAGTACATACAAACTAGAGTCCTGCGCAGAACCAATTTCTAAGACTCCAACCACTTACCCACTTTGATCCACTACCTGACCTGGACCCGCAACTGCCTTATCCGCAACCCAACCAGCAACCAGGAAGTTATTTTGCTGCAAATTGGAAGTGACATCAACAAAAGTGAGCCCGCAACCCGACCAGCAGTCTAAACCCGCACCTGAAAATCCTACCCTTATTCCGCAGGTTGCCCAGTTTTATTGCGTGTAACCTGCGGGAAGACGACACGCTGCAGAACTGTCTTGTTTGCCCCCAGTCCCTGCTTCTGAGCTTGTGGCTGACTATAGGTTGTTTTGCCCATTTGAGCCTTACTTAGTTGCCTATACAGGACACATTCCCAGGCTGCTGATGTTTCACCTGTCCCTGGACATTGATCTGATTCCTGCTTAATCTTGGTTTTGAAATTTGATTAGTCTCAGTGCCGGATTTGCAAATTAGGTGCCCCTTGGCTGGTCACCTCCTGCGCCCCCCAAACCGAGCGCAAGTTAACGTACCTGTTCCAGTTGATTCCTCTGCTCCCCCCAGTAAGTCAGCTGCTGGTGTCCTGTAGAAAACCAGAAATATAGATACAAATATTGCATGAAATTGCAATATGAAGCATCCAAATTTTCATTAAGATGTAATTCTGCTCTCTAGAATGAAAGTCTCTGGAGAGCTGGAATAGATACTTTGTTAGGAATTGTAATAGACAAGGAATTAAGAGAAAAATGATTATTCTTAATGAGTAATTGTCTTTTGATGCGATTACAATTTATCATAGGTTCTGGGAAGTGGAATAATTACTGGGTAACAATGTTTTTTGTTTTTTTAAAGTAGGAAGAAGGGTACATTGTTGACAACATCAAAACCAAGGAAATTAATACCTGCCCCATTAGCCAGGCTGTTAAAGGCTTATCATTTTGCATCCAGCGAGTCCCATTAACTACGGCAAATAGTGGAATGTCAAATCAGATAGGAAATCCATTGATACTTCCAATTGAGACATGGAATTTTGGAGGAGAGGCCCCACAATGAATGATTTCTATACGGCCATGGGACACTACAAAGGGAGCAAAACAGTCAATTAGGGAGCAGATGAAAAAGAGGAATTCAGAAATTCCTAACAACAAAGGTTCAAAAAGCAAAAAAAAAATGCATTGTGTTTGTGATGTATTCAAATGGATTCTCACGTGTTAACAATTTTTGAAAAATGTTCAAAGTTCAAAGTCTATTTTTATACCTTATGGGAATAAGGTGTTTTGGGGGAAAATGTTCTAAGTACTTATACTTTCATGTTATCACCCCTTTACTTGATCACAGATAGCAGGCTTCAGTTCTTATGGAGGTCTGAAATATTTTTCCAAAGACTGGCGCCGTAATTACTTTCATCTGTTGCCTTTTTCCAATATTATTATCAAACGCTTCTGCTATCATTTTATTTATCCTTGCATTCTCTGTGGTTTAACCTTCAGTGGAGAAACAAAGAATGCTATGAATGTAAGCTCTTGTGAGCAAGGATCTGTCTCCCATTTGTATCAGTGTCAGTCGGACAGGGAAATGTTCAGTACTCTTATCAATAAGGAACAACAATAAACACAGCGTGCAACAAGATTTACATCACTTGTGTGTTTTAGGGTCAGGCAACAGATACTGTAGCTGCTTATGTTACAAGTAAAGCTATTGGAGGTCCCATTGGGTAGTGGGTCTGAGCGGATAAAATGCTGTTTTTAGGTCTGAGCTCCACTCCGTATCTGTTATGCCTGGCTTGTTTACCATTTAATTGAATGGGAAAAGGATGACGGTGGGCAAGGACATATTGTTTGTTGTGTTGTCAGAGAGGGCCGCTGTGATCAAAACATCTGTGTCTCATCAGCCTTAAGGGTTTGAAATCCCGCAGTGATGTAATCAAAGTGTTTCTGATAGGCTCACAGATCACAGTGTTCTGAAAGTTCTAAGTAACAGAACCACTGCTTTAAAGGGATTCTGTCATGATTTTTATGATGTCGTTATTATTTCTAAATTATACTGTTTACACTGCAAATAATTCACTCTACCACATAAAATGTAATTCCTGAACCAGCAAGTGTATTTATTTAGTTGTAATATTAGTGTGTAGGCAGCGATCTCAGGTCATTTTGCCTGATCATGTGCTTTCAGAAAGACCCAGCGCTTTACGATGGAACTGCTTTCTGGCAGGTTGTTTCTCGTACTCAATGTAACTGAATGTGTCTCAGTGGGACCTGGATTTTACTATTGAGTGCTGTTCTTAGATCTACCAGGAAACTGTTATCTTGTGTTAAGGAGCTGCTATCTGGTTACCTTCCTATTGTTCTGTTGTTAGGCTGCTGGGGGGGGTTTGATATCACTCCAACTTGCAGTAAAGAGTGACTGAAGTTTATCAGAGTCACATAACTGGAGGCAGCTGGGAAACTGACAATATGTTTAGTCCCATGTCAGTTTTCCCTTTTGAGAAACAGATTTCAGTGCAGAATTCTGCTGGAGCAGCACTATTAACTGATGCGTTTTGCAAAAAACATTTTTATTATTATCTCTTTAAGGGCTTAAACACAAAAAAAGTTTTTTTAACGCAACTGAGTTTTTTTTTCCATTCCAAACACAACCCTCTGTCCTATTGATAGCTGAACTTGTGTCATGCTCAAGAAAATGCAATTCAGATAAGGGATCTTTTGTTAATTTGGATTGCCATACCATAAGTCTCCTAAAAAGAATTTAAACATTAAATAAGCCCAATGGTTTTGTTTTGTCTCCAATAAGAAGGTATGCAGATTAGTTATCATCATATGCGATGTGTTGTTATATTATTACAGAGAAAAGAAAACGAATCATTAAAAATTAGGATTATTTGCTTAAAATGGACTCTATGGGGCACAGTGCCGGACTGGGTTGCCAGGGGCCCACCAGAAAACCTTAGCGCATGGGCCCACTTTACAAGCTATTATTCCTCCTCTTCTCCATTAACCTCTTTATTAGTGATGGGCGAATTTATTCGCCAGGGGCGAATTCGCGGCGAATTCCCGCGATTCGGGTCATTCCAAAATGACTAGGGCTAGGGCCACACAGGAGCCTAAATCAGCTACCTTTGATTTGAATCTGATCAGCCTGTGTATGCTCACACATAGCAGAGCTGAAGTCAGCCTGGAAATGTCTCCTTTTCACTTATTTGGGCCAACCTCCACTTCAGCTTCACCGTGTGTGATCAAACAGGCTGATCGGATTCAAATCAATGGAGCAGATCTGCGTCTCTCAACCTCAGGGTCGGGCCAAGGGGTAGGCACATACCTAGGGCGCAAAACTGGGGGGGGGGGCGCCAGGCGCAGACGTGCCTACCCCACGTCTGGGCCCCTCACTCTGCGTCATCTTCTTACAGAATGATGTTGGTGCGCATGACTGTGTGCCCAAAATTAAGTCAACAAGCGATAATATTATCCTTATCGTCTCTGAAGAATAAGATAAAATAAACTTTATTGATGCATTACTGCACATTTAAATAAGGAATCCTAAAAACTAAAGTATAATCCAGATAGAAATGTAAGGCCCAGAAAACACATGGGTATATATTACAGTAAAGTAATTCTACTACATATTACACATTGTGTTAAACATGGGAAGTTACTCCATGTCAGTGTTGATTTAAGCGATTTTATCACAAAGAAAATACTGAGTATGGAAGGGACCTCTTGCCTGAACACATGGGAACATTAGAAACAGCTGTATAAATCATGTTAGTTAAACCCCAAAGTCTACAGGGAGGGAGATCATCACTAACAGAGATAGCGAAGGTATGAATCCAAATTACATCATAAACAGCAAGAGAATCAGGAAATCCGTTCCAGGCTCTGGGGTCCCTCTTGTTGTGGAGAAGAGAGGGTAAAGTAGAGCAGTGCTATTGAATCGGTCATATAATGTAATTATTTCCTCTGCACTGCTCCGTACCTAGGCTGGCAGACCCAATCAGTGTAATGGGTTCCATTATGTAACATAAATCTTGAAGACCTTGCTTTCAGCGGTATTCAACTAGTTGATTTTTATAGGGTCATTTCAATAGGTTAAAAAAAGGTATTGCATAAAATGCAAGGTCAATGGTAGAATTTCATACACGTTCAGTGTTTAATGTAGTAATTTAGGCCACGTGCAACTGTGATGCTCACTGAGAAGCTTGGGGTTCAATATCAGCCTGTCAGAATTTAAAAGATCCAGTCAAGCCATCAAAGTGTGATGCCTATTTAAAGGGGGTGTAAAGGCAAAAAAATGTAATCCCATTTTTACTTTGTTTAATGAAAAAGAAACCTATCTCCAGTATACTTTAATTAAAAATGTCTACTGTTTTTATAATAAACCTGACTGTATGCAGTGACATTCCCCCTTTGTTTAAATTGCTCTGATAGCTGCTGATAGGAAACTTCAGGCGGTCCCTAACTGCTCTGCAGGGAAACGGTCATATTTTCAAATGGAAGGGCAGAGTCTCTCACCTTACTTCCCAGAACTCGAGCAGCTCTGTTTGTTTCCCTGTCAGGCCAGAATTTGTGGAAAGGCCACCTAAGCTCGGGCCTAGGGTGACAGGATTTTAGGGGGCGGCATGTTGCCCAGCCACACCCACATTGGTTTAGAAACACTGGGGATACGAAAGAGATACAATAGTTTTTAAAATTTCCCATGCGCCAATCCCCATTGCTCCGGTCCTGATGATGGAAATTTGCGAACAAAGGGCGGAGTATGGGGGCGACGAATGGCAGTTGGCCAAGGGGCTCCCGCTATGTAAATCCGTCCCTGTTCTCTGTAGAGCAGCCAGCGACTGTGTAGCGATTTGTATCCACAGATCCAGTGTAGTCTGTATATTCTGATTATTAATCAGTCTTGTTGCATTGGCCTCTATGGCAGATATTATTTGACTTGTGTTGTTTTGATCATTTATGACGATCCCTAAGCTTAACCTCCCAAATGAAGCCTAGACCACACTGAGCATGTGCACAGTCTTGGTATTGCAAAGATGTATAACAAAGTTACAAGATGACGGCCCCCTGTGGCCAATTTTGAAAGCATAAATCATTTGTTTGATTAGGGGTGTGGTGCAGTAAGATCATGTTTATATTTAGTATATAAAATACAGTATTTCTAACATTATTCTATTTTAGACTTTAGTTGCCCTTTAAACTCTATGGGGCATCGCTAGCGCTAATTCGCCAGCGTGACGTCAATTCGCAACTTGACGAATTTACGAAGTCATTAGTAATTTACTGAATTTTACTGATCGTTGCCTCTTGCGCTAGACTTTACTTTACGTCAGACTTGGCGAAGTTCAATACAATAGATAGGAGATTGAAAAAAAAGTTGAAATTTTTTCTAAGTCCCAAAAAACGCTAGCATCTTTTACCTTTTGTAGTGTGAAATATAGCGAAATTTTTTTGGGGGTTACCCTCCTTCCCCCCTACATTACCTAACATATGGCAACACAACTATACAGGGGACACATGTAGGGCAATAGGACAACTTTAAAGGTTTCCTGCACTTGTGTAGTGTAATGTAGTGGCTGTAACATATACTTCTATTATACGTTTAAGTTCATGCCATATGTAAATTAGGCATCGCTAGCGTAAATGCGCTTTGCCTGGCAAAGTAACAGTAGCGCAACTTTGCTACCTTTCACCGCTCTGAGCGCAAATTCACATTTTTGTGAATTTGCGTATCGCTGGTGAAAATTCGCCTGGTGAAGTGCAGCAAATGTAGGCGAAACTGTCAGCGCTTTTTTTTTTGTTTTGCGCTTTAGTGAATTCGCCCCTATGAGTGCTTTTGCAGGATGGTGTTGGATCGACAAAACGCATGCTAAAAGTATGATGTTGTCACATGGGTGAAAATATGAAAGGACTGATATAAAAATCAGATGTGTAAACTACATGTAAAATGACTGTCATATGTGAGCGTTGCATGCTGCGTCTTCATCCGACAAGATAAAAACGGATGGTGTCGGAAATACTTTTTTCCCCTCATTGAAATATATTGACTGTCAGATGTAAATGCACTGAACTAAAGGGATGAACTCCACAGTGCGTCTTCTTCAGATCCGACTGGATGAGAGGAAGAGAAAGCGGATGTGATGCACCGAATATAATGTAAGTATTAGGAATGTCGGACCAACAAGCTGCTTGCATCCAACACGACTATCGGATGAAGATGCAATGTGCAATGTTCGCATCCAACAGTTCTGTCATGTTAAATATAAGCAGTTTTAGGTCCGACATTCCTATTACTTATATTATATTCGGCACATCTGTTGCATCGCATCCGCTTCCTCTCATTGCATGAATGTGAAGAAGATGCTCCGTAGAGTTCACCCCAAAGACTCTATTTGACTTATCTGATCCACCTTTACATTCTAGCCTAGAGACATCAGATTTTGTAGTGTGTTGCACGGCGTTGCATGGTGTTGCATGGAGGATCAGATAAAAGCTTGCCCACAAATTCTGATGAAATGCGCTTGTGTAGCTCTACTCTAATGGCTGAACTACACGGCACAACATCTTCAGATCCGATGTGCGTAGAGGAAGCTCATGCAATTAGTCAGATGCGCCGAATAAAATGTAAGAAATATCGCACCTACAAACTGCATACATACGGCACGATTTCCAGATGCGAATGCAGCTTCATCCGACAGTCGTGTCATGTCATATGCATGCAGTTTGTAGGTGCTATATTTCTATTACTTATATTCGGCATATCCATCTTGTTGCATGCGATTCCTCTCATCGCGTCAGATCGGAAGACGTTGCGCCGTGTAGTCCAACTTCTACAATGCTTAGCAAAGTCACCAGTTCAAGCTATGGCAAGTTTGCATCTTTACCATTGTATGGCTCTCGCAATGAACCATGGTGGTTTAAACACCTAAAGTCACTTGACAGGCAAGCAGTGGCATGACGTTATTTTCCCAGGCCAAAAATACTCTTCTGGTCCACCACTACTCCCCTCCAGCCCCCCCTCACCCCCATCCCTGCATTTTGCCAGGGGGCCTGGACTGTGGGGTCTGCTTTCTCTATAGATAATAAGAAAACCAGCCGCTCTCTTACCGAGATCACGGTCCTACTGGGCCGGCGCCCCCCCGGGAAAAAACCCGGTGGACCCCAGGCTTTTGTAGGCCCAACTGGCCCATATCCACGCTCCATTGTCTCTTCCTGCTGCATCCCACCTTTGAACAGGGGTCATGGCAAAAACAATCCCTTTACGCTCACATGCTGCGCGGGGTGCGCATGCGCAATGACTGCACACTGTGCCGCTGTTCTCCGCATCCCAGTTCCCCAGCACGCAGGGAAGTGGGGTCCGGAGGGAGCCCTGGTATAACAGCCCCGGTGGACCCCAGGACCCCCAGTCCGACCCTTAAGGAGATGCAAGTCGGGGCAGGACATGGGCGAAGTTGGGGTGGGCGATGCGGGAAGTTGACAGGAGGATGGGAATTGTATTACACTGGGCCCCTCTGAAGGTTTTTTGCAGGTGGGCCCGGCGCACTCTAGTTACGCCACTGACCCTAGCATTCCTGCTTCCATCTTCCCCCCTTTGCTCCCCTTTTCAGAATTGGAGGTCGTCCAGAAAAGGTGCACAACATAATTGCATACCTCCAAACTGTCCCGCTTTTGACAGCTCAACCCACAGTCCTGGATTTGTACTGAAATGTCCCAACTTTCTCCTTCATCTCCTGCATTGAACAGAAAAACCATACAAAGTTTGTAATGTAATTGGCTTTTGGCAGAGAGCACAGAACAGCCACCCAGTGCACTTGGATACTTTTGTAATAATTTTGAGTAATTTAAGATAACCAGGTCTCTTGGTAGAACTCACGGCTTAAAGGGTAATTCACCTTCATTAGCAAAACTGTAATAACTGGAAAAAAACACAGAAATGTGTTCAGACTTTCATAACCTGCCAAGTTTTGTAAAATGAGCATGTTAATTAGGGGGTGTGGCCCCATACATGGGCGTGGTCATAAATGTTCCCCACGCTTTGCACGCAGACTCTTTTTTTGTCCCTCTTTTTAATGTTTTAATGTTGGGAGGTATGAAATTGCAATCCATGCATTAGAAATGCTGAATTTGAGGTTAAAACAACAATATTATATATAGAGAAATGACACAAGAAGGCTGGTATTGTTTCTTTTTACCATTGTTCTTTTGATTTACATAAAGAGTGATGCATGCTGGAGAATTTAAGCTTGCAACACTAATAAGGAAGGTCCTATTTACTGGCTGTATATGTAGTCAGCTACAGGTAGCAGCTACTACACTCTCTGCTTGACATAAGCCAACAACTGCCATTTCTTGAATGTGTCACTCGTGTTTGTTTTATAATATAATCAGATCTGCCTAAATGTCATTTCTCCACTCTGGTCTCTATAACACACAGCCCACAATAACAAACAGCAGCTGGAATGGAATTACATAATAGGAATGCCTGCAATTGAATACTTGAAAAATCACATCATGCAAATATATATATATATATATATAGCAAGGCAATTTATATACTTTGACACATCTGGAAAACAACATCTGAAACAGTTCAACTATCCAAAATGTATCTGTTCTAGTAAATCTAGATCACTATCATTTATAGTTTTAAAAGACAATAGAATTTGTAACCTCACAGAGCATTTGCTTTCAAATGGGGGTCAGTGATCTCCATTTGAAAGTTGGAAAGAATCAAAAGAAGGCAAATAATTCCAAAATTGTAAAAAAAGAAAAAATGAAGGCCAATTGAAAAGTTGCTTAGAACTAGGCACTCTATAACATAATAAAAGTTAAATTATCTTTAGTTAGCTGAGGCAAGGCAAATGACAAAAAGACATACTCTAATTAAAAACAAAAAACTTTTTGGTATTCACCTTGCCTCAGCTAATTTAAGCTAAATTAACTTTTATTATGTTATAGCAGGGGTCCCCAACCACCGGGCAGCGGCCCATTACCTGGCCTCGGACATTCCCGGACTGGGCTGCTGAGCCTAGCCTGAGCAAGTCGCACAGAATTTGACGCTGACGCACCGAATTGGATGCCGACCCCCCTCCCGACCCCTGTCGATGCCCCCCTGACCCCCCCCGCCCCCGAAACTTTTTTTTGCCTCGACGCCGGTCCCCACTGACCCCCAAATTCCCGTAGTATCCACAAGCTGCAGGAGTTGCATTTATGTATTTTATAGAAGGAAATACCACCTTGGAACAATGAGAATATGTTTGGTCAAAATTGTGAAGAAAGCAGATGCCTTCTACAGGAGAAAGAAGAAGACAAAAGGTAAAGCCATTATTACATTATACTCCTGCATGTTTGGTATATGGTATAAGCTTCAAAGTAAATTTATAGGAGACCTGAAAACCTACACTACACAAAAACCATTGCAAGGGGAATGGGAATATTTGGTCCTTACAAATAGACTTGCTTAATATAAATATTAAAGTCTCCTGTACTAGACACACGTGGGAGTGGTTTCTGATATCAGAGCAGCTCACTCTCCTGGGACTTTAAGGGGCAGATTTATCAAAGGTTAAATTTTGAAGTGAAAATGCTAAGAAATCTGACCAGTCAAAGTGTTTTTACGAACGACAATGGACCGTTTTCAGCCGAACAGGTTCATTTTCGTTCAAATTCGAATTGTTCAAATCGCACAATTAAAAAAACTTTGACTTCTCAAACTTAGCCAAAAGACTCCATATAGGTTATAGGATGTCCCCCATAGGCTAAAACAGCAATTTAAGGTGTTGAATAGTCATTTTTAAAGAGGCAGTACTTCCATATTCGCATAGTCAAATTTTTTCAATTCGAATCAAATTTTGGCTTATTCGATTGTCGAAGTACCCCAAAATTACTTCGAAATTTGAAATTTGAGTTTTCACTTCGACCCTTCATAAATCTGCCCATAAGAGTCAGACTTTCTGCCATCCCATCAAGTACCTTAAAATTGTTGGATTCGGAAATTACATTGGAGGGAGTGCAAAATCAGCTCTAGGAGGCAGAGCTGTGTCTGACGCTGTTCAGAGACTCGGAGTGGTGCATGTTACGTGGCGGGCAGCTGCAGTATTACTGGCGATAATGGTCCCAACAACGTACGCAACGTTGCGTTGTGGGCCATCATCATGAGTTGCCAATACTTGTGTGCACAGTGCAGAATGTGCTTGGGCCAAAACATGTATAAAAATAAATGGGGGTGTACTGGGTTCCAGCCAGGGTTCGGGGCCCCCATTGGCACGGACCAAATTGTGCCCAATCAGCCTAAGACCCGCCCTGATGGTAGGTGTTTAGTCTAGGGCTTGCTTGTGTTCCTTGGACATGTATTTTGCACTTGCAAAGCTTTGGTGCAATTACCTCTTAAAGGTGCACATTGAGAATCCATTTTAGCTGTTGAATTTGCGTTTGTAAAGTAGCCCTTGTGTATTAAAATAAAAATTCTGATGTACAGAGATTTTCATAAATATTATTTTATCCTTACGCCAGATTTAGCTATAATAAAATACAGGGCTAAAAGGTTTCTTTCTCCCTTGCTGGAAGTTGTATTTATTAGGGCCATCAAGAGAAGTGTAATTTCCTCTTCATATAAGCCTGTATTGTTCCAATAATTATGTAATGACAGATTAATTAATTGAATGGAAATACAGATTTAGTTGCTCAATAAACATGGGCTGATGAACAGCAGAAGCCCTATCAGTAATGTACGCACAAGCAGTAATATAATGTACCCATTATCTGCTGGGGTATCTCCCTTGTCTCATTTCTTTAATTTCCCATTGCTAAGATGTAAGATTTCAGTTGTTACTCTAGAGGGTTAAATAATTCCAGATTCCAAAATCTTGGTTATTTTATCTTGGAGAAGACCTATGTTTTTGTATCTGGAAAGGAAATGGCAAAGAACATCAGGACACTAAAATAGCTCCGTACTCTAATTGTAAAGCTTTATATAGTGCTCAGGGACTGGAAAGTCAGTTTCAAATAAAGAAAACATCCAGTTGGCACATTTATGACCTTATCCTTCACTGCACCCAGCATTGACCACACAACAAATATTGTTATGCAAACACACACACACACGTGCTTTGTGTATATACATTTTATAATCATATAAAATTATATTGGATCCAATATCTACTGACCCGTAACTGCTCAGTCTGCAACCAACATCGACCTACTGGAAAACCAGCAATCACTGTCAACTGAAGCAATTTTGAGCGACTTAGAAAAATGCAGCGCCGCGTGTGAATAGGCGCAGGTGATTCCTGATTGAAGCTGCTTGAAGGCAGGGGGAAGCGGTTCAGGGAGATAGTCGCCAGGTGATTAATCGCCATGCGACTAATCTCCCCGTATCTTCTCATCTGGACTAGCTGAATCATCAGATATACATATAGAATCAATAGAATTCTACCTGTATCTGACGAATCAGCACCAACAATGGACGATTTTTGGGTCCCAATAAAATTTTACAACCAGTCCGATCGACGAGCCAATCAAGTCTTCTGCCGATAACGGTCGGCTTGTTTCCCACCATACACGCACTGAGGGGCAGATTCAACCATCAAATTTCATTCTAAGTTTTTTCGATCGAAAACGGACCACTTTCAATCAAATAGGTCCGTTTTCAATTCGAACGATTTCCACCAAATTTTTTTTTGATTTCTTAAAGTTTTTAAAGAGACTCCATAAAGGTTATAGGAGGTCCCCCATAGGCTAAAACATCAATTCGGCCGGTTTAATGCGGCGAAGGTTCAAATTCAAATTTTTTAGTTTTTAATTCAATTTTCAAATTTTTCCATTAGAATCAAATTTTTTCAGTTCGATTTGAATTTTGGCCTATTCGATAATCGAAGTACCCAAACATTACTTCGAAATTTTTTTCATTCGAATTTTCTCTTCGACTCTTGATAAACCTACCCCTGAGTATTGTACGAAAATTCGTTTTGTATGATATTATCTGTGCTTCTATGGCAACCTTAGGGGGCAGATTTACTAATGGTCGAATTCAAATCAAATTTTTTTTGGCCGTATTCGATAGAATAAAAAACATTCAGATTGTTCAATCGCATTGTTTGATTCGAAAGATTTTGTGCAGAATCCTTTGAATTCCTAGGACAGGTTCTAGGAGGTCCCCCATAGGCTAAAAGGGCAATTCGGCAGCTTTAAGGTGGCGACTAGTCTAATCCGAAGGATTTTTAAAGGGCCAGTACTTCGAAATTCGAAAATTAGAATTTTCTAATTTTTTTTTTATTGAATTTTAGGCTATTCAATAGTCGAAGTAGCCCAAAATTAGAATTTTTTTTATTCACTTTTTTTCAAATATTCACTTTTGACCCTTAGTAAATGTGCCCCTTAGAGTACCCTTGAGTGGTTGCATTATCATGAAAAATGTCAGGAAGCTAGACTGCCTTTCCCAAGCCATAACCAGTGTTCTCATGCATTTCTCATGCTCCCATTCAGCCACGTGGACAGTATTTCACCCAGTAAAATGCCAGCCAATGTATATGCCAGTGAATTTGTAATTACCTCTTCCGGCTCTGCTTTTTCTCCCCTACTTCACTTTTTTTCACTTTTAATATGATGTAGAGAGTGACATTCTGAGACAATTCGCAATTTGGTTATAATGTTTTTTTATTTGTAGTTTTTGAGTTATTTTGCTTTTTATTAACCAGCCCTCCATTTTCAACAATCTGTTTGCTAGGGTCCAAATTACCCTAGCAACCATGCACTAGAGACATGAATATGAATAAGAGAGACCTGAATAGAAAGAAGAGTAATAAAAAGTAGCAATAACAATACATTTGTGCCTTTTACAGAGCTTTTGTTTTTAAGGTCAGTGACCCCCATTTGAAAGCTGGAAAGAGTCAGAAATAAAAGGTTATACAAAACTATACAAAAATAAAGACCAATTGAAAAGTTGCTTAGAATAAACAATTCTGTAACGTACAACAATTTACTTAAACCTGCTTATTTATGCCATGGCTGTGCCCCTGTATTTCGCCAGCTTGCCCCTGTTGGTTTACTGGTCCACCCCTCCTCCCCCCACGGTCCTACATCTTCCCCATTTGGTGCAGCCAGAGTTATTCCTACAGGACGACAGTAACCATACTTTGTAAGAGGAACCATTTCCCTGCCAATTAAGGGTTACCAACTTTGTATCCTCAAAGGTCTGGACAGGAGAACTTGGTAGCTGATGTGAGTGGGTGAGTGACATGGGGGGGGTAGGTCAATGATGTTTAGGGGTGGGTAGTGATATCAGTGGGTGGGGCTCTGACGTGGCAGACATTGATTGGTACAATTTGGCATAAATCAAGTCCAGGGGCGTAACTACAGAGGAAGCAGACCCTGCGGCTGCTGGGGGGCCCAGGTGGTATAGGGGCCCCATGAGGCCCTAATTCATATACAATTTCAATAAATATTGGTAAAATAGGTCAACCTCATGACATTTTGGGGGCCTGAAAAATAATTTGCTGTGGGGCCCAGTAATGTGTAGTTACACCACTGATCAAGTCCTGTTCAGATTTCAGACCTTTGAAATCAGGACAGGTCAGAAACCCATCATGTCACCCTTAGGCTCACACTTTTCCTCAAATCCCATAAGCCATCACTTTATAATGTAACAAGGTAAAGGAGGGGTTGTATTACACTATGAGCCTAAGGGGCTTGGGGAAATTGTCCATACA
Source organism: Xenopus borealis (assembly GCA_024363595.1). NCBI lineage: Eukaryota > Metazoa > Chordata > Amphibia > Anura > Pipidae > Xenopus > Xenopus borealis. The sequence goes on along the minus strand of CM044433.1, from coordinate 27,412,834 downwards.
AATACAGAGATACAGGGCCAGACTGGGAGGAAAAAGCAGCCCTGGCAAAAGTATCAAAGCAGCCCATGTATTCATGCACATACAAAGCATGATATTTATTTCCAATCCCAAAGTTAACTAGAACTAGTGTTTATTAGTCCATTACAATATAATCCCCAGCAATATTATACACCCTATGTGCTGGAACTGGCCCTTGCAACAAATATCTCCCCCTAGTTTCTATCGCAACTATTCTATCAGTTGGATTAGTGTCCCTATACTTACATTATATTCTAAATTTTCCTTTGTGTGTCCCCAGCTAGACCATGTACCCTGGCAGATACGAGGTCATTAATGACCATTAGTGATGGGAGAATTTATTCGCTGGCGTCAAAAAAAGTTGCATCATTTTCGGCGCACGTCTCGTTTTTTTGACGCCAGCAAATTTATTCGCCGACGGCAAATCATGGGAATTCGTGTCTGGTGAATAAATTCGCACAATCACTAATGGTAATTAAAGGCCTCTTATCTGCAAAAATGACGTGCCACGCGTTGAAAACAACGCAACACATCAAAATCGAGACATGACTCGTTTCGCTAATGTTTCACCAATTTCGCTGGAAATTCGCAAATTTTTCGGCTAAACGGGATAGATTCGCCCATCACTAATTACCATGTGTATCACAAGTGTGGCATATGTGAAGAGACTAGGCTGTCTCATGTAATTAATGTTGCATATCACAGTGTTCTAAAGTGATTGGCTCATTTACATATTAAAGACAGGCCTAATTTGCATTTTTAGGTGAGCAGACCATACCTGTACCTGCATGATGGCCCACCAATCATGACCATGTTCCCTAGCTGTTATTCAGTAAATTTTTTGTGCAGCCTCATCCAGCATATTTTTCTCAAAACAAAGTGCTAATTTTAACCCTGATCGAGTTATTTACTTGTACCTTAAAGCCACTCGGTGGAGACTCTTTGTAAAGGGAAGGTACAAGGCCAAGGCAGTCATAAACCACAGTGCAGCTGTGCAACCTTCAACTGTAGCACTAACCCTGGAGCTGCAGAACAACAGCTGGTGGGCATCCAGCTCTGTATCCTTGAGAGTAACTGCTATCACCCCCAATGCAATAATATGTCACGTGTATTCATACCAAGGGCATTCTCTGGCCAATTAGATGGCTGCCTACTATTCCAAGGCAGAAACAATCCATAGAAAGAAATGATCAGGCACATTTCCTGCTGTAAAGCATGTTGCTTTCAGTTGTTGATGTTGAACTACAACCTAAATTCAGTAAGATATAAGTTGAAGTCTAGCAATAGCTGAAGGTTGTTGGTTGGGCATCTCCAATATAAAGTATCAACAGAGTATACAGCACATATTCCATCTCTGTATATGGCTACTATTAGTGTAGAACTACACAGATGACTTCCATGTGGATCTGACGCATTGCGCCAAAACGCAGCAAGGCAGATAAGGTAAGAAATAAAAATGTTGTATCTTGTCGCAGCATTCATTTGACGTGATACAACGGTCGGATGCAGACACAGCATGCAGCGTCTGCATCCGGCGGTCGCATTGTCAGATGAACGCTGCAACACCATCCGACATTGCTGTTGCTTACCTTATTTTCCTTCGAATCTGACTTGACGCCTACATTTTGGCGCAGAGTGTCGGATCTGTCGAAAACGCATGGAAGTCGTCCATGTAGTTCTACCCTAGTACAGTATAATGTTCCATGGCTGTACCAAATAAACTGGTACATATACAGTATGAACGTTATCCAGAATGTTCAAGATCTGGGATTTTCCATATAAGGGATCTTTCTGTAAATTTGATCTCCATGCCTTAAGTTTACTAAAAAAATATTGTTTAATCAAACCCAATAGTAATGCTTTGCCTCCAGTAAGGATTAAATTATTTTAGTTTGGGATCCAGTTCAGGGTATTAATTTCATGTTACAAAGAACATTTTTAAAAAACATTTAATTATAGGATTAAAATGGAGTCAATGGGAGATGGTCTTCCTGATTTGGTGCTTTCTGGATAACAGGTTTCAGGATAACGTATCCCTGTATGAATGAATATGCATTAGGAAGAAATTATCTTTAATGTGTCCTTAAACCCTAATGCTTCCCTTAATCTCCACTTTAATAACAATGATTTCATTAGGATGTTAATGAAAATAGGATCCATAAATGTTGGCCAGTCCACCACTTAAGTGTATGCAGGTAAAGGATCTGTTATTCGGATACCTATTATCCAGAAAGCCTTGAACTACAGGAGGTTCATCTCCCATAGACCCAATTTTAATTAGATGATTCAGAATTGTAAAACATATTCTCTTTTTTTACCTATAATAGTAATTATAATAATAATAATAATAAAGAAATAATACTTTATACTAGAGCCCAACTAAGGTATAATGAATCCTTATTGGTAGGAAACAATGCTATTTGATTTATTTAATGTTTAAATTATTTTTTAGCAGACTCTTGGGGGCAAATTCACTAGGTTCTTCACAATGAGGACAGTGAGGTTGTCTAGCACAAGAGGTAACGTTCAGTAAAATGGGCATCTTAGTGAATTAGCTTAGTTACATCCTTTCTTGCGCATCTTCGCCTGTCGTAAGGGTGCGTAGTTGCTCTAGTCTATCTACTTCACTAGCAAATTTTCACCAGGGACACTGTTAGTAAATTGGCGAAGTTGTGAAATGACATCATGTTGGTGAATAAGCACTAGCGTTAGACGCTTCGCGCTTTAGTGAATTTGCCCCTTGGTATGGAGATCCGAATTACTGATCCAGAAAACCCCAAGTCCTGACTCCTGAGCATTCTGGATAACAGATCCCATACCTGTACCTTCTATTTAAGTGCTCAAAATGGAACATTGCAATGTAACTTGGTACCATTTGCATATAAAGTTGTGTTGATCTCTCCCTTTATTGCACTTAATTTATAAGTGTGTTTTCCTTTAATATATCTGGGCACTTTACTGTATGAGCGCATGTTCCGTGCAGCTGACTTCTGACCACCCAAACACAAGCGGAAACAGGTGCAGAAACCCTTCCCAAGGGCACAGCTAGCAGATAATGAAGAAATATGTGCTAAAAAATCTCAGACATACCTCTTATAATGATAATATTTTAGCATACATTTAGCTAAAAAATGGTTTGCACTGAAGGAAAGGGGAAATTTAGCCATGATTTAATGTCCAGAGATCAGACTATAGCAACATGTTGGGAAGGCTACAGGCAAAATGTGACTTATAATATGAAGGGGGTGAGCTGAACAATTCATAAAATGAGAAAATAGTTAAACTTTCTAAACTCATATAATGCCAATTTTTACACTTTCACCTTCGGTTTAATTTTCACCTTGTGTTGACAGTGTCAGACCACCGACATACCAGGAAAACTCTTGATGGGTCCAAGTGTCAGTGAGCCCTCCAATTTGTAACCATTTGGCCTATATCAGGGTCAGTCCTTATTTCTGTATGGGAACAAGGAGGCTAAATAGACGTAAGAATAGTTTGTAGTCAGGGTTGAACTGGGTCAGCAGGAAACCGGGAAAAAACCCAGTAGACAACGCCTGACCATATGTGCAACCTGTTTTTTTTTCCTTCCCCTTTCGATAAACACAGAACAAAAAGCTTTAAAATGCTGCTTGATAAATATACGTCAGTATATTCCGCTTGTAAGCAAGGAACATCGTTGCAAAGCAAAATCGTTTCGGTTCAATAGAAGTGTTGGTGTTGAGGTGGGTAAGAAAAGACGTGCTTTTAAGGCTTTCAAGTTAGCTGGGACAGCCGAATCATTTATAAGATACAAGGAGGCCAATAAATCATGCAAAAAAATCTATCAGGCAAGCTAAAATTGATATGGAAAAGATATTGCAGTAAGCAGTAAAAAGAATCCAAAATTATTTTTTAAATATGTTAATAGTAAAAATATGATGTAGGTAGGGGCAGGGGCATTTCAGGGGCTGCTTCCGCCGAGGCAGCAACCCTGATGCCGCCCCCCCTCCTGCTCTACGCTTCTAACTTCTAGCGTTGTTATTGTGCTCGCTGCACTAGAAGAGCCGAATTTCCGTTTTAAAAAACGGAAATTCGGCTCTTAAAGTTACCATAGGTGGCTTTTTGCCGCCCCTATAATAGGCCGCTCCGTGCCACATGAGGCTGGTGAGGACCAGTGAGGTTGTGGAATGCACTGCCGGGTGATGTCGTGATGGCTCATTCTGTTGATGCTTTTAAAAGGGGCTTGGATGATTTCTTGGACAGACATAATATCAAAAGCTATTGTGATAATAAACTCTACAGTTAGTATATCTATGGGTATATATAATTTATGAGACAGTAAGGAGGGTGTGTGTGTGTGTGTGTATGCTGGGTTTTCATTTGGAGGGGTTGAACTTGATGGACTTTGTCTTTTTTCAACCCAACTTAACTATGTAACTATGTAACTATGTAACTATCCTGAATACCCCAGGTCCCAAGCATTCTGGATAACAGGTTCCATACCTGTATATATATATTTGTCGTAGATAGCCCAGTTTTATTTATTTTAATAAACAAAAACAAATGAATGGAAGCTTTTGCATGTACAGGTATGGGACCTGTTATCCAGAATGCTTGGGACCTGAGGGATACCGGATAAGGGATCTTTCCGTAATTTGGATCTTCATATCTTAAGTCTACTAGAAAATCATGTAAACATTAAATAAACCCAATAGACTGGTTTTGCTTCCAATAAGAATTAATTATATCTTATTTGGGATCAAGTACAAGCTGTTTTATTATTACAGATAAAAGGGAAATATTTGTTTTAAAATTTGGATTATTTGGATAAAATAAAGTCTATGAGAGACGGTCTTCCCAGAATTCGGAGCTTTCTGGATAATGTGTTTTTCCGGATAATGAATCCCATACCTGTACTTTAAAATATAAATATTGACTAGGCCTCACATAAAGAAAGACAAATACAGAGTTACATGATACAGTGTAATAAAATTCCAAAAAATACTGTCAAGCATTTAACGTAATGATACAACGTTGATCTCAGATACACAACA
>CM044433.1:27389477-27407683 GCA_024363595.1 Xenopus borealis | reverse complement strand
TGAACAACCTCAATCTAAAGAAAATACAGGGGGCAGATTTACTAAGGGTCGAATCGAGGGTTAAAAAACCCTAGAATTCGACCATAGAATTTAAAGGGAATTAAAAACCTTCGAATTTGAAGGATTTTACCGCAATTCGATCAAACATTAAATATTCGAACGAACGATAAAATGGTTTGAATTGAACTATTCGAAGACACTTGTAACCATTCGACCAAATTTTTTACTCGGTCAAAAATAGTTAAAACCAATTCGGCACGTGTAATCTGGCGAACTAGGCAGTTGAATAAAAATTTAAAGGGCAAGTTATTCTACTGTCGACTATTCAAATAGATTTTTATTCGATTGAATTTTCTAAATTCGATGGTCGAAATAACCTTCAAAGACATTCGAAAATTCGAATTAGAACCTTTTTGAAAATTCGATCAAATTTCAAATCATTTCATAAATCTGCCCCAGGCAGTGTCGGACTGGCCTGGTGGGACACTGGGGAAAAACAAGGGCCAGACCCCCCTCTCCCGTTCGAATTGTACAAAAAGGTTTCTGTAGGTGCCGTGCAGCGGCATGTGTGAAAGTGCGCAGCACCATTGATGCAGGAGCGCCTTGCAAGTGGGCGTATGGGCGCACAAGCGGGGCGTGTGAGTTGCGTCCTCATGCAGGCGCATCACGGTAGGGAGGCAGGGGGGGTCAGAGGGGGCCTTGGACAGTAGTCCCAGTGGGCCCCGGGCCCCCCAGTCCGACCCTGAATACAGGCTTAGTGAAATGAACTCTTGGTACAAATCTAAACCAGGGACTGGTCCAATTGCCCTGCTGGAGTAAACAATTCAGTTTTTTCCCCTGTGAGGCAAACAGGAGAGACGTCAGGTTTTTGCTTTCCTCTGGATCTAATAGCAGTTAGGCAGGCAAATTAACAATGTAACTCCCAGCGCCTCGGGCAGCAAACTTATATCAAAGGTCTATGTATAGGGCTGATTATAATTGGAAGTTTTATAAAGGTAGAAGGATATAAACAAGTGTCAGTTGTTACAACACATGAAAACTTACTGTCAAAGAGTAGAAACCAGAATGCAAATATTTGTACCGCAGCCGCAGCAGCACAGAGATTGAAACACTTGATTTCAAAGTAAGCATAACAAACTATTAAAGGGGGAAATCATTATTCCACTTTCTCCTATTACTAAAGCTGCCAGCTGCCTGGATTGACTACAAGATAACAAACCTTAATACAATATTAAATTATGAAACAATGCACGGCTTCTGAGAACCTGCTCTTCAAACAAAAACTACCCAGACCGCGTGATCATCTGAGGCTTATTTGTTAACCATCTTCAGCGTCAGGGGTGTAATAACTGTGGAGGAAAGAGACCCTGCAACTGCTGGGGGGGGGGGATGTATTGGGAATTCAATGCATAAAAATCCTTTGATTTCTTTAACCCAAAGGGACATAAAATAAAATTTACTCCTTGGTCCCCCCCTTTGCTACCCCTTTATGCTGCCCATTATCACCTGTTTCTGAAGATCAACCATACACTTGGTCAGACCGCTCCGGAAGTTCAAAGAAATGCACCTGCGGCCAGACGTTGCATTGTACTTTTATTTGGTCATGGGACTCCTCTGTGACTTATAATATCTACTGATGTAATTATAGAGAAAGCAGACCTCGCAGTCATGGGGGAGGCATGAGAAAAGGGGGACCAGAACCACAGGGTCTGTTTCCTCTAAAGTCTTGAAATCCCCACCCAGGGCCACTTTAACAATGCAAATGATGCGGCGTCTGCCCAGGGCCAACTGCGCTGGGGGGCGGGGCGACACGCAGGGAGGGAGACGGTGGGAGGAGATGTGCACAGTGAGAAAGACAGAAGATGGGGAACAGGGAGGGAGGAAGATGGAGGGAGGGGACACACACAGGGAGGAAGACAGAAGGAGGGGAACAGGGAAGGTGGAAGATGGAGGGAGGGGACACACACAGGAAGGGAGGGGACACACACAGGGAGGAAGATGGAAGGAGGGGAACAGGGTGGGTGGAAGATGGAGGGGACACACACAGGGTGGGAGGGGATGCACACAAGGAGAGAGGGGACGCACATAGGGAGGGAGATGGCAGGAGCAAACACATGGAGGGAGGGGAGGCAGGACTGGATTTGGGGCCCACAAGTTGGCTCTTTGCCCAGGGCCCACCAAGGCCTTAAAACAGCCCTGCCCTCACTGCTTTCTTCTTTGAAAATTTGGCATGCGCACCCCTCTGTAAGTGCAGTGTCGGACTGGGATGCCAGGGGCCCACCAGAAAACCTTAGACCAGGGGCCCACCAGAAAACCTTAGACCAGGGGCCCAACTTTCCAAATTATTATTCCTTCCCTCCTCACTTAACCTCTTTATTCTACTATTCTTTTAGATCTACTTACTATACTCTACTCTTTTTCCACATAAAGAAATAGGGCAGGGGTCCCAAACCTTTTTTTGCTCATGAGCCACATCTAAATGTAAAAAAGAGTTGGAGAGCAACACAAGCATGAAAAAGTCCATGTGGATGTCAAATAAGAGCCCTGATTGGCTTTTTGGTAACCCCCATATGGACTGGCAGCCTACAGGAGAGAATGTTTGGCAGGACATCTGTTTTTTATGCAACCAAAACTTGCCTCTAAGCCTGGAATTCAAAAATAAGCACCTGCTTTGAGGATACTGAGAGCAACATCCAAGGGGTTGGAGAGCAACATGTTACTCATGAGCTACTGGTTGGGGATCACTGAAATAGGAAATGAACATGAAATAGGCCAAATTGTTAGAAGCAAGAGGCCCACTGACACCTGGATCCGCCGGGAGTTTTCCTGGTATCCCTGTGGGCCAGTCGAACACTGTGTGAGTGGGTGAACGTCAGGGGCGTGGGGTGGAGGCGCGCTAGAGTCCCTATGCTTCCCAGGCCCTCCAAATATTTTTCTGGCAGGGGGCCAAGCGCTGTCGTTATGCCCCTGATATTTTATATGCTCCTGATATTTAACATAAGGGATACTTTATTCACTATATATTTCACAACAGGGGGTGCATTATTCACTTTATATAAATTTACAAGTAGTTCAGGTATAAATGAGTTACTTTAAAGGACATGTCAACCCAAAAAATTACTTTTTGTCTAATAAAAGAAAACACAATTCTGAGCAACTTTCCAAAAGGTATGTATTAAAAATTGTTGTGTCTTTAAAAGTTATCTGTAAGTGTAATTGCTGTTGAAAACATTTGCATAATTCCTGGTTGTTACATTTAAGACAATGTTGCAAAAGCCAGTCTCCTCCAGCAAGACAAGTCTGTTAATTGGTTGGCTAATGTTATATTGTTTCAAAATAGCCGTTTTTCAATTTCCACCATTGCTACTTAGCAACTTGTTTATAAGAACGTTAGTCTTTCTGAAGCAAACAGATCCGTTTTAAAGGCGCAGGGCAACACTACATGATATTTTCTTTAATTTAAAACACTTTCATTTTTTGGTGTTACTTTTCCTTTAAAAACCATCGAAAATGTGTAATGAATGTATATTACAAAGTTGCTTAGAATCATGTTTTCTTTTATTAGGCAAAATTATTTTTTTGGGGGGGTTGACATGACCTTTAAAAGCAGAAATGACAAATAAAAAAAAAACATATCCTGCTGCTTCCTATGAGATTCTCTATTTAATCATATACTTATAAGATCTTCTGATAGAGTCCCTAAACAACACCCTCCTCCCCTGATAATAATCGATAAGGAGCAGCAGCACAATAATAGGTCGCTAATCATTAGTTCTGTTACCCGGGTGCCTTCCAGCTCATTCCTACAAAATAGGAAATGAGAGAATGAAAGATGAAACAAGAGATAATCCCACACATTGGACTTGTGCCTCCCAATACAAACAGCGCTATCTCTGATCTCTCTTCACTCGGCGCAAGGACTTTGCCACCAAACACTGAGATTCTGTCAGGGGTGATCCTACACTCTGCGTCGGCTGAGGCGGCCGTGAATTTGGCACCGCCCCCCCTTCCCCGCGGCGCTCAAAAGTGAGTGCAGGACAGGGGTAGGGGGGTCCACGGCGCTAGTGCGGTACGTGCTCTGCACTAGAAGAGCCGAATTTCTGGGTTGAAAACCGTAAATTCGGCTCTTAGTTACCAGAATCTGCATTTTTGCGTCCCCTGGTAACCAGGGGCGCTGCCACCTGAGGCGAGTGCCTAAACTCGCTCATTGGCGGAGCGCCCCTGGATTCTGTCGCTAACTGCTCCAGTTTTTAGGTACTGCCAGGCCCAGTGTCGGACTGGCCCACCAGAATACCAGGAAAACTCCCGGTGGGCCAAGGTGTCAGTGGGCTCTCATGCTGCTAAACTTTTGGCCTATTTCATGGCCATTCCCTATTTCTATGAGAACAAAAAGGCTAAATAGATGGAATAATTGATTATAGTATGTAAAGAGAACAAACTAGGAGAATAGAGTTTAATTGAGGGGATGAAGAATATTAGTACTGACAGTGCCCCCCCTCTAAGGTTTTATGGTGGGCCCTGGTGTCCCAGTCAGACACTGCTGCACAGGCCTGGGGCATCTGTGAGTGTAGAGGGGTAATGGGGTAATTGGGTTAAATGAAAGGGAATACATTTGGGCAGTTTTGTTCATCGCACAGAATGAAGACTTTATTCAACAGGCTGATGATGGTAGAGTCGGTATAGTGTCGGGCGATAGGATTCGATTGCCAAACAGAATTGCTTCCATTTAGCGCTGCAACATGTCGGCAAAGATTACACCAATTGCTGGTGTTTAACGAGAAGTCGCATATGTTCTCTCCTCGGAGAGTTCTTAGCCGGACTCTGACCCATACAGCGTCGTCTCAACGACCGACCTCTAGAGGGCGCGTGTGAGTCGCGTCTCTAAGCGAAAAAGAACAAGTTTACATGTCTGAAAGTGACGCAAAGATGTCTTAAAGAGCCCTGTGGCAGTGGATTTATCTGCAGATCAGAGGGGGGATTGGTGTACAAAAAGCTCTGCAACATGCTGAGCCCTACACTGTTGCAGCTGAGATCTCAATGAGCAGGTGGTGGAGTGGGGAAGCCCTAGCCTGGAAGACTTTCATACCTGTCTGCAAACACAGGGGATCACAGGTAACTGGCTCGGCTGAGCACTTTCTCTCTCTCTCTCTCTCTCTCTGTGCCCCAAGAGTATTTCTGTTAATCATGTGTGCTATGTGAATGAGTGGCTTTTTAAGTCAGATCAGCTACTTTTAATCAAGTTTTCCCCTGAGTACTGTAGAAACAATTCTGAATTTTTCGGCTTGTTTTGTGGCTTACTGGGATTGCAGGTTAATGCCACAGAATTGGCATTTGCACAGACTGTCCCTGCTGTAGCTATAAAATATATTCTACTCTTATTGTAACTTTGGATCCTCAGAGGTTGCAAGGCTAAACAGATGTTTAAAGTTGAGAGCATGCTGGGAGTTGAACTTTGAGACCTAAGGTAAAGGAATTAAGGATTAGAAGAATTGTTTTTTGTGGTCTCTGTTCCGTTTGACACCTAAAAGCCCAATATACAGAGGGCACAGTAGTGCTGCTTGCCCTTAGCTCAGTAAAACTTTTCCTTAAGTTTTTGGACTGACCGAGAAGTGACTCCCCTGGAAGCTGAGGATCTGCTAAACTGTCGGTTTGTGCTCTCAGTGGCATCTTTTCATCTCCTCCAAACTCTGCTCAGTCCTGAACCCCTTGCAGAACCGGGACGTGACTCCTGAATATATCTCATCAGGGATTCATTGTTTTCTTTAGGGAGAAAGTCTGACAACGCTACACGTTCATTCAGCAGGAGGAACACAGAGAATCTGAGATGAGTGACAGGGCTAGAAGTATTCTAAATAAGGGTGGAAAAGTCTGTTCATGAAAAGGTGATATAAGGAGTAAATGCTGGGAATGTAGAATAATTGTGGGAGAGTATGATATACAAAGTAATGCAAAGATTAATAATGGGTTGCATATGTGTTTTCTGAGCTGCTTAATTCAGTACAGTTATTGGACATGTTATCCAGAATGCTCGGGACCTGGGGTTTTCCAGATAATGGATCTTTCTGTAATTTGGATCTTCATACCTTAATTCTGCTACAAAATCATGTAAACATAAAATAAACCGAATAGGCTGGTGCTGCTTCCAATAAGGATTAATTAGATCTTAGCTGGGATCAAGTACAAGGTACTGCTTTATTATTACAGAGGAAAAAGATTTAGATTATTTGATTATAATGGAGTCTATGGGAGACAGTCTTTCCGTAATTTGGAACTTTCTGGATAACGGGTTTCCAGATAACGGATCACATTTAGTATAGATCAGGTGATGTTGTCCCATTATGCTCTATATCCATAATATCCTTCTGTTCCATGGAAAATATTACTTAAATATTATATTGATATATAAGAGAATTTATATTGCTCTATTTAAAAACAGCCATTTCTTATGTAGCTTCAACAGAATAAATATCTGAATGCAAAAAATTAAAACAGAAGGGAAATTTAGTCAAGCAGTGTCTTGAGGTCACCTGCTAAAGGTCTAATGGTACATCCCGATGTTGGGCACCCCTGGTATAGACTGAATTCATCTGGGGTAAGAAGAGGTAGAGGAAGAGTATGATGTAGAGTCTCATGCCAGGCAGGGCTGCAGAGTAATAGGCAGCTTAAGTGCAGAACTACACATCTGCCTTGCTGCCAGCATTGCCTTTGTTCATCACAGCACTAATACAAATGTCTACTGTGAGGTTTAAACATTAGATTATGAGTATGTGTTGACTTATATTGGGATAACAGGTGCCTGAATTGTATCATTGGGGAGCTCCTGAGCACTAAAAGAAAAATAAGTCTTTATATTACACACATAGTAACGTAGCAAATATGCAGGGTCGATGCGCTGGTTTAGCTGTAGATTGGTTATTTCTAACTGCCTAAAACACAAAGTATTCTATGATGTAGTATGCCTTTGTAGATTGAATTAATGTCATTTCAGAACTACTCACATATATATATATATCGCTTGGATAGAGGCTTATCTGGTGCAGGTAAATCACAGCGAGTAGAATAGAATTCACATCTTCTAAAATAGAAGGCTAGAATAGTGTAGTAACTAGGCATGCACCAAATCCACTATTTTGGATTCTGCCGAACCAAATACCGAACTGAATCCGAACCATATGCATATGCAAATTAGGGATGGGAAGGGGAAAACAATCTTTACTTTCTTGTTTTGTGCCAAAAAGTAACGTGATTTCCCTCCCTGGCCATAATTTGCATATGCAAATTCGGATTCGGTTCAGCCAGAAAGAAGGATTCGTCCGAATTCGAATCCTGCTGAAAAAGACAGAATCCTGGCCGAATCCCGAACCGAATCCTGGATTAGTTGAATCCCTAGTAGTAACTCCAGAGCTTAAGGGATGGCCCTGTGAGCCATTCACACTTAATGGGCTGTTTTTGATGGGAGAGCCTTGATAATATCACTGTCACTGTATGTCTCTGATTGTAATTTTACGGTCTGCCGGTTCTTTCCATGCGGCCGGTGTTTTGACAGCGTGCGATTATGCCAGTTCCTATGATCAGGAGATGGTAATGGTGGCGTGAACTCCGACCTCTCTGTAGAAGCGTGCTTTGCTGGATGTTAACATGGATTCTCTTGGCCCAGAGGTCCAGTCTTTTGATTGGAAACTCCAGACAGAAACAGTTTTTTGGCATTTCCAATCAAAATTAACATAGAGCTTAACATCCAGCAAAGCACGCTACCCCTTCTACAGAGAGATCGGCATTCACACCGCCATTACCATCTCCTGATCATAGGAACTGGCATAATCACACGCCACCGAAACACTGGCCACATGGAAAGAACCGGCAAACCTTAAACTTTTGGACGCCGGCGTCTGTTTTTTGGACACCTGCGCATTTTCACCAATGAATGAATTTGTTCTGGCGTCCAAAAATAATGCCCGCGTCCAAAAACGGATGCTGGCATCAAAAACAAGATGCCTGCACTGTTTCGGGAATTTCACAAATTTTTCTATCCAAGCGATATATATATATATGAGTAGTTCTGAAATGACATTAATTCAATCTATAAAGGGAAACTACACCATAGAATACGCTGCGCAGAGCTCACCTCTGAATGCTATAGTAACGTAGTAGTTGAGGGTAAAAAAAAACACCGTTCACACAAGTTCAGCCTTTTGTACAGAGATGAGCTAATGTCCAGATGTTGGCAAAATAAAAGCCTGGTTAAAGCTGTTTTCTTGGAATATGACAAACCCTTCTCTCCTAACGGTATGGGAACAGTTATCCGGAAACCCGTTATCCAGAAAGCTCCAAATTACGGAAAGGCTGCCTCCCATAGACTCTATTTTATCCAAATAATCTGAATTTTTACTTCTTCTCTGTTATAATTAAACAGTAGCTTGTCCTTGATAAAACTAAGATAAATGTATCCTTACTAGAAGCAAAACCAGCCTATTGGGTTTATTTCATGTTTAAATTATTTTTTAATAACATATGGAGATCCAAATTATGGATAGGTCACTTATCTGGAAAACCCCAGGTTCTGAGCATTCTGGATGACAGGTCCCATACCTGTACAAGTATTTTCAGTTACATTCTGGGATTGTGGTTTATCGGATTTAAATGGGTCACATGAATTAAACTTCACCTTTTTGGTATATTAGTAACATTCCATTCATTATAGTTGCATTGGAACGGATGCCAAAAGATAAACATTATCACAGTTCTGATTTAATAAAGATATCATTCACCTCAGTAAATAATTTTTGCTCCAGTGGTTTGCCTGGCAAAAGGGAGTACTTATTTGCAAGACCTCAGAAGCGGAATATATTGTGTTGACACTGATAGATAGAATGCAACATCTTATACATGACAGTTGCATGTCGATATATTCAGGGCAAGAGTTAGAGAAGATGGGGCCCTTGTTATACAGAAAGGCTGGAACTCTATCAGGGGGTCCATTATTTAAGCAATTAATAGCTTAAGGTTGTCAGGGCATTTGGGTGTTGTAGTCCAACAGCAGCTGGTGGGATGCAGCGTGTATATCTTTGAGTAATTTCTGAAAATATCTAACACTGAGAGCATAGTGCAGCTGTACACACCTCTGCCTGCTGATTTTGTAATGGCAGATTCATAGATAGATAGATAGAGATAGAGAGATAGATCGATAGATCGAAGATAGATAGATAGAGAGAGATAGAGGTAGAGATAGCGGGAGAGAGAGAGAGAGAGAGCGTTAGATAGATAGAAAGATAGAGAGAGACACAGATAGATAGATAGATAGATAGATAGATAGATAGATAGATAGATAGAGAGCGTTAGATAGATAGAGTGAGAGAGATAGATACATAGATAGAGAGCTAGAGAGAGAGAGAGACAGACAGAGACAGAGAGAGAAAGAGAGATAGATAGAGATAGATAGACAGAGATAGATAGAGAGAGATGGATAGATAGATACGGGAGGGGGGGTTAGCGCCTGGGGGGCAGTTGGATTCCCCTTTAAGGCAACATTTTTTGCAAGGACTGGGTTGGGTGGGGTCGGGGTGCGGTCAGCGGGGGTCGGCCAATTCGGTGCGCCGGCATCCATTCAATGTGCCTCGTTAATTGCAGGCTAGACTCGGCAGCCCAGTTCGGGACTTTCCACGGCCCGCTTCTGGGTCGCGGCTGGTGACCCCATGTTTATTATATAGACAAGCTGCTGTGTGGCCATGGGGGCAGCCATTCAAAGCACAGGTTACATACTGTAACATATACCAGATTCACTGTAGAATCCCATTGTATTCTATTACAGAGGTTATCTGGTATCTGCTACATAGCCTGTGCCTTTTTTTTAGCTTGAAAGGCTGCCCCTGTGGCTACACAGCAGCCTATTTACATAAACTATAGTTGTCTTTCTAAAGCAAACACATAACTTTTACCAATGCACAGGAACAGTATTCTAATTCGCTTTCAGTTCTGAGTAAATAGATGTGATCTATTAGAGTATTATCTGGTCCAGTCTTGGCAAATAAGAGCCAAACCCCCAAATCTTTGTGGAGTTTTACCCTCCTGTTTGTGCCTGTATGTTAGCAACTCACTAAGATAGATTGTAAGCTCTACGGGGGGAGGTGCCTTACTTTTTGGTCTCTAAGCACATGACAGGGGCAGATTTACAAAATACACATGATTCGATTGAATACCTATCGTACGATTTTTTCGGGGGATCGAATATGCAAATTTGGCCACTTCGATCATCGAATACCGAAAATTCGAATTATCGAATACATCAAATGATCGAATATTCAATCATTCGACCATTCGGCTTCTTTTGCTAAGACTTGCTCGAATACCATTCGTACGATCAAACACCATGATCGTTCGAATCGTACGAGTTTTTCGGGGGCTTGAAGGAAAAAATACGATTTTTTCGTGAAATCGAACTATCGGCATTCAATATTCATCGAATATCGAAAAAATAATAGGCTTAAACTATTCAATAAGCATCCGATAGTCGAATGCTTATCGAATTTCGAGGGCTTTTATGTGAATTTTTGTAAATTTGCCCCTTAATCTCTGTGTATTTATATTGATTTATTACTATATTTATCCTTTCTGTTTGTACTTTTCTGTGTTGTATATAAATATATATGTACAGCACAGCATATCCTAGCCGCATTATATAAATAAAGTGATACATAGAGACATGCATAAAACTTTGATATCAGTAGTGCAGATTTCCCAGAGATCCTGGGGGTGCTGCAGGTGTAATCTGTACATCATTATACACCCACCTCTGTAGATGGAGAATGGAAAGCATAGTACGAGGAACATTAATCATAATTCTGCTATCTACACTAGATTAAAATCTGTCTCACTTTTAGGGGCACATTTACTAAGGGGCAGATTTACTATTGGTCGAATTTCTGAATTCGAAGGATTTTACCGCAATTCGATTGGTCGAACGATCGAATTATAAAAATTTTAACCATTTGGCAGATTGAAACTGGCGAACTAGGCAGTCGAATAAAAATTTAAAGGGGAAGTAATTCGATAGTCAAGTATTTGAATATTCGAATAGATTTTTGTTCGAGTTATTCGAATCCTTCGATTCGATCGAATTTACTGAATTCACTGGTCGAATTTACCTAATTTGCATATTCAAAATTTGAATTCGAATTTTTTTGAAAATTCGATCGAATTTCAAATCATTCATTTGACTACATGTGAATTTAGTAAATCTGCCCCTAAGGGTCAAAGTGAATATTCGAATAAAATTCGAATTTCAAAGTGATTTTGGGCTACTTCGACTACCTAATAGCCCAAAATTAATTCCGAAAGTCGAATTTTCGAAGTAATAGCCCTTTAAAATCCTTCGAATTTGACCATTCGCCACCTTAAACCTGCCTAATTGCTACGTTAGCCTATGGGGACCTCCTAGAACCAATAGCCTAAATTTGTTTTTTACAATTGTTTTATTGATCGCTTAAATCGTTCAAATCGATTGATTAAATTGTTTGAATCGATCAATTAAATTGTTCAAATTGATTGATTCAAATTATTTCTGCGATAAATCGAATAATTTTACTTTGATCGAAAATGGCCAAATTAAAAAAAAAACTAAAAAACTTCAATAGTCAAAGTTTTTGAATTTGATGGTTGAATTTTGAAGTTTTACCACTTCGAAATCCGACTCCCCTTAGTAAATCTGCCCCTTCTAATGGCTGAATTTTTGAAGTGAAAAAACCACGAACTTCGACCATCAAAGCTTTTTAAAGGGCCTTTTCAACCGAAAATGGACCTATTTCGATTGAATAGGTCCATTTTCGATCAAATAAAAATCGTTCAATCGCATTGTTCCAATCGAACGATTTGAATGATTTTGCGCAAAATCCTTCAAATTCCTAGGAATTTTCAGGACAGGCTCTAGGAGGTCCCCCATAGGCTAAAATGGCAATTCAGCAGCTTTAAGGTGGCGAAGTGTTGAATTCGAAGGATTAGTACTTCGAAAATTCGACTTGTCGAATATTAAATTTTTTTCAATTCGAATCGAATTTTGGGCTATTCAATAGTTGAAGTAGCCCAAAATTACTGTGAATTTTTTAAATTCGAATTTTATTCGAATATTCACTTCAACCCCTAACGGGCAGATTTACTAATAGTCGAATTTCGAAGTGAAAAAAACTTCGACCATCCTATTTTTTGGGGGGTCATTTTCGATCGAATATAGTGGTGTTCGAAAACGCCCATATTCGGTTGAATAAAAATCGTTCCAATTGTTCTATCGCATCATTCCAATCAAACGATTTTCCGCAAATTCCTAGGACTGCCAATTCGGCAGCTTTAAGGTGGCGACTAGTCGAATTCAAAGGATTTTTAAAAGGCCAGTACTTTAAAATTCAAAAATTCTAATTTTTTTATAGTAGAAGTAGCCCAAAATTACTTCGTAATTCAAATTTTTTAAATTCGAATTTTATTTGAATATTCACTTTGACTCTTAGTAAATGAGCCCCCTAGTGTTTGGTGCCTTATCAGCCAGATAGATAAGCAAGGACAAGGCATAATCATGATGTGTAATATTATCTTTTTTATTGTTTGCTGTTATTGGTAGGCAACATCCCAGCAATTATGAAAAGAAAAGTTAAGAAATCAGAGCAATACCAGGTTTCTACATTTGCCTACACACAATAAATGACAGAATAATTCTGGTTAGGGATTAAAGGGCAAGGAAAGTCTAAAATAGAATAAGGCTGGAAATGCTGTATTTTGTATACTAAACATAAACATGAACTTACTGCACCACAAGCCTAATCAAACAAATGATTTATGCTTTCAAAGTTGGCCACAGGGGGCTGTCATCTTGTAACTTTGTTATACATCTTTGCAAGACTAGACTACATACACATGCTCAGTGGGGTCTGGGCTTTTTAGGGATTGTCATAAATGATCAAAAAACAAAGCTGCTTGAGTTCTGCATGGCTGGTAAGTAAGGCAGAGGCTCCCCCTGCTGCTCATAAGTGTGATTGTTTCCCTGCCACAAGTTAGGGACTGTCTGACAATTCCTATCCACAGCAGTAAATAAAGGGAGCATTTCACTGCATACAGTCAGGTTTCTTATAAAACAGAACACATTTTTTAATTAAAGTATATTGGAGATAGATTTCTTTTTCATTAAAGAAAGTAAAACTGAGATTTTATTTCTTTGCCTTTCCTTGCCCTTTAAATACTGGCTGGCTTTTTATAAACACGTGTAAGCAAGTAACTACTGTCCCCTTAGGTACATATATATAAACACTTTAATATCACATGCTTCCATCACATATATAGAGTTTTTACATCCATTCCAAAGCCAATGCTTGCAGAAGCCTGGTCTCAAACCAGTGGCACAAGGATATCAAATGTATAAAATGCGCCACACTCAAAAGGGTGTATCAGCCCCAGTCCTTCAGCATAGGAAGCATAAATAGAGACTCCACAAGGGCCATAAAAATTCTTTATTTCTAATATTAAAACATCACCGTCTCCATCTGTCCAATATTAATAAATGATGTTATCTTTAGTTTTATTTTTGTGACCCTTGTGCTTACACACCCATTTTTGCTTTTGACTCACACCTATTAGACTTTCTTACACACTCAAAGCTGCAGTTTATCTGTAGCCACACGTACAGTATGTGCTGACAGATACGCTCTCCACTAGCTCCATCTGTACATTAGTATAAGTCACCCCCCCCGTTGTACTTCAGAGACCCAGGACACAGGCCCACAAGGACACACAAAGCACGATATTGCCCAATATTATCATTCATCTTATGATCTTTACGTTTATTTCTTCCATTCTCTAACCTATCGTTCTTGTTTTCTTCTACTTTATTTTTTCTTACACATTTTGTCCAATTCTAAACAATTCCTCTTCTCCTCTTGTGTGCTCGTTCTCTTTTTCACCCTTTTATCCTCATGTATCCTTTTTATATTTTATCAAGTTCACATTTTTTTGTGCTGCTCTCCCTTTCCCTTCCCCTCCATACACTAGTGCAGCTCATTCGTGGGATAATATTAATAATATGTAATAATACACACATTTAATTGAGTCATGTGAAAAGTGGGGGGGAAACCAAATCTGATTATAACTGATGACATCATTAAGCATCGTTTATAAGGAAATATTTTCATATCCTTGCCATTTGTATTCATTATATCTTTAAAAACTGTTACAGACAAAGGCGGGAGATGAGGCTGAACTATTGTTTGACCAGTGCTCTATGCCCAGAAGTGTAAATATGCAGATAATGTTACTCAAATCCCTATTTTAAAGAGAATTCTTTTCTTGAGATTTTCAATAATTATATGTCACAGAGGGAAAGCCTATACTAGGAACTCATTTTTTGCTCATTATTCACCGCATTCAGTGTCGGACTGGGATAACAGGGGCCCACCAGAAAACCTTAGACCATGGGCCCACTTTACAAACTCACTCATCCTCTTTATCATCCCAGTCTTGTATATCTATTTACTATATTCTTCCATTTTTAAGCATTTTTTTACCATAAAGAAATAGGGAATCACCATGAAAAAGGCAAAAGGGAGTTTTCCTGGTATCCCAGTGAGCCAGTCCAACACTGACCGCATTTAACGAAACAAACATTGAAAACCAGCACTGTCCCCAGAAAATAGAAACAGTTGGCCCCTATGCCTTACTCTACCCTCAATAAAACGGGATGCTAAAATGGCATTAAAATAGCACAGCTCTAACTATACTCAAACAGCCCAAAGCAAATAAAGATCATAACACAGAATAAATAGGGGCACATTGAGAAGTTCAGAGTTTGCTGATCATATATTATACATTGCTTCAAGGGTTATTAAAGCACAATAGAAACAATAGTACAATAGCTTGGGTTTGGATGCATGCAGGCTAATAAGATGTGCGGGACATACAGACGCTTGTATCTTGCTCTTGGGAAATAGTCACATATTTGAAATATTCCCTTATTATAAATACTGGGCTGGGACTGCTTTGA
Source organism: Xenopus borealis (assembly GCA_024363595.1). Classification (NCBI taxonomy): domain Eukaryota; kingdom Metazoa; phylum Chordata; class Amphibia; order Anura; family Pipidae; genus Xenopus; species Xenopus borealis. Next base: position 27,392,670 of record CM044433.1, on the reverse strand, counting down.
CTTTCTTTGCACTTGGAAGCACGGACACGTGATGACAAGGCAAAACAAGCAGCATAACTGAAAGCAGTGTCTTTCAGCTCTCTTAATGTAATTATACCAGAAAAATAGGTCAATCAAAAGCATATTTCTGTAAACCACATGGATTCTTCCATTCTGGGGAAACCGGTGCCTCAGTAACGTACTTTTCCTCACACAATACTACAGCAGAGCACCCTTCTGCTCACTGACTTACTGCTTGAAAATGGAATTCTCATGAAGGTATAGGATCTCTTATTCAGAATCCTTTTATGCAGAAAACTCCAAAGTACAAGAAGGCCCATAGAGTCAACAATTCAAATGACCTGTAATGATAAAACAGTTGTGGATAATATTTTTGCCCAACAGATGCCCTTTAAAGTGCCTTATTTTAGAAGTGGCCTCAGTATGTCAAGTTATTCCATGTTAGATATTCTTCTAATTACCCCTGTTCCCCTTGGCTGATTCTCTACATTTTTAAAGTAAATTTATGTATTTTTGTAGACGGGGCCCAAAGTATGGGCTATTGGTGACCATTAAATGGCATTTAAAGGACAAGGAAAGTGTAAAATAGAATAGGGGTAGAAATGCTGTATTTTGTATACTAAACATAAACATGAACTTACTGCACCACAAGCCTAATCAAACGATTTATGCTTTCAAAGTTGGCCACAGGGGGCTGTCATCTTGTAACTTTGTTATACATCTTTGCAAGACCAAGACTGTGCACATGCTCAGTGTGATCTGGGCTGCTTAGGGATCATCATAAATTATCAAAACAGCATAAGTCAAATAATATCTGCCAGAAGCCGATACACCAAGACTGATTAATAATCAGAATATACAGACTGCACTGGGTCCTGTGTTGTCATGTAATCTAATGTGGATTTTATAGTTTTTGTATTGTTTAATACAAACTTTCTCCAACTCTGCAGAACCAGTGGCTGCAGCAAAATAATCCTCCAAATAGAATCCCAGTTTATCTGTTTAAATCTGGCTCCATGATCTTTGTCCCTGCAGCTGGAGTTGGAAACATTAAAGGGGATGTAAAGGCAAAAATAAAATCCAATACAAATCTCTACACAGTCGCTGACTGCTCTACAGGGAAACAAAGCTGCTGGAGTCCTGCATGGCTGGGAAGTAAGGCGGGGGCTCCTCCTGCTGTTCATAAGTATGATTGTTTCCCTGCCCAGCAGTTAGGGACCATCTGACAATCCCTATTGTCTTTCCTTGTCCTTTAAGAGAGTGCCCAAATATTGGAGTGACTTTAAGTGGGCACCATATCACTTTAGTGCAGTGGTCCTCAAACTTGGCCCTCCAGCTGTTAAGGAACTACAAGTCCCACAATGCAATGATGGAGTCTGACAGCCACAGTCAGGCAAATGCATTGTGGGACTTGTAGTTCCTTAACAGCTGGAGGGCCAAGTTTGAGGACCACTGCATTTAGTGCTTTGAAAAAAAATACATAACATTGTGGGGAAAAATCACTGAACGATAATCATATTATGCACTTGCCACACAGGCCCATTAGCTAATGAGGCTCATAATCATTATCCCAGAGGGGAGAAAAGAATGGAAAGAAGAACTTTGCTGGAGAAGAAAGCAAGAATTTCCGATGGATGAATTTAGAATCAGCTCTCTTTTCTCAGATATCATTGGGGAGGAATATTTATTTTGAGAAGCGTTTGTTGCCTTGTGGCTATAATGTTGCTGCATGTTTGAGTGATCACTCTATTGGGTGTCCTGTAGTGGTCCTCATTCACTGTATGTATTGTTTTATCTTTATGGCAGATATACGCAGCACTGTAATGTGATACAGGATTAGAGCATATCTAAATGTATACAGTACACACAGTATCATTCAAGATAAAGTAATAAGTGTTTAGAGAACAGAAAACAGAGACTCCTGTCCCATAGAGCTTACACTTCTGTGAATGGGAAGTGATTCACAGCTGGTAACAAGGATCAAAACACAGTGTATGCAGTAATCCATAACATACACATACATTTGTGTTTGGTGTGGCAACCAACAGATGTTGCCATGGGGCAGCTTATAACTATGTTGTATATTTATATATGACAGTTGAACACTTTTTTTGGGAAGTCTAAGCCTCCATAAACCTCCATTATTTTCCAGCTATACCTCCATACCTCCCAACTATCCCGTTTTCAGCTAGACAGTTCCACTTTATACATCTCAACCAGCAGTCCCCCATTTGTACTGAAAAGTCCTGACTTTCTCTGCACTGAAAAGCCTGAAAAAGAAAAAAAGTTTCTAACTTTAGGCAGAGCGCCCAGAACAGCCACCAGGTGCAACTAAGATACTTTTATGACAATTTTGATTTAAGCAAAGAAGTAACAATGTAGATAAACAGGTCTCTTGGGAGAAGTTAGACTCACAGATTAAAGGGCAATTCACCTTCATTAGCAAAAGTGTAATAAAAGAAAAAAAAACACAGAAATATGTTCAAACTTTCATAAGCTGCCAAATTTTGTAAAATGAACATGGCAACTGGGGGTGTGGCCACAAAAATGTGCATGGCCAATATTTTCTCAGGGCTATGCACTGAAACTTTTTTTGTCTCTCTTTTTATTTCCAAAATGTTGGGAGGTATCAAGGACTCTCATTTAAGGATTATTTTGCTGCAGCCACTGGTTCTGCAGACTTGGAGAAAGTTTGTATTAAACCATACAAAAACTATAAAATCCACATTAGATTACATGACAACACAGGACCCAGTGCAGTCTGTATATTCTGATTATTAATCAGTCTTGCTGTATCGGCTTCTGGCAGATATTATTTGACTTGAGCTGTTTTGACGATCCCTAAGCAGCCCAGATCACACTGAGCATGTGCACAGTCTTGCAAAGATGTATAACAAAGTTACAAGATGACAGCCCCCTGTGGCCAACTTTGAAAGCATAAATCATTTGTTTGATTAGGCTTGTGGTGCAGTACGTTCATGTTTATCTTTAGTATACAAAATACAGCATTTCTAGCCTTATTTTATTTTAGACTTTACTTCCCCTTTAAGGTATGCAGATTCAAATTATGAAAAGATCCATTATCTGGGAAAAACCCAAGGTCCCATACCTGTATAATTCACCCATTACTAGCATAAGGCTAAGGCCAGACGGGGAGATTCGGGGGCGATCCGTCGCCTGGCGACTTCTCGCC
>CM044433.1:27376645-27387391 GCA_024363595.1 Xenopus borealis | reverse complement strand
CCAATTTCGTCCCCCCACTGTTCCCTCCCTTTCCAGGCGCTGTCCTCTCCTTCCCCCCTGCCAGACGCAGTCCCCTTCCCCCTGCCAAATGCCATCCTCTTCTTGTGCATGCGTGCTCGGCCGCGCACACGCAAGTCTTCCTGGTTGGGTGCAGCACTGGAGACTTATTTGAGTCAACAGTGCTAATAGCTTTTTTGTTTCGGCTGGGCAGCATGCCGCCCCTCACACTCTGCTGCCCTAGGCCCGTGCCTTTGGGGCCTTGCCACAAATCCAGGTCTGCGCACTGGCCCACACCTACCCCTCATGGCCGCTGCAGATACACGCTGGTGGGTGGGGGGATGTTTTGTGGCCGGGTTAATGCAGGGGAAGTCGGGGGCCTGGGTTGGGTGAGGGCCCCTGCTTCGGCAATCCTCGTGGGCCCTGGTCCCACCGAGTCTGAAGCTGTTGGGCCTTACCAGCACTTTGTACAGTAGTAGACCCTCTTCTCCCACAAATCTATGCCCCTCTGTACAGCTAAAAAAAAACCTTGTAGAGTATAAGTGGTTGCATATATTTACATCCCAGGGCCATGACCTACAGTATTCAAATTCCCATCTGCCACTTAGCCACCAAGTCTATCAGTCTGTCCAGATCCTACTGCAAGTCATCCTACAAAGTACATGGAATTGACTGGCCTCAATAGTTTTGCTTGCAGTGCCCTCTACCAAGTCGAACATGAACAAATTCAATAAGTGTGGACCCAATTCAGTGGGTTCACACTATGGACCCCACATTTATAGAATGTGCCATTGAAAACAGTCAATGATATGGCACTGTATGAAAAGCTTTTGCAAAATCCAAGTAGATGACATCTAATGCAATCCCATTGTTCAATTTACTTAATCTTAAAAAGATTTGTTTTACAAAATCCGTCCTTCATAAAGCCAATGCTTATTCCTGTTTATAATCCCATTCTCCAAAACATAATCTTGAATGTGACAAACGTTCAAATAATTTCCCCACAATTTCTTTTTAAATATTGGGATTGCATCAGCTTTCCTCCAATCTATAGAAAATAAACAGTTTTGCAAACTCTGTTAACCACTGATTGCTGAGTCATCTGTGTCAATACTGATTCCAGAAGGTCTGACTTCTGAATTCTATGTATTGGATGCATTAAAGACATATTGACTGATCAATAACATTTGCTTTATCAGGACCCTTTTAACCAAATTATTTCCACATTTTTCCTGGAGCCACACTCTCAACCTGTATCTTTTTACTATAGATATACTTGGGATTAATCTTTGCATGTGAAGCAATCAGTTCCTCATTTTCTATTTTTGCCTTCTGGATTTCTGCTGTCTGTTTCCTCAGACTTTCTTATATCTGAGTTGTCTTCAAATACCAATTTAAGAAGAAACAGCTGCCATGACCAGTCTCTAAATGGTCACGGGCTCTTCAGAGCACAAGCCCCCAGTCCACAAGGGCACATGCACAAATTTCAAAAAGATTAAGCTCCAAAGAGTCCCATTTTAGAAAGTTTAAAAAATGTCAATATTTATTCATCATATAAATCAGTAAAAAAATTCATATACAGACCCCTTGATCCTTCGCCTTATGCGTTTCGTACCCCCTGGTACTTAATCATAGGCTTCAAATACCACTAGCTCTTTCTTATGGGAATCAGTTAAAAACAGTAACAATTAAATATTTTGAACAAAACCATTTTTGGTTCTGTAATTGTAACTGATAAACTAATGTCCCATTCTAAGCACTGAAGTTCTTATTTTAATTTTCTTTCCTGGCGTTTTTTGTTGACCTAGAGGCACATTATTGAATTTCGAATTCATGTGAGTTTTCTAAAACTCCCATAAACTCGAAATTTGACCAATCAAAATTTTTTAAGCTCAAGTGTATGGGATCGGCCTGAAAACTTGAATCGAAATAGAATTTTAAAAACTTGGTTCGAGTTTTTTCTCTGAAAAAACCTTGAATGTCAGGAAGGCTGCAAACAACTCCAAATTGATCCCTGGACATCTCCCGTTGACTTAAACAGCAATTTGGCAGGTTTTAGGTGGTGATTGGTTGAATTTGAGTTCTCAAAGGGCAAGAGTATGGTAAATCTTGCAAATCTAATTCTAATTTTTTAAAGAAATTAGAATTAGACTCCTACATCATCTTGACCGATTTTAGATGGTGTATTTTCACATTTATGCTATTTCCAGGGTCTGGGTTTAATACATCTCAAAATGTAACCCCAAAAACTGATTTTTGACCCAAAAAAATTACTTTAAAAATTTACATTTTTGTGGGGGGAAAAAACTCGATCCTTAATCAATCTCCCCATTAATCCCTTCTGGATTTTCCAAGTTCCAGAGAGAGCCCAGCTCCATGGAAAGAGGGCAGAGCTGAGCAAGGGAAACATGGAGGACCCAACCACATTATTACTGTCAGTTTCTAATAAACCATGCATTCTTCATATTATAGCCACAAATGTTTATAACCATCATTTATTAATATTACATAAATACTGCAGGTTGCTGTCTTTGTAGAGTTTCCCCACAAATGATCTCTAGTCACCGGCTGGGGTTTTTGCAGAGCAACAACAGCGTCTGTATGATTACTATCAAAGATGCAGTAAGATGGAACATCATATTACTGCCTATGGAAACAGCTGTCCAAATACACAAACACAGAAGATAACTGCATTAACCTAAATACCATAGGAACCTGTTCCGGCTGTGCTGACCATTACCTATCACTGTTTGCTTTACAGAAATATACTGTCCTTTCCTGGAAGGGAAATATATAAAGAAGAAAGTGTTATGTGCAGAAAGCAACATAAAGCATTGCATCTCTAGGCAAAAACTTTCGTTTTTATCTAACACACACTCACATACTAAGCAATGACCATATTTAATTCCATTAAAAAACCTCTATATGGTGTTGCCAGGCCAATAATTATATATAAGCATATTGTTCTCGTCATGGCAGGGGTTTTGCTTTTTGCTGCCCTCAAATGAATCGCCCAGGCCACCAGCCTTACTGATGTTGCTGAATTGTACAGGGCACACCTTAAGACCAAGTCGGCCCGTGTATGGGGCCCTCCAACGGGCTTCACTGATCGATATCTGGGCGCATCTGTTCGTTGATGCGGTCCTGCAATCTGACCGCCCATATGGCCTCCATTATGATCCGATCATTAGGCCCTAGGGCCCACGATCGGATCAGCCCGATATCGCCCACCTCAAGGTGGGCAGATCGGGGAGAGATCTGCTCATTTGGAGACAACGCCAAATGAGCGGATCTCTACGTGTATGGCCACCTTAAGTTGGATTGTTAGTTTTGCACAAACGATTTACTAATTTCAGCTTGCATCTTACAAGTTTAAAAAAAAAAAAAATCAAATATGGAAAAATGTAACTACCTTGAAACAGAATTTTTTTATAGGTTTTTGGCATCACAATTTTAAAACAAATTAAATAACAACTTTAACTTTAACGAGGTAAATAATTCTCCTTTCTTTAAGTCAAAACTGCTAGGTTTTATACCAATTACCACTAGAGGGTGCAGTCATTGCTGATGACTAACTGGATGACTAACTGGGATGACTAACGGAGCAATCTACTTCCATTTTCTTCTGTCTTCGATCTCCCTGGACCAACTCATGTGCAGTTTAATGAAAAAGCTGACTTTTTAGTTAAATTTCGGGTGTTTGCTCTACTGCGCGTGCACAGCCGTGCCAAGACGGAAGTGGATCTCTCTGTGGTGCTCGCTGATATAACCCCGGGCTGGTGCCGTTTTCTGCTGATAGGATCATTGGCAGGGGTTTGAGGTCGGTAGATACAATCACTTGGGGTGTCTAACATTTGGCACACTTCTCCTTTAAGCACTATGTTTTTAGACCCTAGAACAGTGATCCCCAACCAGTAGCTCATGAGCAACATGTTGCTCACCAGCCGCTTGGAAGTTGTTCCCAGTGACCTCAAAGCAGGTGCTTATTTTTAGATTCCAGGCTTGGAGACAAGTTTTGGTTGTATAAAAACCAGGCATGCTGCCAAAAAGAGCCTCAATGAAGGCTGACAATCCACATAGGGGCAAAGGTCCAATTGCAGCACTTATTTGGCACACCAAGAAAATTTTTCATGCTTATGTTGCTCCACAACTCCGTTTAATTCTTAATGTTACTCACAGGTTCAAAAGGTTGGGATCCCTGCCTTAGAATCTTGAGCATTTTTCTTACTCACATACAGTTTCAATAATGTGCATGTGTTGATCCTGTAGCAGTATTCAAATGCAGATGCACACTGAAAATTACCCCTTTAGTCTATGGGGCTGGGCTAACGCTGGACATATATAAAAACAGCTGCACATTTTGCAAGGTGGCCAAATGGTTCTTTGCCTGAATTGTCCATGTGTTGGGTCAACACATTTAATTCCCAGGCCAGGGATTGGATCCTACTATAGCCATTTTTAGACCTGTAGGTAAACGGTATCAAAGGAACAAGAAAAACCTCTACCCCTGACACTCTGGAGACCAGAGATGGAAACTGTTATGGATGCAATGTTATAAAAATGCTAAAAACACTGTGCAACCTAGGGGTATTTGTCTGACACTGCCAGCATCTAACCCAAATTATGACTAGGTGTAAATTGCACATAATGTCACTAATGCAGCTATACATCTTGTGGCATATAAATAGCAAGCTCCTATACCTATTAATATGTTTTAGCTGTACTTGTTTGTTTTGCTAGCCAAGCAAATTACAGGATTAAATGGAGACGATAAACACTGAAATAAACCAACTTGAAAGGGAACTATAAAAATAACAAACAACTATAGTATAAGAACTCTAAAACCATAACAAATGATGCCGAGAGCCTTTCGTAGAAATATATCATACACTGGAGCATTATGTTGTGGGGGCTAGTGGCCTTAGTCTTAGAATAAGTGACAGCATGTAGCAGCTAAATAAAAGTTTTAGATATAGGGCATCTCTTACCCTTTTTTATTCTATTCTAAAGCCGTTGGACATTATTCTTGTACCAGGGGCTTCATTTGTGGTTTGGAGGAGTACAAAAATATGAAATTGTGACCTTCTCTAAATTTGTAACTTTACTAAAGGAACAGAAAGATGTAGAACAGCCAAATTTTGGAACCATTTCAGTTTATATCTCCAATTCTTTCCCATTAGCTACAAGCATGGGGTTCACTGACATATCTGCTACTTTCTACCTATTCTACCTACAGAGCTTATCCTTGGAAAAACAAACAAATCTTTATATTGCAAAGCAAAAAATACTGTAATTTATGAGCTTTAAATCTTCCCTCTGCTCAGACATGGGCAATCTGCTGCCCTATTATAAGTCAGGGACAGGGATTCAGCAACGTTGCTATACATGATCGATGTCAAACTATAGATTTCAACAGCAGGGTGCCAAAGCATAATATGTGGGGCATCTTGTTAAAATATTTCAAAGGATTTCCAAAGGAAAAATGTTGCTATGTGTACCTCAAAGGGTAAATGGGGACAGAAGAAACAAAAATATAGTGTAGTATTTTCAAAAATGAATATTCACCCAGTGATAGAGTTTTTTTTCATTAATGGTGTGTTAATCATATACCCACATAGGTGAATTTTTAGTGTTAATTACTTTAGGGAAAATCCTCTAACACCACGAAAAAAAGTGCGCATGTGACACACAGAGTTTATGGAAGATAAAGTAGAAACCCACACGGTCACGGGTCTGTATCCAGTTATACTCACAGACGTTTCAAAATTCGCTCAGCTTTAATCTAAGATTCCAAGTGTTCTTCTAACTTTCCGATAAGAAGTTGCTTTAAAAACAGCCTTAAAATGTAAAAGCGTCCTTTTAGGTTCAGGTCCCTCTGTGCGGCTCAGCGTATGTCCCCGCCTCCAGGATCGCGGTGTCCGAATTCAAAATCTGGGGTCGCGGTGCCAAACACAAATTTTATTTATCAGGATTTCTGGGAAATGTAATCCAGTCCTAGAATACTTTAATCCCTGATATAGCACTGGAGCATGCTGGTAGTTATAGTCCAGTAAGATTCTGGACTGGACTATAACTACCAGCATGCTCCAGTGCTATATCAGGGATTAAAGTATTCTAGGACTGGATTACATTTCCCAGAAATCCTGATAAATAAAATTTGTGTTTGGCACCGCAACCCCAGATTTTGGATTCGGACACCGCGATCCTGGAGGCGGGGACATACGCTGAGCCGCACAGAGGGACCTGAACCTAAAAGGACGCTTTTACATTTTAAGGCTGTTTTTAAAGCAACTTCTTATCGGAAAGTTAGAAGAACACTTGGAATCTTAGATTAAAGCTGAGCGAATTTTGAAACGTCTGTGAGTATAACTGGACACCGACCCGTGACTGTGTGGGTTTCTACTTTATCTTCCATAAACTCTGTGTGTCACATGCGCACTTTAAAAATTCACCTATGTGGGTATATGATTAACACACCATTAATGAAAAAAAACTCTATCACTGGGTGAATATTCATTTTTGAAAATACTACACTATATTTTTGTTTCTTCTGTCCCCATTTACCCTTTGAGGTACACATAGCAACATTTTTCCTTTGGAAATCCTTTGAAAGATTCGTCTTGAAGGGAGGAGAGAACCCTGATTGCGACTGTGTCTTGGAGGAGAGAATATTACACTTTTGGTTTGAACCGAACTTTTTCTTTAAAAATATCTTGTTAAAATAGAAGGAAACACAGACAGTGCTAGATATAGGGAAATCCCTGCAGAAGTACCAGTATCAGGCTGCTAAGTAAATACATTTTGGGTGAAAGTAATCCTTCAGTCTGCAAAAATAAAAATGAAACATCTCAAGGAATAAGGCTAGGGACAGTGGAGTTCTCATATATGTTTACAAATGATACCAACATGGCTGAACTTGATCAGAATTAGCCTACAGTACTTGGGTGCTTTCTGTTTGAGCTGACCCAGAGGTCTTTGAAATATTTTGAAACACTAGGCAACTGTGTTTCCTCATGCAAACTCTTAGGGGCAAATTTATCATTATTCACGAATTCGAGGACTTTTAGCCTTCGAATTCGGCAGAAATTCGATTGTTGAATTAGAATTCGATAAAATCGAATAGTTTTAGGCTATTTTTTGAGCGCTATTCGATTTCTTGAAAAATTCGTACGATCGAACAGCATTTCTCAATTTTTTGAAAAAATCGTGAAATTTCGTTCGATCGTTCGAAAAATTTGTACTATTCAAACGATTTGAACTATGCTATTCGACCAGGTAATAGAAAAAAAAGCCTATGGGGGGATTCCCATAGGCTTCTATTGCTATTCGGTACGTTCAATCTGGCAAAGTAGGCAGTCTAATAAAATTTTAAAGGGGAAGTACTTCAATCATCGAATGGTCGAATGATCGAATATTCGATCATTCGATCTATTTGATGTATTCGATACGATCAAATTTTGCATATTCGATGATCGAAGTGGCCAAATTTGCATATTCGAATATTCGATAAAATCGAATTTGAACGAACTCCGAATCCTTCACACGAATTTAGTAAATGGGCCCCTTAGATTTAGTCACTGACCCTCTCTGATCTGACTGATACTACAGAACCAGACAGTTTACAATTAGCCAGGGCCGCCTCTTGTAACTTTAAGAGCCGAATTTCCGGGTTTTAACCCAGAAATTCGGCTCTGCTAGATCAGAGAGCACAATTGCCCTCAATGCACTAGCGATACCGCCCCCTTTTCACCCGCTCCGAAGCTGATTTTTAAGAGCGGAGCAGGAAGGGGGGTTGGCATCAGGGCTGCTGCCTCAGGCGGCGACAGCCCCAAAATCGGCGCTGCAATTAGCACCATCTGAAAGAAAACAGAAAAAAGCTGCATGATCCTGAGAATGGGGTCATAAACCCTGAAACTCTTGGGTGCCCTCAGAACCCAGGTGTGATCTAAAGCCAACAAACAATGATAATAACATGGACAGCAACTTTGCCTTCACTTATCAGGATTAGGGCATTGAGCCGCTATATTTTTCCATACATACAGTATATACCCTGCATCCCTGTGTGGCACACTATGAATATCCTATGCCCTGGGCTAAGAAGAGGAAGAGGAGGATGGCTACTTTATACAGTGTTGGACTGGGACACCAGGGGCCCACCCAACAACCTTAGACCAGGGGCCCACCATAAAACCATAGACCAGGGGGCCACTCTCAGTACTAATATTTTTCATCTACTCAATCAACCTCTATTCTCCTAGTTTGTTTTCTTTACATACTATAATCAATTATTTCATCTATTTAGCCTCTTTGTTCTCATAGAAATAGAGAATGGCCATGAAAAAGGCCAAATGTTTAGCAGCATGAGGGCCCACTGACACCTTGGCCTACCGGGAGTTTTCCTGGTATTCTGGTGGGCCAGTCCGACACTGACTTTATAGGAACCTGAAATGTAATAGTGGGAGTGATCCAGGTGATTTAACTTAAGAGGCATAACCCCAGTGATTCCTTCTTAAAGGGGTTGTTCACCTTTAAATTCACTTTAAGTATGATGTAGAGAGTGATTTCCTAAGACAAATTGCAATTGTTTTTTTTTTTAAGATATTTAACTTTTATTCAGCAGCTCTCTAGTGTGCAATCTCAGCAATCTGGTTGCTGGGGTCCAAATTACCCTAACAACCATGCATTGATTTCAGAGTTTATTTTGAGACTAGACTATGAATAACGAGGGCCTGAATAGAAAGATGAGTAATAAAAAGTAGCACTAAATTTGTAGCTTTACGGAACATTTGTTTTTAAAGCAGAAGAAGAAGGTAAATAATTCAAAAACTATAAAGAAAAAAAAGAAACAAAAGTTGCTTAGAATTAGCAGTTTTATATCATAGTAAAAGTTAACTTAAAGGTGAACCACCCCTGTGTCATATCTTAAGACTGATAAAGGATGGCTGATTGGGGCTTTCTTGACATTTAAAGGAGAAGGAAAGGCTCAGATTAAGTAAGCTATATACATCAGTAAATCCTCAAAGTGATGCTGCGCTGAGTCCTCTGTCAAAAGAAACAGAATTGATTACCTTCTATTGTGTACACATGGGCTTCTGTATCAGACTTCCTGTTTTCAGCATAAACCTCCAGGGCTAGGGCTTGAGCATGCTCAGTTTGCTCCTCTTTCCCTCCCCACCCCCCCTCTTCTCCCTGCTGTAATCTGAGCCCAGAGCTATGAGTGAGCAGGGAGAGACTCAGGCAGGAAGTGATGTCACACCAAGCTAATATGGCAGCTGCTATCCTAAACAAACAGATCTTCTAGAGCTGTTTACGCAGGTATGATAAAGTATTCTGCAGAATAAATATAGTGTTATAGTTTGCACTATTGTGGCTAATCTATTGGCAATGAACAACTTTGACAGCTTTCCTTCTCCTTTAACTTATATGGGGTTCATTATTGACATAAGTGATGTGACATTTATAACAATGTACAATATCTCCATAAGCCTCATCATTCACTGTAGGCATGTAGCTTATTAGAGCTCATCCTTTTCAAGATTCTATTGGCCAACCAGGGCCAGAATAACAGTGGAGTCAATTTAGCTTTAGTTCCAGGTCCTGTTTCAAATATTAGCTCAGCAGTCAGATTTTGATTGACAGGTCAGATACATTCGGTGTGCTCTCCTTTTGCCTAGAAAATGTATCAGTTACCGACTCCGACATAAAACTATACAGAGACAGATTGATGAGAGGGGGGATAGCGAAGAGTAACTTGAATATTTCAGAATTGGTACTGAATTTTGAAACAAGTTTCCCTGATAGTTACCTTTAAAGTATAGGAGTTTTTGGTCATTAATCACTAGTAAAATCCAGGAATGACCTTGCACAAATTTATGTATCAAGTTGTAAATAGAAATCTGGTGGAGAATTTGTCGTACTACTGAACTGCAGTGATCAAAGTGGTGACTATTGTTATGGGTCTCTTATACTTCACAATAACACTCTCCATATGCATCCTTAAAAAATGGCAACAGCCAACATCGTATCTAGTATTATTTTTACAGCATCTCTTAAATGTCATTAAGATGTAAACCATGCGTTTGCTGCAGGCTTGTTGTACATCAGCTTTATGCCAAGAAAGGTGAGTGACGTATAGTTGTTTGTATAGAAGGGAATAACACAGCACATCAAACAAACACATGGCCTATCATTGCAAGGCTCCCAAGGATTTTCTATATACAGTAAGGGTTATTTATGCTTAAACATAAGAGACGCCCAAGGAAAGCCCCCGCTCCTGGTCACCCCTGATCAGTCGTGCAATGTGTAATGGCGAGGAACAAGACCAGTGATTATCAACATCAAGTAATGTATTGATGCTACCTCTGCTGGCCAGGGTGCTGAAATTATAGTTGCACCATGGGTAAGTAGCTAGACGTGGTATGTGTTTAGTTAACCCCCTTCCATTCTACATATGCTTAGTTCTGGCCCTGGCAATCTCCTGGGCACAGAGAAGTCCTGCAGCTAGCTCCTTGAATAGAGCAGTGACTATACTTGTTCATCCCCTAAATGTGGCCATACACAGGCAGATTTAAGCTGTGATTCAGCAGTTTACCTACCTGTGAATGGGGCCCTTCGACAAGCCTCACTGACCAAGCTCTGGCAAAGAATCGACCATGTTGTTGTTCGGGCAGGTTTGATTTTCCCCTCCAACCGTTTACCACATCAGCTTGTTGATGTGGGTCTCATCCCATCTCACCTATTCACCCCCCC
>CM044433.1:27312849-27373417 GCA_024363595.1 Xenopus borealis | reverse complement strand
AAAATCAGATGGCACTCACTCCAGCAATTGTGCTAATAACTCAATTCATTTATTAGGATCGACACACAATGTTTATGGAGATCCTAATAAATGAATTGAGTTATTAGCACAATTGCTGGAGTGAGTGCCATCTGATTTTCTTTAACTACAGATGAAAGAACCCTGCAGCAGGTTTCTGGATAGAGCAACACCATAGGTGAACCATGGTCTGTTGAACTATTGGAGTTTATATAGCATGTGTTTCCCCTGCTCTGTGTGTGCCCTGCTCTGTCTGTGGAACATAAGCCTGGTATTTGTTCTGGGGGTTTGTTAGCATTTGAGCACCAACCATTTGGGTTTTTTTTGGTGTGCTACCACAATTAATTTGGACATGGTTTTGTGGTATCATGGGTGTGGTTTAAACTGGGTGTGGTTTAAAAACAGGGGGGCATGGTCAACACTGGCTTCCATTATCCGCCCTCCGCTATGTAGGCCAGAAAAAATTCAGCCCTCGGTAACACAGAAGTTGGACATCATTCAGACGGGCAGCAGGAGATGCAAGCCACCTGAATTCCTGAATTGGAAGTTTTAGTTGTATAGAAAACCAAGTGTACTGCTAAACAGAGGCTCCTATAGGCTGCCCCAGAGCTTTCAGCATTTGGGCAGCCCTGGGCAAACTATTTATGTGCATTGTAAAAATGTTGGATTGTTAAAGAGCCCCTTTATATTTCCCAAGGAGATTATATTGACAGATAGGGTGTACAGTTTATTAAATGGTGTAGCAGAAGTTTACTTTCATGAGTAAGAAAGAACTAGTTCAAATTTCTCTAGTTCTACAATTACTGGGTTCCACAGTAACATTATTTTAGGCCCCTAAAGACAATCTTCACTGCGTTAAGACTCTAAAGTAGTGCAGATTGGATGAGTCTGTGCAGACTGGATGGGTTTCATATTCTGTTTCCAACCCAAAGGTGACTCAAAAAATCCTGTTACGTTGTGTGCACTATAATATACCTGTATTTATTTTCGCAGGGTTCTGAATCTTCCTACTGCTTTCACTCATATCATTCTTCTTTGTTTCTACAGCTGTGACTATTGCTGTGCCACAGACTTTCAGCCCTGTGTTCATGTGGTTATGCAAAATGACATATATAGGTTATTTTTAAACATGGCCCTTAATGTGACTTCTGCTTTACATCTTGACATAGTAAATTGAATTGTGGCGTCGCTCTCTGCTCAAATGAATTACCAAGACTCCTGTGGCCCCTGGGTGATGGGGAAAGCAGCGTTGGGTGGAGACCTCTATGGAACATTCCCTCTGGCTCCCAAGTGATCTGATGCCAGTGACATATGTTGTTAATTACCTTTCTCTGGCACGCAGACTATTGAACAACAATAGGCATAAAGGACTCTTCACAATGTCCAATTTAAAAGGCATTTTTTAATAGCCATGAAAGTATAAGAACTGATTGTGTTGCATTGTTCCTGGTTTTAGAACAAGTCTAAGGCTAAGGCCAGACGGGGATATTCGGGGGAGATCTGTCGCCTGGCGACTTCTCGCCGCGACGAATCTCCCCGAATAGCTAGTTAGCGCTGCGCACCCGCTAGGCGTAAAATTGCCTGTGCTTGTTCACACGCAGCGGCGCGATTTTAAAAGTTGCTCAAAGTTGCCTCGCCAGGCAATTTTGAGCGACTTTTAAAATCGCGCCGCTGCGTGTGAACAAGCTGACTAGCTATTCGGGGAGATTCGTCGTGGCGAGAAGTCGCCAGGCGAAAGATCTCCCCCGAATCTCCCCGAATCTCCCCGTCTGGCCTTGCCCTAAACGTGTCTTATTTAATAACCCATTGGTTGTTTCCCAGCTTAGACAAATCACTCTGCAGAGTGGCAGCATCCTGCATGGAACCTATAGTTCTGCACAAGTTTGTATCATCTGCAAAAATAGAAACTGTACTTTCAATGCCCACATCCATCATTAATAAACAAGGTGAAAAGCAAGGGACCCAGTACAGAGCCCTGCGGTACCCCACTAACAACACTGGTCCAATTAGAAAATGTTCCATTTACCACCACTCTTTTAGCCAGTTCTCTATCCAGTTACAAATACTACTGTATGTTTCAGGCCAACATTCCTTAATTTAACCAGTAACCTTCTGTGTGGCACTGTATCCAATGCTTTAGCAAAGTCTAAGTAAATCACATCCACAGCCATCCCAGAATCGAGGTCCCTGCTTACCTTCTCATAAAAAGAAATAAAGTTAGTCTGGCAAGATCTATTATGCATAAAACCATGCTGGCACAAACTCATAGTATTGTTATTTTGCTATGAAGTCCAGTATCCTATCCTTTATTATTCCTTCGAAAAGGCAGTTGCTTTTCCTGGGGTTCAAAAAGCTGTTTAAGAAATAAAGTGTACACTGAGGGAAAAGAAAAACATAGGAAAGTTGAGCAAAATGTACAGAATACATGGTACTAGACACGTGTAGCCCCTTGTAAGAGGATTACAACATATGGGTGATCCTAATTTGACTTCCTCTACTGAAATGAGCCCAATGGTTACAGGAAGCCCATTTGCTGAATTACATTGCCAGGGTACTGGGCTGTGGCATCAATGGAATGTAACTGTCCTGCAGTACTTTTTGCCTTTTGTTTATTATAATTATTCATATGTAGCAAAGCTTTTCTGGCAATGTACATAGAATTAATGAAGCCGTCAGACAGTACCTTCCCCAAGAGATTGCAATCTAATTTTGATGCTGAAGAAAGATGATTATACAGGAGGAGTGAAGCTATTAATAAGATACTTTCCATTAAATTACTGATAGCAAGATATGAATTTATAGCAGTCAGTATCAGTAATACTTCATTATCTCCCCTCCTCAAGCCTGGCCAGCAACATGTTTGGTTAAAGAAGTGTTTTAACTTAAAAACAGATGAAAAGCAGATGTTCTGATGGGCAGAAGATCAGTATACATATGAGAAGCCCTAAATTGTACAGGGCCAATTGTAATCTCTGCCTCAGAGACAGTACACAGCATATTCATTTCTCCACTTCCAGATACCCAATCTGAATCTCTATCATCATATACAGCACTTTATCTTCAGAATCGTCCACGTAGGGATCTATATCCACATTCGAAGCCAGATCTTGGCTGTTGTTTCCGGCAGGAAAAGGGCAGCAAAGCTATTACCATCAAGCAGTAAATGAAAAAGATTAAACTGTTTTGTGGATGAAAAGTTCAGACCCTAACTCAGCAAATTACATTCAGCGCTGGGGAGTTTAATGACTAAATGGCTGCTGATAGCACCCTCTCCTGGGTGTCTGTCTGTGCACCATGTGCCTCATTAGCACTTTTCTCTGTCTCCTCCTTGGTAGTTCCTTTCCCCTTCTGTTGCTTATGTAGTGGGGACAGTTTTATTCTACAGGTATGGGACCTATTATCCAGAATGCTCTGAAGTTTTACCGGTAAAGGATCATTCAGTAATTTGGATCTCCATAAAGTGTGTCTTCTCCTGCGCTTCCCCCCCGGCTGAACGCATGAAACCATCAGGTAGAAAACGCTTGTCTGTAAGAGCCCTTAAATAAACCCATTAGGCTGCTTTTTTTCCAATGAGGATTAATTATATCTTAGTTTGGATAAAGTACAAGGTACTGTTTTATTATTACAGAGAATAAGAAAATCTGATTTGATTATATTGGAGTCTATGGGGCAAATTCACTAAAGCGCAAAGTGTCTAACGCTAGTGCTAATTCGCCAGCGTGACGTCAATTCACAACTTTGCCGATTCACTAACAGTGTCCCTGGCGAAAATTCGCTAGCAAAGGAGATCGACTTGCGCAACTTCCCACCCTTGCGCCAGGCGAAGTTGCGCACTGACAAAGGGATGTAACTACGCTAATTCACTAAGATGAACATTTTTGTAAACATTACCTCTTACGCTAGACGTTACTTCCCCAGGTCAGACCTGGCAAAGTTCAATACAATAGATAGGAGTTTTAAAAAAAATGCTGGTGTCTTTTACCTTCTGAAGGGTAACATATGGCAACTCAACTATACAGGGGGCACATGTTTAGGGCAATAGGACAACTTTATTTATTAAAGTTTTCCTGGGTTTGTGTAGTGTAATGTAGTGGATGTCACATATACCTCTATTAGACGCTTAAGTTTTTCGCCATATGCAAATTAGGCATCGCTAGCGTAAATGTGCTTTGCCTGGTAAAGTAACAGTAGCGCTACTTCGCTACCATTCGCCGCCCTGAGCGCAAATTCAAATCTTGGTGAATTTGCGTAGCACTGGCGAAAATTCGCCTGGTGAAGTGCGGCGAACGTCAGCGAAGGCAACGCTAGCACATTTTCGTGCTTTAGTGAATTTGCCCCTATGGGAGATGGCCTTCCTGTAATTTTGAGCTTTCTGAATAGTGGTTTTCTGGATAATGTAACCTGTATTTACTTTTATAATATACAGTGAGTGATATGGTTGGTGGTTACTGCATTCCCATTGTTACTTGTAGGGGCCCTCAGGGGCAGTTTCTACGCATCCATTAGATTGTAGTCTGTATGAAACAAATACATTCTGCCATGGCCCCTCATTGGAGCACGTAGTGGCCATCTGGAGATACTGAATTTACAGGGATAACATCTCCCTATTTTGAACTAATGGTTCCCGACAAATTATCTTATACATAAAAACCTTCCAGGCTGAGTCAGCAGCTTAATGGCCCATGCACATGGTACTCGGGACCACCTTTCCAATCAATATGTGGACAAAAATCTGTTGGCAGGTTTGAAAATCCTGTTGAACAAGGACCAAAACAGTGGTGTAACTACCAGGGGTGCAGAGGGTGCAATTGCACCAGGGCCCCACCCCCTTGGGGCCCATCAGAGCCACAAAAATGGTTATGGCAGGCAGTTATCTAGGGGGAGATTTTACAGCACACATGCCATGAGCATTCGAGCATGTGATTTATAGAGGTAAGGGCCTGACAGGGGGGCCCAGGTGCCTATCCTGTACCGGGGCCCACCAGTAGTAGTTACGCCAGTTACGCCACTGGACCAAAATCTGTGCATTGATGTGATCCTCAACCAACCAATCCCTGTAGGTCTACAGTCTGATCCAATGGGGGGCCCCCTTTTTCCATGAAGACTTTAGGTTTCATTACACTAGCCAAGATGCAAATGTATCTGCCTTGTGGCCCAAAAGGACAGATATTGTACCAGTGGCTAAATATGGTACAGCTTCCTTTTTATTGTTCCATTTCATTCGAGCCAACAGCCTGATGGTCAGAAAAACAGGAGGTGATTGATTTTTTTTTGAGTTTAATTGAGTTTCCATGTTAAAATATGGTACATGGTGGCTTTTGTGTACATTTTCTAGCAACATCAATCTCTGCATGTATTCATTCAGACCTCTCGTAGCCCTTTATTAATTCAGATATCTTAATTTCCCCTTCAGGGTGCAGAATGTTTACGCTGCAAACTCATAAACCCACGGAGCATAAATCATAACTTTCAGGCTGGTTGCTGTGAAGAGCAAACATCACCAACTGTCTGCAGCAT
This sequence comes from Xenopus borealis, assembly GCA_024363595.1. NCBI lineage: Eukaryota > Metazoa > Chordata > Amphibia > Anura > Pipidae > Xenopus > Xenopus borealis. Next base: position 27,367,882 of record CM044433.1, on the reverse strand, counting down.
CTTCTGTTTATACAGCTACAAAGGCCATTGTCAGTGATCTAAAAAACATTATTTCTGCCAACTGGTTGCTAATTCACATTCAAACACCTGCAGGCAAACCGTTTTTGAATGGGGTCACAAAGGCCAACTTTACTGCAGCGAATTTGTGTAGGGTCTAGTCACCCCAGTTGTGCCCAGTGGCCTCCAAGAGAGTGTGTGCTCCTGTTAGCATTTCCCCTATATCAAGATGGCCAGTGCTATTAGCAACATATGGGCTTATGGAATATTATAGTGACTATATTAGGGATGCACCGAATCCAGGATTCGGTTCGGGATTCGGCCAGGATTCAGCCTTTATCAGCAGGATTCGGATTCAGCCGAATCCTTCTGCCTGGCCGAACCGAATCCGAATCCTAATTTGCATATGCAAATTAGGGCCAGGGAGCTAAATCACGTGACTTTTTGGCACAAAACAAGGAAGTAAAAAATGTTTTCCCCTTCCCACCCATAATTTGAATATGCAAATTAGGGTTCGGATTCGGTTCGGTATTCGGCCAAATCTTTCGGGAAGGTTCGGCCGAATCCAAAATAGTGGATTCGGTGCATCCCTAGACTATATACATACTTAGAAAATGAGCACAAATTTCAGACATTGTAATCACAGCAGACATTCCACCATGTTTAGACAGAGGGCACTGTTTCATTAGCACAAATAATACTAATGAATATTAATAATGGTCCCTTCCATATGAAGAAACACAAATAAAGCTTCCTGTGCAAAATGAGCATTTATGAGCATTAATCCAAAAATAAAGTGAATGTAAAGGCCACTGAAATCATGCCCTAGCCACCAGTTGTAATTCCAAGCCTAAGAGTTGCAGAACAAAAAATATGAATATGATATTGAATTTGTATATAAGTTGGAACAGGTATATTTGCCTGTATGTGTACTTCATAAAAATGAAGACCAGAACTACCCATTTAAATACCTTCTGAAGAGAAAAAGTGAGCCAGATTTGGTCACATTGTTTGGCCAATTCCATAATGTTCCATAATGTCTTGGGCATCTTGGGGGTTCCTGTACTCCATCAGATTTCATGTACTAGTAGATTGAAAAGACTGCACTGGCTCTCCTTGTGATTGGCTAAAATGCATTTTCAAAACACTCGCAGAAATTCACAAGAGAAGAATCAAAACAAAAACTCAAACTTCTAAGGGGTGAACTGTTGACAGTATAGCTGGCCATAGACGGGCCGCTATAGCCTTCATATCAGACAAATGATCATACGATTCGTACAATTATATATGCACGTCTACAGCCAGCTTAATCCCAACTTCCCCTTTACCCCTTCCACTTAACAAAAACTCAAGTTGCCATGAAAATAAAGAATGTTTTACAAAAATTATAAAACCTTTATGATGGCAGCTGGCAATCAAGGGTGTTTGTCCCAATTGCTGTATGTAGATTGCTGCTTCCATGAAGATTACCATCAGATTGACCCTTAAACTTTATAGATTCACATGAGAAGGCAAATAATGTTTCACTGGGGGGATCTGACAGAACCACTCATTTACAGGTATTTACTTTGTTATGATATTGTCTTGTCCACCTAGATCCATGCAATAATTAATCCAGAGCTTTCTATTGCTTTCTGTGCATAATTCAGATGAGGCAGCAGCCCTTGTGCCTAAGGAATGGACACATTTATCTTAGGGGTTATGCTTATACCGACAATTTATTCTGATGTGTAGATGACATGATCGGTATAATGTATATGATAAGATGCCATGTTCTGTGGACTGATAAGGATATATAAACAGAATGACAGCAGCAAGATGTTTTCATTTAGAATTATTCTTTGTGATTGTGCCTACCTTGGTATTTCTTTGCTTGGTGGCATTGACTACTGGTTAAAAGAGAAGCCATCTTTAGTGGTGATGTCCAGGCCCGGACTGGCAATCTGTGGGTTAGGGCAAATGCCAGATGGGCTGCTATAAGGTGCCATAGAAAGTCAGTATTTAGTGGGCTGGTGGGGACTGTTTGGGCCTCTTTGTGGGCTGATTGGGCCTCTGTGTACCTGAAATGCCAGGGCCTATTTTGATTCTCAGTCCAGTCCTGGCACTGATGTCCTATAGGTATGGGGGAAGGGTAAGCACCAAAATAGACCACATCTGATTTGATTGAAGTATATGTGTAACATCAGGTTCTTTTTACTCTTCTCTCTCACAGTTTTGTATCCACATGCCTGTTGTTTTGTGTTAGACCTAGAATTAGGCTTTCCTCCTCAGTAAAACATTAAGTGTATTGATATTATTGACTCTTATGTACTTGCAGGCCTGGCATCTGAAGACTTAAGAGCACCTTCCAAGAAACAAAGGTTATATTAATTCACCAAAGTGCCAATGGGAATCAGAGAAAACTCTACCTAATCAAGAGGATGGACAGAAAACCGACCTGCATTGAGAGCCCATCCCTTGGTTCTGAAAAGGAACCTCTGACCTGCAGGGCTCGGTCAGAGTGTAAAAAGGATGGTCAGCTACTGAGGAACTGTAAACCCTCATTGCGTCTCTCTGAAGAGCTCAACAAGGTGCATCCCAGTCCAGGAGAACGAGGAGAACCAGGTCATATATCCAACAAATACTTGGCTGTGCAGAGTCCTGAGGCACCTTGCAATGGCATGAGAAATGGTGGCGATGAAGGCTCAGCCCCTGCACTTACTGTCCTCCCAGCTTGTAGAGCTGAGATACAGCATCTGCAAATGGATATAGGAGAGAGAGAGACATGGAGTAAAAAAATTGACTTTCTTCTATCTGTTATTGGATATGCTGTGGACTTGGGAAATGTGTGGAGATTTCCTTACGTCTGTTACCAGAATGGAGGAGGTTAGTGCCCTAGAAGTTCTTTGATATCTATGTATAAGGACAGATTTTTCTACAATTTGTAAATTTTATGTTCCATTTTTGCCTACAAAACTGAACAAAGACTGGGCTTTAAGTTAATCACTTATCTTTTATCAGTGAGGTTATTTAGAACTAGAGCTACCATCATTTAATGCAGCTGTTGTCTTACCCTAGTAGCACATTCACCCACTCAACACATGGCCCAGGCATGAACGTCTCACTTATTGTCTACAGAAAGGTCAATGTGAATCTCACAGATTGAAGCCCTTCACGTAGGTGGAATGTAGGATGAGGTCTGCAGCATGATCTGGGCATATTGGGCAATGTCCAAGGTATAATGGGTGCATGGTCAAAAGACTCCTGAAACCACAAAAGGTTGATGTCACTGTGTCTGCATAGGGCTATACATATATGTATATGTACCTGTTTCCAAAAAGGTGCAATGCAAAGCAAAATATTAGAATTAAAAAATATATATATATGCATTACTGTTAACAATTCCCTTTGGTTTTGGTGCTGGGTTATTGATAATGATTGGTTGCAAAGATAGTCTTACTACTGCAATTGCAGTCCTGTTCCTGGCAACATGGTTTCCAAACTGACAACAGACACTGTATGTTTGCAATTATGAGACAGTAATCAGATAGTTACAATAAACCATATAACATATTAAGAGTTAGATTGCTAGTGCACAGATTAGCCACCTACACAATTCACTGCTGTTTATCTGTAAGCCAAACAGTTGCAGCAAAGGGTGAAGGGAGGCTGCAGTTCGTACAGAGCTCAGACTATTTTTTTACACCAATATAGCTAATTACAGAGGAGTTAGTTAGTAGGAGGTAGTAAGTGTGAAAGCAATATATTAAATTAATGCGAGAAATTCCTGATAAATCTCCCTCTATGTATTTTGCCTATGCTGGAAAAAAAAGGTCTATAAAGGTGGAAACTGACTCTAAAATAGTGCATGAAATAGATTATAGGTGACCAACCAAACCATATGATCAAATCATTAGCAAAACTTTGGTCAGCGGGAGGGACTTTTCTGAGATGGGATAGGATGCCCTAGCAGTTTCTGTTCCTAAAGACTTAAATACTTGTCTCAGATTATCAGTCTCACTGCTCTCATTTACTGTTGTGGCGGTGCTTAAATTGTCTAGTCTCTGCCTTCAACCCAACTCCTATTAATGTGAATGAGGAGCTAACTATTGTTCTCTATACATGCCACTGACCAGGCATACAATAATTTATCTTTTCTTGATTTCACTGGCTTGGAAAAGAGGTGGTGAATTGCTCACATGTTATTTTTTTACCTTCGGTAAATGAGGCCCGATGCATTACTTTCTTTTGAGCCTTAGTGTAAATGTTGTGGCCACTTTTCTACTTCTTTTTCATTTGAATTACAGCTTTGAGCCACTGAATATCAGCGGTCTAAAGGCATGTAAAGAGCCAGGGTAAAGTAGTTTAAACTAGAAGTTATAGGCACCAAACAAAATGATTTTAGGACCCCAAAATTCCAGGATTATTTTTTAATGAATATAGATTAAAATTGCTCATCAGTCATGGATGCCTTCAATACACCCTTAGCCTCAGTATATATTTCCCCTGTGTTTACTCCCCCGACCTACGTACATAAAAATGGAGAGTTCCCTTCATGTTTCTATAATACTGACCAGTAAGCAACAATTTATCTGAATTTTATCCCCATACAAATGGGAGAAAGTATGGTGGTTATATGTCCAGACCTCACCTATAAACCCAGATATTAAACAGTGGCCTCTAATGGGCATATAGTTATGAAAATGGTAGAATGCATATATTGGAAACACAGATGCACGCACAGATACTAATATGACATTAGTTACCAAAAATAGGCAAAGGTGCAAAATGCAAAGAACAGATGCAATTTAATGATTATGTCAGGGATTAATTGCGGTAATCCCTTGTGCCTGTGCACTCAGTAATATGCATTGGGTTTTAATCTGGAGGAAGGGGATGAGTCCTGCTTGCAACTATCAATTGTACAGGCTCCCTGTATGGGATTCTGAATTTTCTTGTGCTGAGAACAGGCCCCTCACCTGGACTGAGCACAAGAAAGGTACAGTATGTGGGTGCCAGGAAGGTATAAGAGTGTCTCTTGCCAAAGATAAAAATTGGAGTCTCAGATGGTGGCAGCAAAAATGTCAGATTTTTCCGGCTTACTATTAAATCATTATTTGTATTATGTGATCGTGAAAGTCAGAAATTATATGGTTAACACCCGCTGCTGCCACTCGCTCAGTGGCCAAATCATCCGGTTCACTAAGCACAGAGGGCAAAGGAACTTGCTCAAAGCCACAAGCAGCTGAAGGGAGAAACTGACGGCTCGATGAGTTAAAGACGAATGGTGTGACCAGCCAACCTTACAGTCTTGGTCGGCATTTGCTAGTAAATTACAAAGTCGTTATTTGAATTTACACATTTTTTTTCGAAGATTGAGGTATCGACATTTTTGAACAAAATTTTAAAATCCTGCAGTTTTAGAAATGAAATACAACAGTGGATATTGTGTATCTGCCAGTACTACATTTCTATGTATCTTCTGTGTGCAATTAAATGGAGGGTGATCGCACCCATTGCCCTCAGCGAAGCCTTCGTACCGAGGGTTGTCACAGAGCAACAGCCCATTTACACAACTTCATTATTACTTACATGTCAACCTATGTAGCAGCAAAGCCGCAATGACAAGTTGCCTTTGGTAATGACTGGCGGCAGATATAATAATGTCTTCCTTTTCTATTCCAATATTTCTCTGCAAATCCATTCCTTTGACTTCTAGGATTGTCAGTGTCACCCAGTGCCCTTGGTACAGCCAAACCATATGTTATGCATTATTCCTTCTCAATGTAAATCATCCTTAAAGTGTCCATATCATTTTCCTTTAGCCCCTTCCATCCCATTTGATGTGGTCCATGATTAAGATTCAGTTGTTATTATGTTGTTAACATTCTCTTTTCTCTATGTAGGGGCATTTCTTATCCCATATGTGATCATGGCTGTTTTTGGTGGGATCCCATTGTTTTACATGGAGCTGGCCATGGGTCAGTATCACAGGAATGGCTGTATTTCTATATGGAGAAAAATCTGTCCCTTATTTAAAGGTAAGTGTAAGAGTGCAGTTCATAAAACATGAATACAGAGCCATTGCTGAAATGTGCAACCTAAAATATCCATTTGTGATTTGGAGATGAAGCTGTCATGCAAGGTTAAAGGGCATCTACAAAGGGGTAGAAGCACCGCCAAAAATTGTATTATTACCTTAAAGGTGTTTGAGTTAACTTTTAGTATGTAGAGAGTGATATTGTAAGCCAATTTGCAATTTATTAAAAAAAATGTATTACTTGTGGTTTTTGAGTTGAGTTTTTTTTACTCAGTAGCTCTCCAATTGCAATTTCAGCAGTCTGCTTGTTAACCTGATAGAGAAAAACCCCGTACCCCCCACCCCAGGTAGACCCCCCTCCAGCCTAATTACATCCCCTGGCAAATTTCCCAAACTTTTTACTTACCCCTCGGCGCATATTCTGCCCTCTGGGTTCAGGAGTGCCATCTTCTTTCTTCGTCAATCTTTGGAAGGAGGCATTTTCGGTGCTTGTGCAGTTGGAGAATTTTTTTCCATCCTGAACAACTGCGTATGCGCCAAAAGTCGTGAAAAGTTTCTGAATTTTATGTTACTTACGTTGCATGCGCAGTTATTCAGGGCCGAAAAAATTCTCCAACTGTGCATGCACTGAATTTGGGCATTTCCCGGAGGGGGGGGCAATTAGGCTGGGGGGAGGAGGGAGGAGGGTCTACGGGGGTGGGGGGTACAGTTTTTTTCTGAAATTGCAAACTGGAGAGCTGCTGCGTAAAAAACTGGAATATGAATAGACGAGGCCTGAATAGAAAGATGGGTAATAAAAAGTAGCAATGATACTACATGTGTAACCTTAGAGTGCATATTTGTTTTTTAAATGGGGTCGGTGACCCCGGTTTAAAAACAGGACGGAGTTAGAAGAATGTGGCAAATAATTCAAAGACTATAAAAAATAAATATGAAGACCAATTGAAAAGTTGCTTAGAATAGTTCATTTTATAACATACTAAAGGTTCACTTAAAGGTGAAATCTGCAGGGTTTTTGCTCTCTTGTGGCTTGTTCCCCCATTTCTTCATGAAAGTTTGCCCTGTCCATGCATACAGTAATTAACATCAAAGGCTTTTCCCATATCCATATTTTGTATGGGGTTTGTGTGTGTGTGTGTTTATTGCCTGCCTGTTTGATATGGGATGTATATAAATTTTACCCAAATGAAAACTGGGCGTTTTGCTCTAGTACTAAGGCTAATTAGTGGCTTTCCCAAGGGAACAAACAAAACAGACATTAGTGGTTTGCAGTGGGTGTTTCTGTGAACAGGTTCTTGGTGTTTCCTTGAGCATCCTGCATTGGGGAATTAAGTCAAAAGCAACAAACCTCTTACCTGATATTATCAATATTCTTTATGTGCAACTGATACTCTAAGGGAAGGACGAGGAGATTCAGGGAGATTAGTCGCTCCAGCGAAAGGTGCCTCACGAGGAAACTTGTGATTTTGGAATACATAGTGCTGCGTGTGAATTGCCGCAGGCAATTTTCATTTTAGCCAGCACAAGACAATGGGAAGCGGTTCGGGAGATTAGTCGCCCAAAAGATGAGGTTATTTTTTCGCTGGGGCGACTGATCTCCCCAAATCTCCTTGTGTAGACTTTCCCTAACAGCTCTCAATGGGGCAAATTCACTAAACCGCGAAGCATCTAATGCTAGCGCTAATTCGCCAGCGTGACGTCAATTTTCAACTTCGCCAATTCACCAACAGTGTCCTTGATGAAAATTTGCTAGCGAAAGTAGATAGACTTACACAACTTCGCACCCTTACGCCAGGCGAAGTTGTGCATTGACGAAGGGACGTAACTATGCTAATTCACTAAGATGAACATTTTACTGAACGTTACCACTTACGCTAGACTTTACTTTTTTTGGGGGGTTACCCTCCTTCCCCCCCTACATTTCCTAACATATGGCAACTCAACTATACAGGGGGCACATGTTTAGGGCAATAGGACAACTTTATTTTATTTATTAAAGGTTTCCTGGGCTTGTGTCGTGGAATGTAGTGGCTGTAACATATACCTCTATTATACGCTTAACTTCGTGCCGTATGCAAATTAGGCATCGCTAGCGTAAATGCAATTTGCCTGGCGAAGTAACGGTAGCGCAACTTCGCTACCGTTCGCCTCCCTGAGTGCATTTTAGTGAATTAGGGCTGGCGAAAATTCACCCGGCGAAGTGCGGCGAACTGTGGTGAAGCCATTGCTAGCGCATTTTCGCCCCAATGTGTTCTAGATCAGCTGTGTTGCTAAGCAATAAACTTTTTAAAAATGAAAAAGAAAGCAATGAGCCTCTCATTTGCCACTGATTCCTATAATGAATTGAGAGCTCTGTCTTCATGTCTCCCCAGGAATTGGTTATTCTATCTGCATGATCGCTCTTTATGTAGCATTTTATTACAACACCATCATGGCCTGGGCCCTCTACTACCTCATCTTCTCATTCCGCTCTGAGCTGCCCTGGACCAGCTGCCTCAATGAGTGGAACACGGGCAACTGCACCAACTACTTCCAAAACAGCAGCGTCAGCTGGTCCAACAGCTCCATCTCCCCAGCAGAGGAATTTTACACGTAAGTGCATGTAAGTGTGGTGAGGACACGTGGGAGATGGGAAAAAAGATGAATGGGGAAAAGAGAACATTAGGCATTAGCCTGTTTCATAGAGGTTAGTGTCGGAAATGAAACATAAATTGGGTGCCCAACAGTACAGGTATGGGATCAATTATCCAGACTATTTCGGAATTTCTGAAGAATAATTTTTTCCCCCGTAACTTTTGATCACCAACCAGTGGCGTAACTACTGGGGGAGCAGGGGGTGCAATCATGGCAGGGTCCACACCCCCGCAGGGCCCCCCACAGATCGTGCCTACTGCACTCTTCTGGAGTGTGTTTGTGTGTTTGACACAGAATAACTAAACCCAGATATCCCACTTGTCCCATTTAACACAGAAAATTGCGTCACGGCATCCCTTTGAATTAAGGTGGCCATAGACAGTATCGCCAAACGAGCGGATCTCTCCCCAATGTGTCCACATTGAAGTGGGCGATATCGGGCTGATCCGATTGTGGGCCCTAGGGCCAAACGATCGGATCATAATGTAGACGATACAGGTGGTTGGATTGCGGGACCGTATACACACACAGATGCGCCCACGATCCGACTAGGTTTTTTAACCTGCCCGATCGAGATCTGGACGACTTTCTGCCAGATATTGATTGGGGAAGCCCGTCGGATGGCCCCACACACGGGCCGGTCTCGGTCTGTCGGCAGCTTTTATCGGCCTGTGTATGGGTGCCTTTACAGAGTTCACTATTGAAAACAATGGTGCTTTGGTATGCTAATGAAAAGGTTAAATGCATTGAATTGCTCAGTGGCACGCTACTGCAACTGTGGGATCCGGGGGTCAGAATGGGGGCCCTGGCTAGCAGCCCCAGTGGGCCCCGGGCCCCCCAGTCCGGCCATGATCCTTCTGTCCGGCTTAACCGAATCCGAATCCTAATTTGCATATACACATTAGGGATGGGGAGGGAAATCATGTGACCTTTTTGTCACAAAACAAGGAAGTAAAAAATATTTTCCCCTTCCCACCCCTAATTTGCATATGCAAATTAGTATTGGGATTTGGTATTCAGCCGAATCTTTCACAAAGAATTCGGGGGTTCAGCCGAATCCAAAATACTGGATTCGGTGCATCCATAATTATTAAAGAGAGAAAAGGAAACAACAAAACTGTAAATCGCAAATGCCCTTTTCAATTTCATCTCCTAAATTGATATATTGAATAATGTATCCCACCATTGTAAATTATAAGGATATTATAGGTCACTGAGGCATTCCATGATCATAGAAAGGCATGAAAAGCCTTTAAAACTCAAAAATCTCAAATGTGCTGTTATTTATAGAAAACCTAGAAACTACAGTATATTGCTTAACAACATAAAGAAATATCTGTGGAAGAATCACATTCCACCCTTTGGATTTCAACGAATTTTGAAATAGCCTAGAAAACTGAAATTGAAGCGTGAACCTACAGCTCCCATTGACTTACACATGAACTGACCAACGTTTTTAATAAATCTCCCCCTTACTCCTGAATATCATTTGTTTCCCCCAAAACATGGGGGATTAGATCAGATGTAGTAATAAGTAGTACAGCTATGGGACCTGTAGCTGTAGGACCTGGGGATTTCCAGACAAGGGATCATAATTAGGGTTGCCACCTGGCCGGTATTTTACCGGCCTGGCCGGTATTTTTGATGGTTGATCCCAATGTTAGTAATAGGAAAAAAAGATAAACATATAGGAAGGCCGGTATTTTTTTCAAGAAAAGGTGGCAACCCTAATCGTAATTTGTATCACCATATCTTATGCATGTAATAAAAGTATATCAAAATTTTTAAATTATATTATAGAGCATACAAAATAACATTTAAACATGGATTAAACCCAATAGGATTTAGTTGCCTCCAATAAGGATTACTTATATCTTTGTAGGGATCAATTACAGGCTACTGTTTTATTGTTAAAGAGATAAAGAAAATCAATTTTAGAAATCTGAATGATTTGATTAAAACGGAGTCTGAGGGAGGTGGCCTTCCCATAATTCGTATCTTTCTGGATAAAGAGTTTCTGTGTAACAGATCCTGTATTAGAAGGCATAAATTACCAAGGTGTGAGGAATAGTATTACTTGTAGTTTTCCAGGTTCAAAGGAATTCTTGGCAACTCCAGGCATATCCAAGTCTGATATGTTAACTACTGTATATACTATGATTTTGGCTGTGCTGTATACTGGACTCCCGACATGGCATTAGAAAGTGTGTAAGGATAATGGGATGGTTTATTTATAGATAAGTCTGAAATGTTTCTTACATGATAGATGTACTGTATAGGCACTGTAACCGTCACACTTATTCTCTAACTACGTTACGGCGGAAGCAGTTCCTACAATTAACTTATAGATTTCAATAAAATGTCAAAATAATGGTGCACTTGGAAGACATAATGGCAACAGGAAATATGTCAATATTACCAGTTGTATCAATGTAAGGGAATTAAATACTTCTGCTCATTCCCATTGTTGGATATAACATTCAAGGGCAAGGAAAGGCAAAGAAATAAAATCCCATTTTTACTTTCTTTAATGAAAAAGAAATCTATCTCCAGTATACTTTAATTAAACAATGCGTACCGTTTTGATAAGAAACCTGACTGTATGCAGTGAAAGTCTCCCTTCATTTACTTCTGTGGATAGTAATTGTCAGACGGTCCCTAACTTCTGGCAGGGAAACAATCATACTTAATATGAACAGAAGGGGGAGCCCCTGCCTTACTTACCAGCCATGCAGAACTCAAGCAGCTTTGTATTTTGATCATTTATGACGATCCCTAAGCTTAGCCCAGATCACACTGAGCATGTGTATGTAGTCTAGTCTTGCAAAGATGTATAACAAAGTTACAAGATGACAGCCCCCTGTGGCCAACTTTGAAAGCATAAATCATTTGTTTGATTAGGCTTGTGGTGCAGTAAGTTCATGTTTATGTTTAGTATACAAAATACAGAATTTCTAGCCTTATTCTATTTTAGACTATCCTTGCCCTTTAATGTGTAACAATCCCTCCAGACTGGATTATATTATACAGCTAGAGGTATAAAGACTTTATCAATAGAACTTGGCATATTGACTCATATTCAGTTTCATCCAAAAACGTCCCTCTTGCGTTACCTTGAGAAAACTCCATTGAAGCCGGGTTTCTGCTCTGTAAACTGAGAATTGTTTGAACAGCAAACGTCATAATAATGTCTTTAAAATCCTTTGTTTCCTCCTGTCTTTCAGCCGGCAAGTGCTTCAGATACACAAGTCCAAAGGTCTGCATGATCTTGGGGGAATAAGCTGGCAGCTCACTCTCTGTCTGCTCCTCATATTTACGGTGGTCTACTTCAGCATATGGAAAGGAGTGAAAACATCTGGCAAGGTCAGTGTGTAAATGAAATATATTATGTATCTATTATATAAGGATGTATATAATATAGCCATGATTAACAATGCACACATATAAATGGATACGTTACTGTACTTTGAGACAAATTCCATAATCTTAACCCTCGATGTTTAACATGTTAAAGATCTTAAAAGCAGACTGTTGGGCTCCTCTGCTAAGTGTTTCCCTTGCAAAAACCCTGAGCGACTAATGAGATAATAGAACTGACCTGTATTCCGAAGGTTAAACAATGGAAATCAGTGGTGGAGAGTTCAATCATTACAATTCCATCACAAGTCACAAGGTTTGGACTAAAGGAGGTGAACTGGAGATGTGAGAGTGACATGAAGGAAAAGTGTTTTGGAGAAAACATTTTAATTTTTTTTTTTTTTTTTTTTTTGCAATGAAAGGGTGTCTGAGCAGACAATTCCCCAGTATATTCTAAAACTACTCTTAAACTGTTAATGTGCATTAAAAGTTACCTACAGGTCATGTTGATCAATTCCGCTGATAAGATTGTTTTAAGTAATTGTTACTTGAAGTTCCTAAACGATTGTTTTGCCAACCTGACTGTCCCTTTTCAACTTAATCTAATGGATGACAGCTGCACAAATATGGTAGCCCCCTCCTAAAGGAACACAACAAGTAAAATAAAATAAAATGTTTAATTTGTGGTGTCAGTATCACTTTAAGCCATTAAGCTAACTCATTTGTTTATACTGTATAAGTACTCTCGTTTGGATGGGCCTTGCAGGGCACAGATGGAAAATTAAGTAGGTCCATCATTCTGCACTGACAAGGCCAGATTTACTCATTGGCCGCTCCTACTGTTGCTTGTCGCCCCCACCACCCTCCCCTTGAAATGTATGCATGTGCAAATTTCCTTCTTCAGGTCCAGCACACTGAAGATTGGTGAGTGGGAAATTTAAAAAACTATCAAATCTCTTGCATTTCCCAAGTGCCACTGTGGATGCAACTGAGTGGTATGCCACCTCTAAAATCCTACCACCCCCAAACCCAGGCCTTTGTGGCCTTCCCACAAATGTGGTCCTGGCACTGGCACCCTCCTTCCCCTGCCTTCTCTGTAACAATGGGTTAAGCTGGCAAGAGAATGTCCAAGCCATTATAATGTCTAGCAATGTCTTGAGTGAAGCTGGAGGGAACCAAAAAAAAAAAGTTTAAGGGTAAGTCAACAGAGGAGAATTATGTGAGGATATGGGGAAATTCAGGGACAGAACTAGGGATAGGCAGAAGAGGCAGCTGGCTAGGACTCAACGATTGGGGGGCACTGGGCAGCTACCTCTTCTACCTACCCCTACACCGAATCTGGCTCTAGACTTGTGCCAGTGAATGTTGCTGGCACACATGCCCACGGGAACTTTGCTGCACACATGGGCACAGGAAAACTGAGGACACGTGCACACGAACTCGGATGACTCGGATACGCACAAAAACGCACCTGAAGCCCAGGGTGCCCAGGCGGCAATGCCCATCTCTGGGGAAATTAAAGAGTTTAGGACATAAGAAGGGGAAATATAAGCAAATGGCACAGCAAATACAATGTAAAAAGTGAACATGGAAAAGAGTATCGTTACTTTCAGCAAATGCGATAATTGGCGAAAACATATTCTTGCACAAGAATATTCGCAAATTTATATAGGAGGCCTATAGGCTTATATTTTAAATACGTTTTAACATTTGCCAAATGACAAAGATGTCATATTAATATAATGATAGAGCTAAAGATTTGAGAAAAATAATTCTGATACATCTCCTTTCAGTTTTCTGTGTGAAGTAAATAGGGCAAAACCATGATTAGACCTCATGTGCTTCCCTCCTTTACCTGTCCCTGCAGGTGGTGTGGGTTACTGCTACGTTTCCTTACATTGTGCTTGCCCTCCTGTTAATACGAGGAGCTACGCTTCCCGGTGCCTGGAGGGGGGTTCTTTTCTACCTGCAGCCCGACTGGAAGAAGCTTCTAACGACTGCGGTAAGGGAGAGATCTACAGATAGATTGCTAATGCCTAAAGCTGCCCATACACACACCTATGAATAATTCTAAGATCATCGGGTATGGAGCATTAATATAAAGAGTAGGAGTATAGGAAACAGAAACATAATAACAACACCAGTGTTTAGATTGCTTTCTTCAAACCCTGAGATAAAGCAATAACTTACATTATAGTAGACATTTATTCTTTGTACTAAATATATATCTGTGATTACTAAAAGAAGTAAAGGATATTACATGAACTAGCAGGAATGTAGAGTGTAGCTATCGCCACAATTTTCCCCAGAAGACAATACATGTAAAAAGAGATGGTGATTCTTTAGTGAAGCATCTCATTGGCTCTTTGATCTATTTGCTAGGTGTCCTTTTATGTATAGGGTAGTGTTTTCTTCCTCGCTGATGAATGCATACCAATCCAGCTATTGTGCTCTGGGATGAATTCAGTGGCTAGGGGATATGGAAGGGAGGATAGTACAATGCGTCCCTGTAGTTTCCTGGCTCATATTATGTCTCTGACTGTATTTTATAACTTGTTTCTGCAGGTCTGGGTGGATGCTGCTGCACAGATATTTTTTTCTCTTGGCCCAGGCTTCGGAGTATTGCTGGCATTCGCCAGCTACAATAAATTCCACAACAACTGCTATCAGTTAGTATCATATGTATGATTTCCTCCATCTCACGTGATTAATAAACACCAAAAACTATTCCTTTATCAGTCTTAGAATATTACAGCACTCCTTTAGAATACAGTCTGTGTGTAGCAGAACCAACATTTGGCATTATAGGGTGGCTGGCATTAAAGGGGAACTATCATGTAAATACAATCAATTAAATATTCTGCATTGTTTCTGAAATAATCAAGTTTATGTTCACTATTCCTCACTCGGCATCTGTTTCTCTTCATTCTGTCTTCTTTAATCAGTTAGTGTCAGATATTCATTGACAGTTAGATCCAATATATCTTAAAGGGGAATCCAACCCCTGGCCCTAACCCCCCCCCCTGTGTCCATGGGCAGCTTAATAGAGTGACTCCTCTTCTAGCAGATGTATTGGAGAGCTCTCAGATAACTGATTCCCATACAAACAAAATGTAACAAAATAACTGTCTTTGCACAATTCCTGCGTGTAGAGAGACATGACGTCTGATGATTTTAATAGAGTGTGCATCTTCTAGGCAAAAAGAGCCCCCCCTATAAGATATATCGGATCTGGATGTCAATGAATATCTGACACTCAAACTGCTGCAAAAGACAGAATGAAGAGAAACAGATGATGACAGAGGAATAGTGAAGATAATTTCAGAATTGGTTCAGAATTTTTAATTCATTGTATTTAGAAAATTTCTTATTTCAGTATGTTGAAAGTTATATTATATTTTTCCCTATAGTTCGTCTTTACAATTACATATACAGCATTACTGATCCTTTCCAAAAGTAGGTTTCCTATTAAAGCAAAAAGTTCAGGCAGAGTTGTCATCTATATTAAGGAACAGAGTGTATAGCAGCCACGCAACACAATAGAAAACCCTTTCTAAAGCAGCCTCAGTACTCTGGCCGGATCCTTCTGCTTGCACATGAGTTTTAGAATTGACTCAAACAGGTCAAATCAGTAGATAAGTCCAACCAAACAGATGTACAAGTGCACAGATGCAGTTTCAGGAATTCTTTGGTGCCATACTGATGGTTTATTCCATAGTTATTGAGATCCCAAAGAGGGCTTTAATGGGGTTGAGTTGAGATGATAATGGTGGATGGTTTTGATTGATCGAATGCGGCTGCTCATGATCACCATCAAATATGGCATCTTTTGGATTGTCATTGCCCAAAGTCGACGGCACAGCTGTCATGCACTAGGCCCCTTCTTTATCCTACCGATGAGAGGGCTTTGGAATTATGTCTCAAATTAAATAACACACAAGTGCCGATTGTTACCTACACCTTCATGGAAGCTTTGAAAGACCTGCATAAAGAAATATCACTCAATGTTCATCTATTTATAGTTCCAGTGGACAACTAAAAAGGGATAAAACTTAGGGTTTAGCATTCGGCAGAATATAGCTGCCTGTATTGGAATTGAATAGACTTAACTGATGGTGGAATTAGCACCCTGTTGTTACTCACACATGATGTTTTCTTGCAGGGATGCTCTGATTACCAGCACAGTAAACTGTATGACAAGTTTCATGTCTGGCTTTGTCATTTTCACTGTCTTGGGCTACATGGCAGAAATGAGGAATTTGGACGTCTCAGAAGTGGCCAAAGATACAGGTACATTATATTCTAGAGATTTAACACTATTTGATTAATTTTTAGCTGAATAAATGTATGTTGTGATAATTGTCTTGTCATCTCAATGTACAATTGTTGAATGAAATCTTCACTTCCCACATTCATTTTTCATCAAATGTAATCAAAATCTCTGACCTTTTTATCTTTTCCAAACCACTAAGTTTACCTGCGCAGAGATGATAACAAAAAGTAATGACAACTCTTATACTGTAAATGGGAGGGATTTACTTACCACTAGGGATGCACCGAAACCACTATTGTGGATTCGGCCGAATCCTTCCTGAAAGATTCGTCCAAATACCGAACCGAATTCAAACCCTGGAAAAAAATTTTACTTCCTTGTTTTGTGCCAAAAGGTCACGTGATTAGGATTCTGATTTGATTCAGTCAGGCAGAAGTAAAAATCCAATGGCACGTCCAGATCAGCAGCCACATAATTCCTTTCCAAAGACATTTATTTGCATATTTACTTATTTAATACTCTATTACGCTAACCAGCTACTCTCTGTGTTCTTGCCAGGGAGCCAGGAGCATAGTAAGAGTTACCATGGTATCACAGGTATGGGATCCGGAAACCCGTTATCCAGAAATTTCAGAATTATGCAAAGGCCGTCATCAATAGACTCCATTATGATAAATTAATCCAAATTGTTAAAAATTATTTATTTTTTCTCTGTAATAATAAAACAGTAGCTTGTACTTGATCCCAACTAAGATATAATTAATCCTTATTGGAAGCATATTGGAAGTCTATTGGGTTTATTTAATGTTTACACGATTTTCTAGTAGACTTAAGGTATGAAGATCCAAATTACAGAAAGATCCCTTATCTGGAAAACCCCATGTCCTGAGAATTCTGGATAACAGATTTCATACCTGTAATAGGGAAAGAAAACCCTACCCTAAGAGTAGTCTATATACTCTAATGATTCTTTATGAGACTGAACTTTGCATTCCAGAAATTCTGGGTTTTTGTAAGCCACAAAAAACGTTGTTTTTGAAAGATGAGGTACAGATTTTAGTTACGGCTCCATCACCCTCTCTGCTTGTCGTAAGCATTAAGCATCAAAACAGTCAGTGAACTGCAAACTATTTGAGGTATTTTGGTAACCACCATAATGAGATGCACCCACTTTGCCCAGCTGTGAAACTGAATTAATTTCCTGGACACTGTTACAATATCAGTTCTAAAAAAGGAATCCGCTGTTGTAGAAAGATCATTTTGGTGATTCCCCAGAAAAGAAACCACTGTAAGGAACCGCTACTCCACAATCATAGCATACACAATTAAAAATAAAGGCTGGGGGGGGCAAACAGGAAAGAACAATTACATATGCATGAATGGTGGGAATGACATTTTGACTCATTTTCATAGGCTGCGGGCATTGACCTGAGACATACAGTACACATGTCACATGTTTCAGAGCTTCGCTCAACTGTCAGAAGTACTTAAGTTCTCTAAACCGGTGCTGAGGGACGTCTAGTAGCAGAAACACATATAATCTGGATCAGATATGCTAAAAATATGGTGCGCTGGTTAATGAGCATAGCTTTGGTTAAAGTCAGAGAAAGAGCTGTAATTAATGTGTGGGGTAGGATCTCAGTTGCTAGCAGTACTTGTAAATATAAATACAGGTATAGGATCCATTATCCAGAAACCTGTTATCCAGAAAGTTCTGAATTACAAAAAAGCCGTCTCTATATTATCCAGATAAACCAAATTTTTTCTCTGTAGCAATAAAACTGTACCTTGTACTTGGTCCCAACTAAGATACTATGAATCCTTATTGGAAGCAAAACCAAACTATTGGGTTTATTTAATGTTTATGTGATTGTCGAATAGACTTAAGGTAGGAAAATCCAAATTATGGAAAGATTTGTTATCCGGAAAACCCATAGACTCCATCTTATCCAAATAATCCAAATTTTTAAAAATGCTTTCCTTCCTCTGTAAAAATAAAACAGTAGCTTGTACTTGATCCCAACTAAGATATAATTAATCCTTATTGGAAGCAAAACCAGCCTATTGGGTTTATTTTAATATCTACAAGATTTTCTTACAGACTTAAGTTATGAATATGCAAATTACAGAAAGATTTGTTATCTGGAAAACCCCAGGTCCTGGGCATTATGGATAATAGGTCCTATACCTGTATAGCATTCTATGCAATGGATGGATCTAGGTTTAGTAACCATTGTGCTAAAGCCGGTAACACTATTGACAGTGCAGCTATAGCACAGGTATGGGATTTGTTATCCGAAAACTAGTTATCCAGAAAACTAGAATTACAGAAGAGCTGTTGTCCATACACTCCATTTCATCCAAATAATCCAAATTTTTAAAAATGATTTTTTTTCTCTGTAATAATAAAACAGTAGCTTGTACTTGATCCAAACAAAGATATAATTATTGCTTATTGGAAGCAGAACCAGCCTATTGGGTTTATTTAATGTTTGCATGATTATTTTATTACATTAAGGTATGAAGACCCAAATTACAGACATATCATTTTTCCAGAAAACCCCAGGTACCAAGTATTCTGGATAACAGATTCCATAACTGTATCAGCACAAACAACTGATCATTCTCTAATTCAAGGTTCAACTGGGAGTAGTTTATTTCAAAGGGATGTAGGTTATATGCACTGTCCATGTAAGAAACAAAAGCTCATTAGCTTCCTTGTAGCCTTCAGCTTGGACTTATTTATATATATATATATATATATATATATATATATATATATATATATATATATATATATATATATATATATAGGGATTCACCTTTAAGGTAACTTTTAATATGTTATAGAATGGCCAATTCTAAGAAACAGTTCAATTGGTTTTAATTATTTATTTTTTATAGTTATTTGCCTTTTTCTTCGACTCTTTGCAGCTTTTCAAATGGGCATCGTTGAAACCCTTATAAAAAGCAAAAGCTCTGTAAGGCTACACATTAATTGTTATTGCTACTTTTATATTACTCGTCTTTCTATGCAGGCCTCTCCCATACACATTCCAGTCTCTTCTTCAAATCAGTGCATGGTTGCTAGTGTAATTGGGACCCTAGTTACCAGATTGCTTGAATGCAAATTGAAGAGCTGCTGAATAAAGAGCCAAATAACTAAAATACCTTAAATAATAAAAAATGAAAAACAACTGTAAATGGTCTCAGAATATCACCCTCTACATCATACTAAAAGTTATCTGAAAGGTGAACAACCCCTTTAACTTGCCTCCAAACTGCCTCTATAGCACTAATCCATTGGCCCATTGTTGGGTCAGAAATTTGGGCATAACTGAACTATGCCAAAGTAGACTGAAGAGTCTGAATTTTCCAGTTGAAGTTATACCATTGCATGTCTTTGCAGATAGCCCTTTGTCATATGACAATATGGCTTCTACAAGTGATTTGTATTGTTACATTAACCAGTAAAACAGTATTTATTGAACTTCCAGGTCCCAGCCTATTGTTCATCACCTATGCCGAAGCCATTGCAAATATGCCGGCGTCTACCTTTTTTGCCATTATATTCTTTCTGATGCTAATCACTTTGGGGCTGGATAGCACGGTAAGTAGAGTCTTTGCTACCACTCTTATGGTGTGAAGAAGACACTGCACAGCTAATGTTCCATAAGATGCTAAGCAGACAATGTTCTGTCATGTAAGCATTATACCTATGAGGGCTTTGTTTATAAGAGGCATTCCAAACTTAACAGGCAAGGAAAGGCAAAGAAATAAAATCCCATTTTTACTTTCTTTAATGAAAAAAAAATCTATCTCCAATATACTTTAATTTAAAAATGTGTACCGTTTTTACAAGAAACCTGACTGTATGCCAGGGGCGTAACTACAGAGGAAGCAGACCCTGCGGCTGCAGGGGGGCCCAGGAGCTATAGGGGCCCCATGAGGCCCTAATTCATATACAATTACAATAAATATTGGTAAAACAGGTCAACCACTGGACATTTTGGGGGGCGGGAAAAATAATTTGCTGTGGGGCCCAGTAAGATGTAGTTACGCCACTGCTGTATGCAGTGAAATTCTCCCTTCATTTAGTGCTGTGGATAGGAATTGTCAGACTGTCCCTAACTTCTGGCAGGGAAACAATCATACTTATGAACAGCAGGGGGAGCAGCTTTGTTTTTTGATCATTTATGACGATCCCTAAGAAGCCCAGACCACACTGAGCATGTGTATGTAGTCTAGTCTTGCAAAGATGTATAACAAAGTTACAAGATGACAGCCCCCTGTGGCCAACTTTGAAAGCATAAATCATTTGTTTGATTAGGCTTGTGGTGCAGTAAGTTCATGTTTATGTTTAGTAAACAAAATACAGCATTTCTAGCCTTATTCAATTTCAGTGTCGGACTGGGACACCAGGGGCTCACCCAAAAACCTTAGACCAGGGGCCCACCATAAAACCTTAGACCAGGGGCCCACTCTCAGTACTAATATTCTTCATCTCTTCGATCAACCTCTATTCTCCAAGTTTGTTTTTTTTACATACTATAATCAATTATTCCATCTATTTATCCTCTTTGTAATCATAGAAATAGAGAATGGCCATGAAATAGGCCAAAAGTTTAACAGCATGAGAGCCCACTGGCACCTTGGCCCACCAGGAGTTTTCCTGGTATCCCGGTGGGCCAGTCCGACTCTGTTCAATTTTACACTTTCCTTGTCCTTTAAGGGAGTCTTGTCTAGGGTTAAAAGCAGTTTGAATGTTGCCCTTGTGCTACCAAAACCTCACTTTAGGTCAAACTGTGTTTATAGCAGCGTGCTTACAATGTATATTAGGATAATTGCCATGGGGCTACTATACTATTTGCCATGGACATTATCCATGTGTCTCTGTTTTGGGCTGCCCCCCTATTAATCCAAAACCAGAGAGCCAATCCAGTCTGCAGTATTGTAGTGAGCATTGGTTCACTTACATCACGGGGGATGTGATGGGGGAAACTATAAAAGGTATCATCTAGAAGTATGGTAGGTAGTAAACACTGGGGCATAGCTCAAGCTTTCTGTTGTAGCTTGGAAGGAGCCTCGTTCAAACCAGCTTGTGATAAGCATTTTATTTTCAGTCACCTTGTGACTTGTGGAAATACTTGGTGGAGGGAAGACACAGAGGATAAGTGATTCCCTCAAATGCAGTGTGAAACCAAATGCACTTACAGTATGCACATTACAGAAGGACCATAATGAGTTAATGAAAAATAAGATGAACCTATTCATTATTTTCTGTTAAAAACTCCTTGTCACATCTTGGAATAATTTTTAAGAAAGTCAATAATTCACTGGCAGCAGATTGATTTTTATTGCCATTAAATTGTTCTGAAGTGGTTTGGCAAACACATCTTCCCAGAGAATGAAATTCAAACCATCTCCTGCAAGTACAAAATATTTCATCACACAGAGGAACATCATTTGTTGTTCTCTTCATTGAAATACACATGAGTATTATTGAATAACACCAGTTTCCTCTCATTTGGTTATCGATCAACACTCGCCCTGGTATGTCCATGATTCTGTCATGGGAAAACATGTTTTTTTTTTAAAACGCATAAGTTAATAGTGCTGTTTTAGTAACTTCTGCTCTGAAATCCATTTCACAAAAGAGCAAACAGATTTTTTTATATTCAGTTTTGAAATCTGACATGTGACTAGACATTTTGTCAATTTCCCAGCTGCCCCTGGTCATGTGACTTTTGCCAGCACTTTAGGAGGGAACTGCTTTCTGGCAGGCTGTTGTTTTTCCTTCTCAATGTAACTGAATGGAACGCAGTGGGACATGGGTTTTACTATTGAGTGTTGTTCTTAGATCTACCAGGCAGCTGTTTTCTTGTGTTAAGGAGCTGCTATCTGGTTACCTTCCCATTGTTCTGTTGTTAGGCTGCTGGGTGGAGGAAAGGGAGGGGGTGATATCACTCCAACTTGCAGTACAGCAGTAAAGAGTGATTGAAGTTTATCAGCTCACAAGTCACATGACTGGAGGCAGCTGGGAAATTGACAAATATGTCTAGCCCCCATGTCAGATTTCAAATCTGTTTGCTCTTTTGAGAAATGGATTTCAGTGCAGAATTATTCTGGAACAGGACTATTAACTGATCCATTTTGAATTTTTTTTCCCCCATGACAAGATCCCTTTAATTATAGGAAAAAAGGAAAGAACAGATCTCCTCTTGATCTATCTGAGAATTAATTAAAGATTAAATTATTCGCACGAATAAATAGAGGGAAAATGCTAATTTATTTCTGACAGAAATAACTGAACTGGCATCACTGACAGAGACAGTAAGATATTTTATCATAAGGTTCTACATACAAGAAGGAAAATACTTGTTAAAAATTCCAGACATGCAAAACCAAATAATTGTATCTAAATGCTGTCATTGATGCACTATGTGAAATTTTTTTGTTTGTTTGTGGGAAGTTAAAATTCAATAAAAATCAACTTGGAAAAAAAAAAATTATTCGCACGAGCACTTTAATTAATTCTCAGATAGATCAAGAGGAGATCTGTTCTTTCCTTTTTTCCTATAATTAATCAATAACTGAGTTTTTCAGTCCTCTTCTCTTGATCTTCACTAGTATTGATAGATAGACCACACTCAATAATACATTAAGATCCCTTTAATACCTCTGCGTGCTACAGCGATGTAAATGTAAACATAAAAATCAAGAATTGACCAAAAAGATTAGTTATTTGGGTTTTATTTTGAGAATACTGTATTCTGGCAGGGGAGTAACCCATGCACCCAAAAACTTTAGGACCCAGAGGCAGAGAGAGTGTCTCTCTAATGAAAAAAATAGGATACTTGTCCTTTACATATCAGATGGTTAGAAGGCAACAGTGACTTGTGCATCCACCTGGCCATGTTCCTAACCCATTAACCAGGCCCTGACGAGACTCCTTTATTATTTTTATCTAATTATTTCCATTAAAGGACTGTCAGTTTAGTAACAGAATATTCTTTCCTTATGGAACATGTTTTAAGGAAGATCTAATTTCTCTCCATCTGTAGTTTGCAGGGCTGGAGGGGGTCATAACCGCAGTGCTGGATGAATTCCCACATAAATGGGGAAAGCGCCGAGAGCTGTTCGTCTTCCTTCTGATCTCGGCCTGCTTCCTGGGGGCCCTTTCCACGCTAACATTTGTAAGTATATTCATAATAACTTGAAAATGCTGACCCCCTCAAACTATTTAGCCATGCTGTTTATTGTTTTTTATTTTTCCGCATGGCGCATCTTTCATTGCATTAGTCTTATAATAACAGGGAGAGCCAGTATGTGAACCCCATGAACTGTGCAGTTCCGTTAACAACATAAGAAGCCGAGGAGTTTGTGCCAAGTTTTCTTTCTAGTCCACGTGTGCTTAGTACCAAGGGAGGGTTTCACTCATAGCAGCACTGGCTTTGGTTTTTTAACTCGTCAGAGAGGGGAAGCAGTTTAAATTTTGGATGCACCAAATCTAGTAATCAGTTTGGGATTCGGCCAGGATTCAGCGTTTTTTCAGCAGGATTCGGATTCAGTAGAATCCTTGTGCCTGGCCAGTGGCGTAACTACCAGGGGTGCAGGGGGTGCAATTGCACCAGGGTCCCCATCCCCTTGGGGCCCATCGGAGCCACGAAAATGGTTATGGCAGGCAGTTATCTAGGGGTAGATTATACATCACACATGCCATCAACACTCCAGCATGTGATTTATAGAGGGCCCACCAGGGAGTAGTTACGCCACTGTGCCTGGCCGAACCGAATCCTAATCAAATTATATATGTAAATTAGGGAAGGGAAATCATGTAACTTTTTGTCACAAAACAAGGAAGTAAAATAATTTTTTCCCACTTTTTACCTTCCTGTCACTCATTTGCAAATGCAAATTAGGATTCGGTTCAGTATTCGGACAAATCTTTCATGCAGGATTCAGGGATTCGGTCAAATCCCAAATAGTGGATTGTTAAATACACAGCCCCCTGCCATTAATCACAAAACATAAGTTCGAGTGAAGAACTATTTATTCAGCTTTGTAAAGCAAAATTACCTGCAAAAAAATATAAAAAGCTGTGTGTAAAAACGGTGAATTTATCAAGCTGTATTTTATTTTATGCCATGCGAACGCCAGATTTTCCACCGTTATTTTACACTACTTCAGACTAAGTAAGTTCCGGTGAAAGTTGCTCAAAGAAATAACACAAAAAAAAATTACACCATCTTTACGCTGTTTTTTACACGGTGATGCTGTGGTGAACTATTCCACCGTTTTTTTTTTACACCGCATAATAAATATGCCCCTAAGTGTGTCTTTCCCAATAGCTTCCTCCCCGTCTTCTATTGCTTTTCACCTATAAGACTCCCATTTCCCTCTGTGTTGATCCTCTGCAGGAATAGGGTTGCCACCTGGCCGGTGTTTTACTGGCCTGGCCGGTAAAATAATGATTGATCCCAATGTTATTAAAGTTATTCGACTGCCTACTTCGCCATATTGAACCTACCGAATTGCAATAGAAGCCTATAGGCTTCTGAGGCTAAGTCCTGCTCGAATACCATTCGTATGATCGAATCGTTCGAATCGTACAAATTTTTCGGACGCTCGAAGGAAATTTCACGATTTTTTCGTGAAATCGAATGATCGGTATCCGATCGTACGAATTCACAGAGAAATTGAATATCGAGCAAAAGGATAGCCTAAAACAATTCGATAAGCATTCGATGGTCGAATGCTTATCGAATTTTGAATTTGATCGAGCTAATTTTGGGGAATAGTAAATTTGCCCCTTGGTGATGCCATTGCTACAGCTCTGCTCCCTGTATTGGCAGAACAAAAATTCACCTTGTCAGTGTTGATTCTGTTGTCATGCACCCACTGCCGACACAAAGAATCATGGGAATGTCTTCAGTATAAATATTTTATCACTGGTGTCTGATTTTTTATTGTGACATCACGGTTAATGTCTGTGTGATGTGTCTTGTAGTAGGGCCGAGAACATTCACTGCAACATATATAAGATATAGGAAAAATATATGCATAGTATTATTTCCCTTTATGGCATTGATATACTGGCAGTGTCGATCAATCGCAAAGCTTTTCCCCTTTTCAGCAAATAGGATCAAAACAAACACTGGGATCATTAGATGCTTTAACTTTGGTGCCATACAACATGACACACCCTTAAAAACATTATGCAGGTATGGACCCTGTTATCCAGAATGGCTCTGCACCTGGGGTTTTCTGGATAAAGTGTCTTTCCGTAGTTTGAATCTTCTAAGTCAACTTTTAAAAATCATTTAAGCATTAATTAAACCAATTGTTTTGCATTAATTATATCTTTGTAGTACAGGTATGGGACCTATTATCCAGGAATGCTCAGGACCTGGAGTTTTGATACTACAAAATAAATCCAATAGGCAGGTTTTGCTTCCAATAAGGATTGATTATATCTTAGTGGGGATCAAGTACAAACTACTGTTTAATTATTACAGAGAAAAAGGAAATCATTTTTAAAAATGTGGATTATTTCATCATAATGGAGTCTATGGGAGATGGCCATTCTGTAATTCGGACCTTTCCAGATAAGGGATCCAATACTTGTATATTTATTATGTTGTGTAGAAAACAGCCAGTTAATACACCACACATCACCAGACTTCGCCATGTAAAAAACAGCATAAAAAACAGAGAAATAATTTTTCTAAATCTGAATTTTTTGATTAAAATTGAGTTCACGGGAGACACAGGTGTGGTGATGCCCCCCTCTATGAAGGTTGTCCAGACCCTGGTCCAATGACACCAAAGTCAGAAAGTTATTTGTCACAAATGTATTATATAGACACAATTAAAAATCCCAAATTATATTATGAAATATGTGTTTAGCCTCTAT
This sequence comes from Xenopus borealis, assembly GCA_024363595.1. Classification (NCBI taxonomy): domain Eukaryota; kingdom Metazoa; phylum Chordata; class Amphibia; order Anura; family Pipidae; genus Xenopus; species Xenopus borealis. The sequence continues at coordinate 27,341,686 of CM044433.1, read as the reverse complement.
TATAATGCAACAAAATGCTTTTAATTGAAGGCTGTTCCTTGCCCCTTCAAAATGCAAAATTTGAAAAGATTAACATTCCTGGGTGGAATTTACTGCGTTGTATATTTATAACCGTGATGCCACTGACCCTTTATCCATAAAGCCGAGAAGCGCTGGGCCAATGACATTTACAGTTGGACCCACTGGCACAGACTCAGACATAAGCTAAATATTAACAGTCATTTGCAAAATATTTTTCTTCACTTTATTAGCGAGAATGAAGCTGAGAATATTGAATTATTATTCCCTCTGAGCCAAATCCCTGGCTGTTTATGGAGTTATTTGCTATCTTTTGGCACAAGAGAGGTTATAAAGTACAGTCACTGTCCTTGAATGCTTTTGATACATGTGAGTTGACGGACTGACAAAATGTCATTGATTTTCTTTCTTTTTTTTATATTCATGTTTTTGCCTGAAGGGTGGTGCCTACACGGTGAAGCTGTTTGAGGAATATGCCACCGGCCCCGCAGTACTGACAGTTGTATTTCTGGAGGCTATTGCTGTGTCTTGGTTCTATGGTAAGTAAACGGTGATTAAGTTCTATAAGTTCTACAGTAAGTGAATGGTCATTATTTAAAAATTCGGATAAAAAAAAAAGCATGTATTTTATTGTTGCAGTCTTTTTTTTATAGTATATAAAACGTGTCTAATTCCTGGGCTGGAAATAAACCGTGTACACAACAGCAAACACGGATGTGGAATGACAAAGCATATTGAAATTTAAAGGGATACTGTCATGGGAAAAAAAAAAATTTCAAAATGCATCAGTTAATAGTGACGCTCCAGCAGAATTCTCCATTGAAATCCATTTCTATAAAGAGCAAACAGATTTTTTTATATTTCAAGTTGAAGTCTGACATGGGGCTAGACATATTGTCAATTTTCCAGCTGCTCCAAGTCATGTGACTTGTGCTCTGATAAACTCCAATCACTCTTTACTGCTGTACTGCAAGTAGGGTTGCCACCTGGCCGGTATTTTACCGGCCTGGCTGGTATTGTTGATGGTTGACCCCAATGTTATTAATAGGAAAAAAAGATAAACATATAGGAAGGCTGGTATTTTTTTAAAGAAAAGGTGGCAACCCTAACTGCAAGTTGGAGTGATATCACCCCCTCCCTCCCCCCCCCAGCATCCTAACAACAGAACAATGGGAAGGTAACCAGATAACAGCTCCCTAACACAAGATAACAGCTGCCTAGTAGATCTAAGAACAGCACTCAATAGTAAAAACCCATGTCCCACTGCGTTCCATTCAGTTACATTGAGAAAGAAAAAGAACAGCCTGCCAGAAAGCAGTTCCGTAATAAAGTGCTGGCAAAAGTCACATGACAAGGGGTAGCTGGGAAATTGACAAAATGTCTAGCCCCATGTCAGATTTCAAAACTGAATATAAAAAAATCTGTTTGCTCTTTTGAGAAATGGATTTCAGTGCAGAAGTCTACTGGAGCAGCACTATTAACTGATGTGTTTTGAAAAAAAACATGTTTTCCCTTTCCCTTTAAGTTCAGCAGGGGAATTTTCATCTTTCACTGTGATGGCTCATTTTGGTGCTAGCGTGCCAAAGAGTGCAAATCAGCACTTCTTAGCTCTCATACACATATGGCTGTGCTCTGCACCTTGCAGCATACTAAGACTCTGACATAACAGTACAGCTAGTCATAAAGCATTTAATATCTGCTAGGTAGGGAGGAAACATAGGGCTCTCCTGACTGTTACAGCCCCTTGTGCACCATAGTCTATAAGTCTGAATCACATGCAAGCAAGGGGGCATTCAAGGGGGACATACATGCCGCCAGGGTCAGACTGGGCCAGCGGGACATCAGGAATAAAACCCGGTACACCTCTTCCTTCATGGGCTGCACCAATCCAGGCACCTGCACCATGCCATCTCCCTCATTGCTCATAGGTGAAAAGGGAGGTAAAAATGTATATGGGGACACATGGAGGGTGGGAGCCAGGCCCTTGAAGTCAGCCGCAGACATTCCAATCCAATCCTGTGTGCAGCCCTCCACCCTTTGAATACAAAGCAGTAGAATACAGTATTCAGGGCTTTCTTTGCTTCATTCTAAGATGGCAAACAACTATGTCTTAGTACAACTAGGGTTGCCACCTGGCCGGCATTTTTGATGGCTGATCCCAATGTTATTAATAGGAAAAAAAGGTAAATATATAGGAAGGCCGGTATTTTTTTCAAGAAAAGGTGGCAACCCTAGGTACAACCCATGGGGTACTGTGTCATGTATACAATTTAAGAGTTTGGCACTGATATTGCCTCTTTTTTATATTGCATATTGCCTCTGACTTCATAGCTGAGACATTTAGAATGATGAGATTCACTGTGTCACTCTATGTCACTGTGTAAAAACATTTTGGGAGACATAAATGTCATATAGTTGCCACTGGAATTAGGGGCATTGCATTAGAAGGCACTGGCCAGTCTAGTTCCATTCAGCATGTGTAGCATTGGCATTGAGCCGGCTCTGCTGGGAACTAACAACCAACGTTTGTTTGCTCATGTCAGTTGTGCTTATTTTATTTGTTGACCACAGAGAATATTATCCATCATTTTCTGCACAACGTTAGCCAACAAAAACACGAACATGAATATATGTGTTACTTATTGCAGGTTCTGATTATAAATTATGAGTACAAGGGGGTGGTCATTCTGTGCATCATCAAAATAAAAAAAAAGAATAGAAAAAGTCATGGGATTCATGTTGAGACTGTTGATAACTTAGAAGATGTATATAGTGGATAATGTACCCCCTACTGTAATTTATAAAGATATTATAAAGGTCACATAACTCCTATGTGACTTCTGATATCTTTATAAATTTCAGTAGGGGGTACATTGTAAATTATAATCAACACTGAAATGTTGGGAGGGGGGTCAGGGGGGTTGTCGTCCTTTATGGACGAGCAGCATTGCATTCAGTGGCAGGGGAACCCTGTTATAAATGGCGGGTTCTGACATCAGAACGTGCCGTTTATAAGGATGGGGAATAGGCCCGGACTGGCAATCTGTGGGTTCTGGCAAATGCCAGAGGGTCTGCTATAAGGTCCCATAGAAAGTCAGTATTTAGTGGGCTGGTGGGGGCTATTTGGGCCTCTGTGTGGGCTGATTGGGCCTTTCTGTACCTGGAATACCAGGGCCTATTTTAATTCTCAGTCCGGACCTGATGGGGAAGAGGGGGGGTCGGAGGGGTCGGTGTCCAATTCGGATGAGCAGCGGCAGATTCGGCGGCAGGGGACCCCAGTTATAAACGGTGCTTCTGAGGTCAGAACGTGCCGTTTATAAGGATATCATTTACAGTCTGGTCCCATAGGGAAATGAGCAGACTGTAGATTAGAAAGATATATATAGATATTGTTATGTCTCAACTAGACCATGAAGGCAAGGAACAAGTACTTTCCAATTGCATTTCTGGTGTGTTTGTAGCCAAATCAGTTGTATATTCATCATATTTATATGTGGGAGAGAGTGTTTATATAGTGTGTTGGAGAAGAATTTTCAGTTCACCCCAATATTGGGGTGCACCATAAATTGTGTGTATCTGTAGCAGCTTAGAGGGAACCCTGCAGAGCAGGTATTCCTTTCCCTGTGCTGTTTTATTACATCAGCCTGATATGACCTTCCATAAAAACATCCATAGAAAGGTTAGAAAAACCTTTAAATGCACATTATGAATGCCAGAGTGGCTGTAAATGTAATCCACTACTGCTATGCCTTTAAACACATCCGTCTCTTTGCTTGTAAATTTCTGTGCCTCACAAACCTAAACACAAGTTGCCTGTGAAATACTTTATTATCCCAAAACGTGACATAAAGCAGCAAGGCAAATGCTACAACCCCGCCTGTCCACACTGAGCTGCTTATGATTAATAGACATCTGCCAGCTCGGCCTTCCATCTCTGATAATGTTTGTTTTATTCTATATGAACCTGTAATGAAGGAAAAACTATACAGAACTCAAGCTGCGTGGCACCAAGTCCTCTATAGGTTTGTACTTGTGCTTTTTCATGCAGATTTCTGGTGATACTGATAAAAAAAATGCAAACTATTTTTTTTGTTTTACATAAAAAGGGACAATATTTTATTTTTTTTAAAAACCACAAATGTCTACTTATTAAGAGATCCGAATATAACAAGTGCAAAGGAATAAAAATGCAGAACAAAGCCAAATAAGATAAAACATATTTCATAAAAAAGATAAAAACCCTTGAAATTCTAGTTATGTGCATTTTTTTGTGCAATTACAAATAAAAGAAGCTTGAATCAAAGAGCTTTTATTATTGGAAAAGGACAGCTCCCATTGACTTTTATATGACTTTTTTTTCATGGTTTTTACCCTTAAAGGTGTGGTTCAACCTGGCTGGGATATTAGTATATTTTCAAATGAACATTCCACTAAAGTTTTCCCATTTCCCTTTCTTTGTAGCTATTGCTTGGCATCTTATGTCACTGTGTCCTCTTGTGATACAGGATCTTTATAATATTCAAAACGAGAGGACTCAGTGATGAAAGATGCAAGCAATAGCCACAAATAAGGGGGCGGCAATGGGAACATTTGTGAGGATTTTAAAAACATACTAATCTCCCTGGTGGGGAAAGGTGTTTTCAAGCATTGTGGGGTTGCCTTTTGGCCTATACATGTGTTAAACAATTAGTCACTTTGATAAAGTGAAATAATACAATAAAAATTACTAGATGTGTGCCGGTGGTATTGATAGAGGAAGCAGACCCCGCAGTGGCAGGGGGGCATGGGGACCAGGGGGCCCAGACAGGCCCTGATTTGTGGCAGAGCCGCAAAGGGTTTCATGCCAATTTTAGGGGTGGCATGCTGCCCTACCACGTCCTAAGTAGCACTGAGTGCTCCGGTTTTGAAAAGTGCACTTGTGTGTGCACAGAGGCCGACGCTAGGGTGAGTGAGAAGCGTCCAGTTACTCCCTTACTGTGTTGTGCCGCTCCGCCCCGGTGTTCCTACATGAAGGTGCCACTTGGTGCACATGAGCTGCTGGCGCCGCGGGGCTCTGAATTTTTTTTTGTAGAAAAGAGGAGTTCTGGCACGGGCCAGTCCGACCCTGCTTCCTCTTCTTCCTTCTACCAGCGAGCATGGGGATGCAAGTGGGGGCAGGACATGGGTAGAATCGATCGGGATGTGGGTGGAGTCAGGGTGTGGGCGGGCCAGAGACAGGGCGTGAGGAGGGCAGGAAGTGGGAAGGTGGATAGGGCAAATGCCCCCCCCCGCTCCCCCGGTAGTTAGGGTTGCCATCTTTTCTTGAAAAAAAGTACCAGCCTTCCTATGTATTTATCTTTTTTCCCTATTAATAACATTGGGATCAACCATCAAAAATACTGGCCAGGTGGCAACCCTACCAGTAGTTACATCACTTCTATTCTTTGAACTACATGCAATTGTAATTGTGAAATTTTTAACAAATAAGAAACACTAAGAAGGTGAATTTTAATAAAGTATATGAGGGTTTTGTGAAAAAGTGGAAACCTAATTGGCAGTTAATTATGCAGGGAAAATTAAACCTGGCCGATAGACATCTGGGCCTATTTTTGGACAGATATTGGGTGGGCAGGCTGACCTGTTGGAGGCAGTTTAAATTTGCTCATATATGGCCATCTTAAAAAAGAGAGAGAGAATGAGATACAGTAACAGGATTACATAAAACCCTGATTGTGAGACTGCACCTTGGTACAGACAGAGGCAGAGACTAAAGCTTTTGTCAACACTTGGGCATGGGTTTAACTGATTTTCATTTATGGTTCATAATTGCTGGGTTGGCACTGCCAAGTCTCTGGCTTTGTGTTACAGAGCTTTCTTGTGTATTTTCAACACATTTGTGTTTGTTAAACAAGGCCCTTACTGTATAAAGTATGTAAAAGCTCAGAGCCTGTTGCATCCTCCCTTGGCACCGATATAATAGACATCTAACCCACAGGACATCTCAGGTGATCCCTTTACCCCATGTGGATTCACCCATGAAATTAATTTAAACATAGTCCAATGTTGAATCAGTTTCTACACCAGCATCAGGATTTACATGATTTATATAAAGCCATGGGATAGTGGGTAAAAACACATAAATCTTATTGCATTGGCGGGGGTCGGGAGGGGGGTCGGCGTCCAATTTGACTTGCTGACATCCAATTCGGCTTGCCGTCATCTAATGCTGGGGCGTCAGCGTCCATTTTGGTGCACCCTGTTAATTGTGGGTTAGGCTCCACGTCTCACTCCAGGACTGCCCGCGGCCCGGTTCTGGGCCATGGCCCAGTGGCTGGGGACCCCTACATTATTGGGAACACAGGCATATTTTAAAGCATTGCTCTTTTAAATAAAATGTTTCTGTTTCTTGGAAGAAAGCCCTGTTATTGAAATATCCCATGATATATATTAATTATAAATATGTGTGATAATAGGGGCTGCAGTATATATATTGTGCTCTGCAGATCTGTGTAATATTTTTGTTTTTAAACTGACCATGGGCCATAACGCCAGCCTGTTCATGCCCAAATCTCCCTCTTGTTTTGTACAGGAATCAACCAGTTCTGCAGAGATATCAGGGAGATGCTGGGCTTCTCTCCTGGATGGTTCTGGAAGATCTGCTGGGTGGCTATCTGCCCCTTGTTCCTCCTGGTGAGTACCTAGCTACACAGGCAATGCGTAAGCTGCACAACAGGTAGATGGCGTCCAATTGGCACACTGCAAGCAAGTTTTAGCGGGTAGTAGTTAGCGCTCCTCCACTAACTACTAACTACATGGGTGATATTCATCCAAATAGTGGACTTTGTCCTATGTTAGCAAATGAGCCTTATCATTTATAATATAATTTTGGGCACAATTTCATCCCTAGCAACCAGGAATTACTGGAATCCCTAGTACAGTATCTGCATTGAGAACATTAATTTTTCCTTTCCAACTTAAATTTTTGTTGAAAGAAAAAAACTGATGTTCAACAGGAAAAGACAGGGTACAAACATGGCGCATTGGTTACAGAGAGAGATAAATAATCAGTATATACATCAGCCCCCTCCATTGACCCGTTGTACAAAACATTCCACAGGTACAGGTTCCGTTATCTGGAAGCCCATTATCTAGAAAGCTCCGAATTACAGAAAGGATGACACAATTTTATCCAAATAATTACATTTTTTTTAAATGATTTCCTTTTTCTCTGTCATAATAAATAGTACCTTGTATTTTATCCCAACTAAGACATAAATAGCCCTTGTTTGAAGCAAAACCAACCTATTGTGTTTATTGAATATGAAGATCCAGATTACAGAAAGGTCTGTAGTCTGGAAACAGGTCCCATACCTATACTACCTTATTGTGTTGAATTGTTTTGGGTAAAAACGTTGGGAGATATTTGAAGGGGGTAAATCTCTTAGATCAGGGGTGTCCAACCTTTTGGCTTCCCTGGGTCACAATAAAAATAGAAATGTTGTCTGGGGCCACACATGAAATACACAGAAAAGAACTACAATACCAGTTGGATAACCAGATGGAGCTATACACTGGAATATGGGACACCTGCATATTAAATAGACTTATTAAAATATTATTACTACTACTAACTGGGCAATGGGCAGAGTCCCCTCGTTCCTGCCTACTCCTATATCCTTTACAGCATGACGTTTCCTCGGGAACCAAGCATTTCAAGCTGGGCCACATTCGTGTCCATCCTGGGCCGCATGTGGCCCTGAGGCCACAGGTTAGACACCCTGTCTTAGATCTTATCATATGTTCATAAAACATATGAAAGGATATAAGCGCATTTGCTCTACTTCTGTTTCTTCCTTTTTTTAAAGGGGAAGGAAAGTCTAGAGTTACTTAGGGATGCCAAATGTTAGGCACCCCCAAGCAATTTCAATGACTTACCCTATGCTGGTGCTCCTATCAGCAGAAAATTGCACCGGCCTGGGGTTTTACCAGTGAGCACCATGGAGCAATAACTGTAGACTTTTCTTCTCCTTTAAAGGATGCAGTTATTGATTATCAAAAACACTGTGACTGCAGTGACATATGAGAAAACATTCCCTTTCCATAACCCTGTTTATGTAATAATACCAAATAAAATCTGAATTCAATATACTGTGCATTGTTCCCAATATAAGAAACAAATGCCTCAGTTAGACGCCACTTCCCAGCATCACCTCCCACTGTTGCCTCACCATGTCCCAGTGCTACTCCACCCCCTGAACTGCATCCCACGGGCCCAATACAACACAGATGCAGAAGGAACCCTAAATGTAAGATCAAAGAGCCCACCCAGCAAAATTGTGTTCCCAAATGTCTAATGATCAGTGATAATAGAATGTTGAGGAGACACAGGCGCAGTGCAGATGCTCAGTCACCATTAGTCTGTAGAGTAATCATTCCTGTCTGGTTCTTAGACTAACGAAACCCAGACAATCCTTACTGAACCAGGCAGCACCGTCTAAAATAAAACTGACACTACAGATTAAGGGCAAGTTCACAGCAGCTCTTTTTTCTTCTACAAATAAAGTCCCTATATCTTGTTCATGGTATTCTACAATGGATATTACCCAGGGGAGAACAAATTGCAGCAGTGCTCCTGTAAAATGCTGCGAGATGTTAATGTTGATGTAAAGGAAAACTATACCCCCAAAACAATGTAGATCTCTATAAATGGATATTGAATAAAAAAGCTCGAAGAATTCTGCCCTGAAATCCATTTCTCAAAAAAGCAAACAGATTTTTTTATATTTCATTTTGAAATCTGACATGAGGCTAGACATATTGTCAATTTCCCAGCTGCCCCCAGTCATGTGACTTGTGCTCTGATAAACTTCAGTCACTCTTTACTGCTGTACTGCAAGTTGGAGTGATATCACCCCTCCCTTTCCCCCACCCAGCAGCCTAACAACAGAACAATGGGAAGGTAACCAGATAACAGCTCCCTAACACAAGATAACAGCTGCCTGGTAGATCTAAGAACAACACTCAATAGTAAAACCCATGTCCCACTGTGTACTATTCAGTTACATTGAGAAGGAAAAACAACAGCCTGCCAGAAAGCAGTTCCCTCCTAAAGTGATGGCACAAGTCACATGACCAGGGGCAGCTGGGAAATTGACAAAATGGCTAGCCCCATGTCAGATTTAAAAACTGAATATTAAAAAAAAATCTGTTTTCTCTTTTGAGAAATGGATTTCAGTGCTGAAGTCTACTGGACCAGTACTATTAACTGATGCATTTAAAAAAAAAAACATGTTTTCCCATGACAGTTTCCCTTTTAATATTTCACTTAATTTGATATAAATTATCTGTTGCTTAAATATTCATTTTGGGGGTTTAGTTTTCCTTTAATGATGGAGGTAGCGGAATTTCACATGGATGTCAGTTTAATTGACCAAAACACAGGCAGTGGTCATTTAACCGTAACAGGGTGCTGATTGCACAAGCATAACTGCCAAAAACAATTAGCAATCAGCAACAAGTTTACTAGAAGATCATACCTCCCAACTGTCCCATTTTTTGCATGACAGTTCCGATTTTGCCAGCTCAACCCACAGTCCCAGATTGTTACTGAAATGTAATGTAATGAAATGTAACGTCTCTTTGATCTCCTGCACTGAACAGCCAGAAAAAGATAAAGTGTCTGTAGCTTAATTGGCTTTGGGTAGAGAGCCTAAAATATGTGGCAAGTGCACGTGGATACTTTTGTAACAATTTTAGACAAGCAAAGAAGCAATTGTAACAATTTAAGATAAGCAGGTCTCAGGAAACTGTGACTTGCAGCTTAAAGGAGAAGTAAACCCTTCCTTTAAAAAATAACCCTACCCCTGTAGACACCCCTCCCCGTCCCCCCCCAAGCCTACTTGCTACCCCGGACAAGTGTCCCTAACTTTTTACTCACCCGTAGCAGCAAATTCAAGCGTTGGAGTTCACGGCAGCCATCTTTTTCTGTGATCTTCATGTTTTCCTTTCGGCTCTTCTGAGATTCCCATGAGTTCCGGCTCCAACTGTGAATTACATTAAGATTATTGTCCAGACTTTTATAAACTGACAAATTTTGTGAAACGAGCATGGTAATTAGGGGGTGTGATCGCAAAAACTGGTGTGGTCAAAAAATCTGCCACAATACACACAAGAAATCTTTTTTTCCTTTCCCAAACGCTGGGAGGTATGCAAAATGGAAAATAAAAATAGATATTTTTTTTTATGGCTAAATTCCAATCTTGCTGTCAAACCGCTGACCAGGAAATATTAAATGGCAGTTGGTTGTTATCGGCTACAAGACCTATGGCAAACTTTGCACCTTTGTATTTTCCCCAAGTGGAAATATAAGATCTCCCAGAGAGGTTCAAGGTGTCTGTACAGGAGATGTTTGCTAGCAGTTGCCATAGGGAGTAGCAGACATGCATCACTCTCCGTCCCATAGGTTAATTAAAGGAGCAGGTTTACAGTAAAGTGACGTTTAGCAGAGACTTGTGTTTAAAGTCTGTCCTGTTATTGCCGGAGTATAAATAGATCCTGTACTCTGTGCTGAGGTGCAGACTTTTCTGTTGTGTCATGGGTAAGGGCTGATTGATGGTGCTACGCAGGAGTTACTAGGCATCCCTGGGCAGCCAAAACACTAGAAGAAACCATAGCAGCCAAGAGGAGTTGCATGGAAGAATAGTTCTAATTCAAAAAAGAAACAGTACATCGGATGCGTATTCAATATGAACATTTGTTGTCAGACACACAGGATTAATACCTCCAGTTCTGTTGGAAAGGATACAAAGCAATGCCATAGTGAGACCCTGCTTCCCATAATGTGGTATTGCTCCCCTCTTATTTATTTACAGGAACAAGTCACTAACTCCGATATGTAATAAAAGCCACAAGCTTTGCCTAGGTCTAGTAACCCATAGCAACCAACACCATGTCCCAGAATCTCTTTCTTTCCCTCCAGTTCATCATTTGCAGCTTCATGACCAGCCCTCCAGATCTACGGCTCTTTAATTACCAGTATCCCAGCTGGACTGTCGTGCTTGGCTATTGCATTGGGACGTCCTCGTTCATCTGCGTTCCTGCGTACATGGTGTACCTACTCACAAGCACTCCTGGCTCAATAAAAGAGGTAAGAGAGAACCAGCCTGGTACCCTGCTGCCCTGCATTTTAGTCACCTCCGAATGTAGTGACGTCTGTGTAGAGCAGTAGGCAGTGACATGTGAAGCCTGAGTAATACGGGAAACCATTATTCTTATTTTTTCTAATGGAAACTCATTGAGCTTGTGGGGCTTAGTTTCAGTAATGTAACTAGTGGGGGGTGGGCCCTGGCACGGGACGTGCAGCCGGCCCCCCTTTTCCTTCCATACACAATTTGCTGGACAGAATCCACAAATCCTCATGAGCCGGAATCAGCGGCTCATGAGCTGCCGGGGGCCTTCAGGGGGTGCGGGCCCTGGCCCAATTGCACCCCATAGTCCCCTAGTAGTTACGCCACTGGTTAGTTTCCTAGCCAAACCCTGCTCTGGTGACATCATAGGAACCTGAATAGTTCACCAACTGCCACTTGCACATGCCAAGTGAAACCCTAGGGGTTGATATATAATATGATGTGTAAAAAGTGGAGTGAAACATTACCGTGATGTTGCTCATAGCAAACAATCATATTGTTGCTTTTGTTTTCTAACTGTTAAAATCTAACTGCTGATTGGTTGCTCTGGGCAACATCACTTTGGTGTTCCAGTCCATCATGCCATCAAGGTGTTACATTTTACACTGTCTAAACCAGTGATCCCCAACCAGTGGCTTGTAAGCAGCATATTCCTCACCAATCCCATGGATGTTGTTCCCAGTGGCCTCAAAGCAGGTGCTTATTTTTGAATTCTTTGCTTGAAGGCAAGTTTTTGTTACATTATACATTAATAAACAGTTATATTGCCAAACAGAGCCTCCCGTAGGCTGCCAATTCACATAGGAGCTACCAAATAGCCAATCACAACCATTATTTGGAACATATTTCATTCATTTGTTGCTCTCCAACTGTTGAATGTGTATAAAAAATAATGGGGACCCCTAGTCTAGAGTGACTATGACTAGATAAATATGGCTTGCCATGGACATGGCACAGTAGAAGTAAAGTAAAATAACAAACATATGTACTACCCTGTGCTGGTGAAGACTGGTGTGACTTCCACAGGAGTTTGTACTACTTGAGGAGACTCAAGCAGTGTGTTGGACTGGGAATTTTGGCATGATAGCAGCAGGAGACATGGGTCACAGCTCATAATTTCAGCATAAGATTTCATTAATTGTAAATGTTGGTGTAGTTTTCCATTGTACAGTGTGGCACTATGTCTTTTTCTTATCTCACAGCGCTTTTTGAAGAGCATTACCCCAGAGATCTCTACAGAAATTCCAGTTGGTGGCATCCACATGAACGCTGTTTAACCCCAAGGAAGCCCCTTCACCAGTCCACTTTGCAAACTCTACAAACTCCATTCTGTGCCTAATGGAAACTCTTCCACACCATGGACACTTCACCATTTGTACTCCTCCACCACTGGAGATTCACTTCCCTGACAGGCAGGTTGCACTCGTTTCATGCTGAACATTTATTGAGTTGGCAAGGAATTTATGGCAGTTTGGAATTGAGTCAAACTGTTTGAAGGTGGTTTCTGTATGACAAGGTAATGCTGCTCTTACGTCATTATGACTAATATATATTTATGCAGTTGTAGGGAGGCAAGCGTGATGCACTTAAAGGGGACATTAACACTGCATCTTTATCCTACATTCTAATCAAAACAACCACTAACTAGATACTTAGAAATTCATTTTAAATACAAATATAATATAATAGTCCTGTAGTTTCTTTATGTCAGAGTTTGTATTTTTGATATGTTGATACAAGCGTTGGTCGTGTCATTTATCTGTGATCACAGATAAACAAAGAAGTCAAATGAAAGGGACAAGAGCCCGCATGCCAAATATGACTAATAACTGTTACCTCTCTAGGAGGAAAAGAGTAAGAGGTTTATGGGAAGCACACTAAATACCCTGGACAGCTTAGATGTTGTGGATCCAGAGATCACTTGAGGTAAAAGGCAAGGTTTATTTGACACAAGTTCTGTGGAATATGTGCTGACAAAGAGTCAAACCCCCGAGCAAAGAGATCACAGGGCTTTCATACACTTGTAAAAAAGGAGTTACTGGTAGCAAAACACAGAGATAAAACAGAAAAACAAAGAACTGCACTTATAGCCAAGCAGGTACTAGTTATCAAGGTTAGCTTGAGAACAGAATCCATCAAGTCACTGGGGAATCTACATTTCAATGTGATGGCTGACAAATCCCAATATATAAATATATACATTTCTTTCTGTTGAGAAGGTGTAGAAGTAAAACCCAACTTGCACCTATTGTGTAAAGAACTGACCTGAAATAGCCATAAATAGTGGATAATTTTGAATAGTCTTGAGCCCCACATTCCGAGATCTTTATAACTAAATGCTCATGAAGTGGACTACAATGTGACCATAAATATATATAGAAACTGATGATATTTGACTATACATACTGTATTCGTGTCACTGTATGTGCTTTAAGTCTTTGTTGGGGTGCGGTAAAGAAGTCAGACAGATATATCCAGCCTGTAGAGCCATCTGTTTCCATGTGGCAAAAGGTGACTTGTTGCTCTTGGTTTTCCCTATTTTCACATTCCCATGCTTTAACTGAAACAGTTGCAGTTTTATCGGGGTGCCTACATGGTCTGTGAAACCTTTCTATGGTATGGACCTCAACTAAATTAAACTAAGCTGATTTGCATTAACAAGTGTATCTAAATAATCTCTAAATCCAAGAATCTACAATTGGACCGAATAGTTTGGTTGGAACTGGGTCATGGGGTTCAGATTATTTTTTTTAAATGTTGTCGGGTCCCTGATAAAGCTGCAGTTTTTCCTGTACTCTGCATCTTCAGATGATGAAGGAAGCAGTACCAAAGACTGAGAATATAAAGAATGTGCTGCTATATGTAACTGTTATAGTTGTGCTGTCCTACTTGATAGTGTACAGGCTGTGGCTCAAGAACAGATTCTGAAATATTGTACCAGCATTATCTATAAGAGTTTGCAGTTAGAGGGATACTGGCAGTTATTTTGGCAGGCACCTTAGAAATTATATAGTAAATCATGTTAAGACCTTGCTACCAACAAGTGTGCTTATTTGCTGCGTTGAGGAATGGCTGTTGGAGTACCATGGGCAGATTATGGCCCACTCAAACACATTGGCTCCCAGTCTGCCCATGGTTTTATATTGTTCTATGTGGGACATCACTAGGGATGTGATCAACCCAGAGCCGGGCCAAGTCAGCCAGATGCCCTTTGCTACCTGGCTGGTCATGGTGCCGGATGAGCCCACATGAGCGAACTGGCACTTACATGCATGGACTGGTGCTCATGCACATGAGAAGGAGCACAAAAAGCCGGAGTTGGGGAGAGAGGGGACCAGACTGGGGGTAGATGAAAGAGAAGGTAGGTGTCTGGTGCCCCCCCAGCTTTGCACCCTACTTTGCCGACCTTGTTCTGGCCCTGGATCAACCCATACTGTAATTATTTGTTCTACATGACACCATTTCAAAAATGTGTCCCCCAACAGTGAAGGCTGAGCCATATGGGCAGATTTAGTAAAGAGAGAAGTGGCCGTTGCTAGTGAAAATTCACCAGAAATATAATTCGTAGGCACAACACCAATTTACTAATAATTGTAGAGGAGAATTCGCTACCAAAAGAGATTGTCACTAGTGCAGTTTCATACCCTATCGCCAGGCAAATTTTCGCTTAGGCGAAGTGTGAATTTTACAGAACGTTACCCTTTTCGCCAGAGGTTACTTCGCCACCTTAAACCTGGTGAACTGATAAAATGGAGCTACATCCTACTCAATTTTATGTCAGTGACAGTATATCCTGTATGCCGGAAACTCATAAAAGTTGTAAAAAATGTTGGCGCTTTTTCATATTTTAGATCGGGATTAACAATTAAAGATTTTGTCTTTATTTTGGACATGTACATGTGTAATAATAAGTGGCCACTTCAAGTATTTGCACCAAAATCTCTACTAAAGACATCTATACAACCTATATGTACATCGACCTAAGTGTAAGATTACTATAATGAAGCTTCACTAGAGAGAAATGAAAGCTATCAGAAGTTCTCAGTGAAACAGTCACAATGATGAATAGTGAAACTGTCAGCATTTGGCTACAGAGCATAGTGGTAGTGAATAAGCACCTGGAGAAGTGGCACAAAGTGGTGAAAATTCGCCCTTTAGTGAATTCGCCACTTAGAGTTTCTAATCCAGCACATACCTCAGTAGTTGGCAGTTTCAGTATTTTGAGAGAAAGTGCTGATCTAAAGATATAAAACAAGGTGTTCTGTGCAATCATCTTCCAGCTTTTTGACACATAAATCACAGATTTAATGAGACAGGAATGACCTGCACTTTTTAAGTTACTATTTAAAGCAGATTTACGAGGTTTAACTCTGGCTTAGTCTCAGGCATGTAATATTTGTATTTCTCAGTTAAGCTAGCAACAGTAACAACGCGTGCAGGGCTAACGGATTGGGTTCACTGCTGTCCAAGAAGAACAGAATAAGTACATTCACAGGCACTAAGTTAGCATATGTTTTATCTAATATTATAAACATTACTACATTTGTTGTGGGGGTTTCCATGTCCTCTTGTGCAAGATTACAGCAAGATTCCTTATCTGGAAATCCGCAGTGTTTTGGATAATAGATCCCAAGTACGTAACTCCTATTTCATATTAACTATTCTTTATTATTGCTTCTGTACACTAGCATAACCTTTTTACAGGAATATCCAGTGAACAACTGGATGTTTGGTCACACATATGGATAGCCCAAAATCCGTTGGCTTGGGGGTAATTCACTCAGATCACTACATTGATAGAGGCTACAATTTGGTTTCATTGGATGTATAACTTATACATATGCCAAAGGTGTTCATCAGCTAACAAGGTTTACTGTTTTGGAAATTGATTGTGATTTTGTGTGTGATTATTTAGGCCCTCCTAATACTGCGTTATCTTGCTTGAACAAGTCAGGCCGTGAACAATGAGTGCACAGCAATCTGTAATAAGGAAAGTACCATTGCTACTGCATTTCTGAATGCACATGCTTTTGGGGGATAAGATTCCTTTCCTCAGTTGCAGTGGGTTTGCACATGGACATTGCATGAATAAAGCCTTGCTCATGCCTTGGACTCAGGGTCGAACTGGTGGGTGCAGGCCCCATTAGGGCTGCCGTCCCAGGGGCCCCTGTAACACCCCATGGGCTCCCGCACCCCTATGAGGCACTGCACTACCCACACCCCCCATGAGGCCCCCACTGCACTGCCCACACCCCCTATAGGGCAGCTGCTACTTGCCTTGCCTCTCCCCTGAGCTTGTAAATTTAAAGTTCCATCAGCTCGTCAGAGGAGTGGAGATCTAAGGCCTGGGGGAGAGCTGGTAAGGATCAAGTCTGGACTGGTGGAGCCCACGGGATTTTTTTTCCTGTATCCCGCCGGCCCAGTCTGACCCTGCTTGGACTGATATGATGCGCATGTTGTGATTATCAAGTTGTGTCAGGGATCAGTCCAATTAAGGTAATTCTGATACTTATTTAATTTATTGAATCCTGGGTGAGATTCTCCCTATTAGTCCAAGATGGGATTCCTCCTTTCTATCCTGGATGGTATTCTCTTGAAAGTCCTGGGTGAGATTCTATAGAAAATTTCTGTGAAAGCTTTTTTTCTACTCCAACTGTTAACCAGTCAGTACCACCACCTAAGCAGGCTAACACCACCTGTACCTGTAGGGAGCTTATCAGAACATACTGATGATCCCTCCCATATTCCTGCATATTAATCTAGCACAAACTCCCCCAAAATTAGTGGGAGAAAGATTTCTTGATATCATGAAATTCTGGGTGGGTTCTGGGTGGGTTAAAGTGTCTTTGGTGTATTAGGGTGGTGGCAGACAGGGAGATTAGTAGCCGAGCGAAAAATCTTCTCTACTGAAAGCAACTAATCTCCCTGAATACGTTTCGTATTCTTGCGGGTTGGAGAGCATATGAATCACTTTGGATTTCTGAAGTTTCCTCATGGGCAACTTTGAACGACTTCGGAAATCTGAAGAAATTCAAATGGCATCCCACCGGCGGGAAGGCATTTAGGGCGATTAGTTGCCCCCAGTAGAGAATATTTGTCACTGGGTGACTAATCTCCCTGTCTGCCACCACACTTAAATTCTACTGTATTAGGCTAAGGCCAGACGGGGAGATTCGGGGGAAATTTGTCGCCTGGTGACTTCTCGCCCCCAAACCTCCCCAAATAGCCAGGCACCCACGCGCACCGGCGTAGCTTGAAAACTCCGGCGTGTGTTCACACGGAGTGGCGCGATTTTTTAAATCGCTCCAAGTTGCCTCGCCAGGCAATTTGGAGCGATTTCAAAAATCGCACCGCTCCGTGTGAACACGCGCCGGCGTGGGTGCCTGGCTATTCGGGGAGGTTCGTGGGCGAGAAGTCGCCAGGCGACAAATTTCCCCCGAATCTCCCCGTCTGGCCTAGCCCTTAGGTGTGAAGATGCCCGCCCGGCCTAGGGTCTTTTGTTTACTGTAAATAGTCCATTGTTTACAAAAAACAGAAACCCAGCCCAGGGTCTGTTGATTTATCCTGTAGGCTACTATGTTACTGGTGCTAAACATGTGTAAGATCCTACATTTGCAGTGTTCACATCATTCCATATTTTTCATCACACTACAATCACTATCCTGATGCAGAATTGTACTTATTGCTAGTACTCACCTTGTGCTCCTGAGTGTGCATCCGAGGAAGAAAGAGTTATCCATCTCCTCCCCCCGCTCCCTTTTGTGATGCAGAGAACCTTTGTCATTTTGATTAATAAACGCCAAATGCATGCATTCATGTTTATTGTTTTACGAAATACGCTTGAAAGACTAACAATTTACTCTTCCAAATATGAGCTCATTTTGTCCTGGCCGCACCAAGCAGTGACATCCACTCCGTAGAACAGACAGATCAGTGAATGGATGAGTAACAGTTTTACACACGGTGTTTAAAGGATCTGAATATTACCAGGTGATCCAAGCAGAACATTTCTACAATACTGTTGGGCAATCTCCAGCTCCAGGGAAGTTGAAGCCAGCTGTGTAGCTTTATACCTTTTCTCTAGGCTCACAAAGGGATCAATAAACTATGGTTAGTAATATAATCAAGGTAGGAGCATGGTTCCAGGAGCCCACTAAAAAAACCTTAGCTCACAGGTCCATTCTTCAAACTGTTTGCCGTCTTTTCTTCGCCCACCTTTTTTTTCCCAAGTCTCTTCTCTTTATGTACTCCCAGCTTTGCTCTGTGTACTCTATGCTTTACTTCCCTCCATTTCCCCTATTTGTTCTAATACAGAAAACTGGCCATGCTATAGAAATAAAAAGCCAGATGGGTAAATGAGCACTAACACCTTGTATTTAAATGACAGGGTCTTTAGGCCACACTAGGGTGTCGATTTCCAGTGCAGCAGATAAGAATTGGCATTGAGCAAGCCATTGAATATGTTAGGATTTTGCCAACTGGCTAAAGTCAGTTATCTATTAGTTGGATTTCTTAAAATAGGTGAAATGATGTCAACAATACAGTGGACCCTCCAGTGTGTGTGTCATGGTGCAGAAAGATATTTGGTGATTCCTAAGTAGGCCTCCTAAGTATTTCCTTCTGAGCTGATCATTACTGGATATTCTATCCAAACTCTTGTGGTGGTTGCTTAGACCATATATCCATCATGAAGCCAGGGAAAGGGCTCGGCAACCCTAACAGGGGTATGAGAATTTGTGTTCCTTCTTAACAGAGCAATGGCAGCTTGCAGGAAATGGAAGTTTGTACTGAATCTGGCAACAACTCACTGCAAATTGAAGGATATATTTCATTCATGTAATAATCGTTCATTTCCATTTGTTTATCACTAAAATTGAGTGAATTTCCCTCCCATCTATTCTATTGGTATAGTGTTCCTTGGGTCACGTGTCATTAATATCAACCCACCAATCTCAATCTCCTTGTAGACAAACCAGTGTCATGGCTACCTATCTTTAGGCTGAAACAAAGCATTTGTCCGTATTGACTAGCTAGTTTAGCACAAAATTGAATAAATGAACTGGATATCCATTTAAACAGCATAGTAAGGGATAAACCTAACCCTAAACACAATGCTTATGGTCACATTGTAAGAGAATAATGTTCCTAATAAGATTCAAAGAATTTCTTTTGGAATTTGCATACATTAAATTTTTTAAAAGCAAAAAAAAAAATGTTAATACTTGGAATCTGTTCCATGTTAATTCAAAATCCAGGTTGGAGTAAAAATACACTGACTCTTAGATCTGACGATGTATGCAATGTGCTGTGACTGGGTGTATATTTTTTGGCAGCTAAAATAAAATCTAAATAATCAAATGTTCCATTTGCTCAATTCACTTTAAAAATAATCCAAGCAGACCTCAATATGACAAAAAACATCTGGCGGCTTACGGCTTGGATACTAACAATAAATAGAGGTTTTTCTATCCTGAATCAAATTTCAGCGCTCTATTGCAATTGGGTAGCCTGTTGCCCAATGAGAATACAACAGTCCATTACCATGGAGTGAATACCTTCATTAGCCTACTAAAAATTACAGTGTTTAACGTATTCAGTCTCCTTAGGAGCGTTGTAAACATCAGGTCTGAGGGGCAGTGGGGTTCTAATTTTTGCGAATTATTCTAGGATTTAAACATAAATATTATTGTGTCAGTCACTGGTAAAAAATAATGGTCATGTGTTATCTCAACTTTGTTTCCCTTGTCCTTACGCAGTATATATTGGACTTAACGTTAAATGTAACAACTTGCTAAAGTTTGACTATAATTTATAGCATGGAAACCATTAGCTTTTCAGCTGTGGGCATTATATTTCCTCTAACTGGTTCCTTCAACTGGGCTTGGTATGACGTCTAATATATATATATATATATATATATATATATATATATGCACAAAAGTGGGCGGGGAAAAAAGCCAATTGTAAACCAGGTGATGTATTAAAGGGATACGGTCATGGGATTTTTTTTTCTTCAAAATGTATCAGTTAATAGTGCTGCTTCAGCAGGATTCTGCACTGAAATCCATTTCTCAAAAGAGCAAACAGATTTTTTTGTATTTCATTTTGAAATCTGACATGGGGGCTAGACATATTGGCAATTTCCCAGCTGCCCCAAGTCATGTGACTTGTGCTCTGATAAACTTCAGTCACTTTTTACTGCAAGTTGGAATGATATTACTCTCCTACTCCCCCCCCAGTAGCCTAACAACAGAACAATGGGAAGGTAACTAGATAACAGCTCCCTAACACAAGATAACAGCTGCCTGGTAGATCTAAGAATAACAATCAATAGTAAAAACCCATGTCCCACTGTGACTGCTTCAGTTACATTGAGAAGGAAAAAAACAGCCTGCCAGAAAGCAGTTCCCTCATAAAGTGCACAAGTCACCAGACCAGGGGCAGCTGGTAAATAGACAAAATGTCTAGCCCCATATCCGTTTCAAAATTGAATATAAAAAAAAAATCAGTTTGCTCTTTTGAGAAATGGATTTCAGTGGAGAATTCTGTTGGAGTAGCACTATTAAATGATGTGTTTGGAAAAAAATTACATGACAGTATCCCTTTAAGCAGATGACATATAGGGGCGGATTTATTAAGAGTTGAATTGAAAATGAAAATTTCCAAAACATTTTTATGGTCAAAACTGTCAAATTCGACTGGGGAACTATCCAAACTCAATTTGAGTTCTTTTTTTTTTTTTGGAAAATTCTAATTAGATATTTATCATACTCTAGCCAATTAAGAATTCAAATTACTGTATGTCAATGGTAGAGGTCCAGGGATCAATTTGGTGATAGTTGTAGCCTTCATGACATTTGGGTTTTTTATGGAGAACAATACTCTAATCGAGTTTGATCGAATTCAGTTCAGATTTTCGGGTTGTTTAAATTCATCAAGTTTTTAAATTTCGATTTATTAATAAATCTCCCCACGTCAAATTTTGAATTCAATTGAATTAAAGTGAATTTAAAAAAAAAAACACATGAATTTGAAGTTCGACCCTTGATAAATGTGCCTCTTACGGTTTGGATCAGTGATGTTACACCCAGAAAAGAAACTGTTGGCGGATGTTGGGAGTTTAGGGATACGATGACTTTTTAAAACAAAACCAATTGGGTGGGTTTGGGTTGAAATTTGGTCAATTCCTTTAACACAACTACAGGTTCCGTGTATTTGAACAACCATTGCGGGTTAGGGTTGGGTGTGGGTCTCTCCTCCACAGCTTCCTATGATTCCCTTTCTTGAAACCGGAGGTGAACGTAGAAATAGCGTACAGAGTGAGAAAATGCAGGTTCCTGGGTGTGGTTCCTACAATGGCTACATTTTGCAGGTTAGGGTCTTGTGCAGACACTATTACTTGCCTATGTCAGACACCAACATGTAGTCTTCCATACTGAGATTGGAGGCAGGGCAAAGACTTGGTTGGCTGGGGCACCAATGTGAATGGAATCTCCAGCCAATCCAATCTATGAACCCAAACCCAATGTCAGATCTTCAGCCTTAATGGAAGGAGTATGGGACAGGGTCATAAAAGGGGAAAAAGATTTAGTTTCAGATGCAAGTTTAGGTGCAACTCAACAACAGTATTCCAAAAATGATGCGATTTTGATAATATAAGCTAATATGTACTTCCCCTTAATCTCTAGTAGAAGTGAGCATTTCCTACAGAGTAAACATGAGATATTTCCTTATAGGTCTCAATGAAACCTAATAGTAGAAACAGTTAACTACAAAGAAGAACATATAACATTGGCATTCAATCAACCACTAAATAATATATTTATGTAGAACGGATTAGCGAACATACAGTATTGAGTACTGCAAGATTATTCCTTCAAACACCAAAGTCTTGAATCATTGAATCCAACTCCATCTCTTAGTTTCACAAAATGTATTATTGCTGTTGTTCTAACAATACCATGTGCTCTGCCCAAAGACTAGAGTTGAGGCATTTCAGAAGAAATAGTGGATGGTGTTACGTGCATACAAAACAACCAATTGAAATGACTGTTATTGCGGTTATTATAGGCATTTTAGAGAGCACAGATTACTCTGTTAGTTCTATTACTTCAGGCTGAAATGTGTTGCATCCAAAGGCATATTTTGTTTACACACACAGATATCAGCTGTTGGTATATATGTATTTGTGTTGGTTGAAAATAGCAGAGGCTTTAGTAGAGCATGTAACTGGAGTCATATTGTACATACCTATATTCTATTCTTCACCTGTATATTATGTATCTGTATTAACTTATGCATCTATACCAAGTTCTGAATGTTTCAAGATCGATTGTAAATCATCAGTATGTGCCTTGTATTGTAACTTGTTAACTGTAAGAAATGTAATACCATAATAAATATACCTATACATAATATATAATCGAGTCCATTTACTCTGTACCAGTCCAAGGCCATGGGTGTATCTTTGGTACATTCCCATACAGAAGCCGAAAAAAAATCAGGTGTGGCATTTCGAACCAAATACTTGATGAGATTTAGCTCTCCATCAAAAGGACAAGCATGTGCCTCTAGGTCTAGGACTTGAGCAGTGGGTGGAGCTTTAACTGCATTACTACACAGTGAGGCTCATTTATAAACACAGGGCAAAACTGCACATGGGCAGTAACCCATGGCAACCAATCAAATGCTTGCTTTCACTGTTGAACTTGCAGCTGTCACTGATTGGTTGCTATGGGTTGCTGCCCAGGTGCAAATTCGCCCGGGGTTTATAAATGAGCCCATTGATTTCCCCATACTATAATATTATTGGATACAGCTCCACTTCTTCTGTGACATTCTCAGTACGGCATATGGTTTTTACTCAGCTCCATTTACTATTTTGGCATTGTCCATGCTATGGGTCAGGTTTCTATAACATTGCAATACTAAGTAGTTTATGGAGATTCTGGGAATGTGGGGTGCCATTAAAAAAAAAATCTTAAAAGACCACTTTCAGACATGGACCTAAAGTTGGAAATTCCTGTTCTGTAGGATATGTACAGGCATTATGTCAAATCAGTAGCAGCTGTTGGAAGCTGTGAAAAAAAATGCCCTCACCAACCCCTTGGATGTTGCTTCCAGTGGCCTCAAAGCAGGTGCTTATTTTTTTAATTCAGTCTTGGAGGCAAGTTTTGGTTGTATAAAAAAAACAAGTACTGCCAAACAGAGCCTCCTGTAGGCTGCCAGCCCATATAGGGACAACCCTTATTTGACATCCCCAGGGACTTCTTTCATGCTTGTGTTGCTAGCCAACTTTTTTCACGTTTGCATGTGGCTCATGCGTTTGGGGGCTCCTGCTCTACAGGAAACAATAAAAGCTAAGTGCCGCCTTACCCCATAAACACCTCTACCCATGCTTCGGCCAAGGCAGCCCAGGACCTTATGGTTTTTAAATATTATTTTGTTTTGAAGATGAATATAGAACATCTAAACAATTTAAGAGAAAGGATTCTTAATCCCACGAGAGTTGGTCTCCAGAATACCCTTTAATAAAGGGAAACTACTATATAAGTACTACTAAGTACTTCGACCATCTAATAGTCAAATATTCAAATTAAATTTTATTTGAATATTCAAATTTGAATATTCAATGGTTGAATTTGCCTAATTTGCATATTCGAAGATTCAAATTCAATTCTTTTTGAAATTCGATCAATTATTCATGTGAATTTAGTAAATCTGTCCCTTAGTGTATACTTACGACCCTATAATGGCAGCTACAAAGCCCGACGCCAGTAGTAATAGTTTTCTGAAGTGGCTAATTGGGGTTCTATTCCTTTAATAATGGTTTTGGGCCACCAAAATTCCTTTAGGATTAATAATGTGAAAATAGAGGATTTCCTGACACTCAAGGAAAAGGTGCAAAAATAATTTTTCCCAATAGCAGAACATCACCCATAAGACAAATAACGATTTCATGGACAATGAGTAACACACATATGCACAAACACAGCAGGACAGGGGGGGGAAAGACAAAATTGTGATGAAACAAACATTACATCATTGTGATATAATGGTGTTTTCAAAGTTCCTTGGGTAAAATGTGGGGTTTACTGGGTGGGATTCGGTAGTCAGCTTGAATGTGGTCATTGCCACTGTATATAAAAGAAGATCCCTTTGTTAATACTTTTGGGGCAGGCAATTAAAAACATATTGTAATAAGTGACATCAGACTTGGAAAATAAGCAGAGATGTAAACAGCATTTAAATATAGCACATGTTCTCAACAGAGGATTTGGATATAGCAATGCACTGTATGTTTGCTCCAAAAATATACACCGACTAATGTGCCTGTCCCTGGACTAGAAGAGGCTTCAAAAACTCTATATAAAAACAATTGTTGTTCAAAAACAATTGTCGATCAATAAATGTAACCAACATATTCTGTGTATCAGAAGGAAAATACTTGAATGTGAAAGACTGCAATTGGGCATCAAATGAAATACAGGTATGGGTCCAGTTATGCAGAATGCTGGAGACCTGGTGTTTTCCGGATAATGGACCTTACCATAATTTGGATCCTCATACCTTAAGTCTACTATAAAACCATGACCAATAATCACTGTACACAGAATTTGTAAGAAACAAAAATTGTATGAAATGGTAGTGCAATTATAACATTATACTCTCTTACCCAGCATCACACAAGCTGCATTCAGGCATGTCTTCCTCACCCACAGTTTGATTTAGAAGGTGCCTATAAAAGCCACTGAGATCCTTTTGTTTAGTGACATCTAGGGATGCGGCATTATAATGAAGAGCAAAATTCATGTTCGTTAAAGTATCAGGTCACAATGAAGATAAGTACTCAAGAATCTACACAAAATACTACAATGCATGCTATTCAAAAATAAAAAACATTTTATTAATACATAGTTTAAAAAGTCAAGCATAACTCCTTATGGAGCCTAATGCGTTTCATGCTTACCTAGCACTTAGCTGACCAACTCCCGCATGTAACTTGGATACAAAACCTCCCGAGAGCTATATCAGATCACTCCCCACTAATGATTCCCACAATTATATGAAATGATTTGGGACTGATCTGGCATTTTATCACATCCACAAATGAAAACCGTAAATGGCCTTACAAGTCCACATAACTGTAATAATTGTAATTAAGAACAATTAATTGAATATTTGAATCTTCTGCACATTACTGTTAAAGTGAAAAAAAAACTTTTTTCATGTCATATGGATTGTATAAATGTAAACATGACTCCGTTAGAAAGAGTAACATCCATATGCATGTTTGTATACGTTTATAGAAAGTGTGATTTTTTTGAATTTCATTCTCGTAATTTTGGCTGTTTAACCAAAAAAAAGGGAGATGTTCATCATGTTCATTTGCTACTGTAAAGCAGATGTTGAATGCAACACATAACTTTATTTTATCCTAAATGTTGTTCACAAACTCTCAAAGGTGGCAAAGATGAAAAAAGAGGTTACCCTCCAAGGCAGCTTCCCTTCTTTCCCTCTCTTCTTCATCTGCCTTTTCTTGCAACCTTTTGTTGTACGCATAAGTAACAAATGTCTCCTTATCCTGAAACTCTTCCCCTTCCATCTCCTGTTCCTTCTGGATTTTCTTCTCGATTCTTTTCTCCTGCTCTTTCTTCTTAACTTCCACTGCCTTCAACAGGTTTTGGATGTATTTGGGCTGACAGAAGGAAAAAAAAGGTAGATTAGTAGAGCATCCTGGGTAAGGGCCTCAACATATACAGTTATGCATAACTCTTGCTAAATCCTTACTAACAAAGCAGGAAAAAAAAACATGTGGCCATGCAATTGCTTGTTCGGAATACAATCAGGAGCAGATTCTGTATAATTAATCTCCAAACAAAGACTTGGGAAATAATTGTGTTCATCTGGAAAATGGATTTATCAAAATCTAAAATAAAATGTAAGCGTCAGATTTAGAGGTCATCACATAAAAAAATCACCAACTTTCTATTAATACCTATGGGATTTTTAGAAGATTATTTATCAAATGATGAACTCTAACCCACTGATAAACATGCTTCTAAAAATCCCACTGGAATGAATAGAAAGTGGGTGATTTTTTTTCTGTGGTGAGCTCTAATCTCACATGATGAATCTGCCCCTAAAATGTGAAAATAAAAAAAAGTGTTCTTTAAAAAACAAAAAAAACAAAACTCAATCATGGAGAAGCTTGAAAAAACTAGAATGCAGTGAAATCAAATTCTACCCATAATGTAACGAATCTGGCAGATTTTGAATTAATCTTGAAAATTTGAATTACACAATTGTTTGCTACAAAAAACCTTGAACTGTGGTTAAAAATAAATCCTCAAATTCCAATGCTGATAACTTTGTCCCTCAGTGTTACTGTGTATCGGATTTATTGCAGCTATATCCATGGCATTTATCAGACTCCCCAGTTAAATGTTATTGAGATGTGAAAAATAGAAAATGTTAAGGGCCAACCTTTCTTTCCTTCCCTGCCATAAGTTTGGCTTCATTTTCTTCCTCCTCCTTCTTCTGCATATCATCATACACGTTGTCATACTCATATACTGTGGAGTCTTCTCCAGAGCTTTCTGGATCTCAAGCTTGGTCTTCAATTAAAAACACTGCATAAATATTTTGACAGTTTATGAAATAAATGCTACCGAAAGCACTGAAAATGCCCAATAGTCATGGTGTGTTTGTTAAACATATAAGATTATCTGATAGGCAGTAGGAAGCCCATTCCAATACTGCTTTCACCTTCTTCAATATCAGAAATTTGTGCTGTGTCTACTAGCAGCATAAAAACTCAAATTATGCTTTCATATCCTTAAAGCAGGGATCCCCAACCTTTTCAACCTTGTGAGCAACACTCAGTAGTAAAAGGAGTTGGGGAGCAACACAAGCATGAAAAATGTTCTTGGGGTGCCAAACAAGTGCTGTGATTGGCCATTTGGTAGCCCCTATGTCGATTGTGCACCTACATTAAGGCTCTGTTTGGCAGTGCACCTGGTTTTTATACAACCAAAACTTGCCTCCAAACCTGGAATTCAAAAATAATCTCCTGCTTTGAGGCCACTGGGAGCAACATCCAAGGGGTTGGACAGCAACATGTTGCTCACGAGCTATTGGTTGGGGACCACTGCCATAAATAGATGGTTTACATTTAACTATTAGTAGGTTATAGAATGGCCAATTTAAAGCCACTTTTCAATTGGTCCACTATTTTTTCTATTTCTCAATTATTTGCTTTCTTCTTCAGACTTTCGAGTCAGCTTTCAATGGGGGTCACTGGCCCCATCTAAAAAACAAATTCTCTAAAGCTACAAATGTTTTGTTATGGCTACTTTTTTTTAAAGGGGATGTATTGTCTAGAATTTGTGACAAAGGTTGAGGAGACTGCCTCATACAGACTTAGATAAACAAAAGGAATTCTGGGAATTAATTCCAAATGAGCTCAAAGAAAATGACATGCAAATGGGATTTTCTTGGAGCTCATTTGGAATTCATTCCCAGAATTCCATTTGTTTGTCTAGAATTAAAAAAAAGGGATTGCACACCGGCTGATAAAAAATAATGGATTGCAATTAGAAAAATGCTAATATCCATTCCCCAATGGCAATGGGAGATTTTAATTTTAGACAATATTTCCCCTTTAACTAATATTCTATTCAGGCCCTCTCCTATTTCAAATATGTTGGTGATCATGGTTGCTAGGATAATTTGGACCCTAGTAACCAGTTTGCTGAAAATGCAAACTGGAGAGCATTTTAATAATCTGCTGATTTGATCACTTGCAGTTACTACTGCCCATTTGCAAAGAGCCTAACTATTTAATTTATATTGGGTTAAAAAAAAAAAATAATGCAATTTTTTAAAAATAAATAAATAAAATAAGAAAATAATTTAAGTATCTCAATATCCTGCCTAGCTTTTTGTTTTCAGGAAATAGGAAATGAACCGAAAGCTTCTTTGCTCTTCCCTGCAAGATGATCAGTAACTATATCTACCTGCTTCATTACACGTTTCTTTAGGGATTCCTTCCGCAGGTTTTCTCCGACAGATGTCTGATAAAAGAGAACAATAGTATAATTAGGCTATACAAATAGATGGCAGCGTGTGTAAATAAGATGTCACATTAATAATGCTGCATTTCAAACACACATACAAGTACAATCATTCAAACTGAAACAGAGCTGTCAGCAGGGATTATCTGTTTATTTTCCACAAAAGTATCATACAGTATAACCCATTTATTTAGGAAGAAACTGCAGAAACATCCTTAGGGGTGATAATTCCATTAAACAACATTAATTAGTATTCTCATTTTCTACCCTACTCCCGTTTGGATGTCCGGAAATAAGGAAATGCAACAAATCCTGAACTTTGCTTGACTTTTACCCCTGCACAGTGGTGCTTATATATCTTAATTACCTGTGCCTAATAATTCAGTGTATTCAATATACAAATACTTTTAATTTTGTGTTTCAGTATGGGATCCATTATCCAGAAACCAGTTATCCAGAAAGCTCTGAATTACGTTTCCCATAGACTCCATTATAATCAAATAATCCAGATTTTAAAAAATTATTTCTCTGTAATAATAAAACAGTAGCTTGTACTTGATCCCAACTAAGATATAATTA
>CM044433.1:27222231-27297401 GCA_024363595.1 Xenopus borealis | reverse complement strand
AAGGGTATTACAAATTACCGGCAACTACATTGCCGGTAAATTTGTAATACCGGCCCTTGCTGGTACTTTACCGGCTAGGCTGGTAAAATACCAGCTGGGTGGCAACCCTACTTGCAATACAGCAGTAAATAAAGCACCAAAGTGATTGAAGTTTATCAGAGTACAAGTCACATGACTTGGGGCAGCTGGGAAATGGACAATATGTCTAGCCCCATGTCAGATTTCAAAATGAAATATAAAAAAATCTGTTTGCTCTTTTGAGAAATGAATTTCAATGCCGAATTCTGCTGGAGCAGCACTATTAACTGATGCATTTTGAAAAAAACTTTTTTCCCATGACCGTATCCCTTTAATAAGTCTGCCCCTAAATAACACCAATAGGATTGTTCTACCTCTAATAAAGATTAATTATTTCTTAGTTGAGATCAAGTACAGTTATGCCATAAATGTCAACAGAGACATATTCTTTGGAATAATGGGAATAATGCAGGGATAATATATCTCACCAGACTTTTCCTAGACCTGCCGAGACAGGGAGTTAAATAGGTGTCCAGATTGAATGATCTCTGTAGAGTTAATTCTAGTTTGTTTGCACGGTTTCTCTACAGTATGTGCCCAGTTTCTTTTTTTACTATGTGGATACATGGGGGGGGTATGTAATAAAAGGCATTAATTTGGCCCGAGTGCAGTAATTTATAGCAACCCATCAGAAGGTAGAATTTACTGGTCACCTGTTTAAAACCAAACATCTTATTGGTTGCTATGAGTTACTGTTCCTGGACAGCTTAGTTCCTTTTATGGTGGATAGTATGCAATTACAGTAGGTCTTAATTGAGAAAAAAAACACAGAACAAAATCCACAGATAAACATAGTAATGACAATTAGGTCGTTTAGTCATCCATTCTTGGCTAGGCCCCAAATAAATTTAATAAGCATGTTCTACAGGGTAGTGTCAATCCCAGAGCTGTTTGTACAGCAACTCCAGCGTTATGAAACTGCCAGGTTTTCAGGCAATAAACATGGGCACTAGGTGCTCTTTCAATGCCATAAATGGGAAGCAATCATTGCTTGTTCCTACCTTTATCAGAATTCTGCACCAGTGTACATGTTCCATCAAGAATTCTGCATAGCGTGCAGCACTGTAAACTCTAAGGGAGTCCTGTACTCAATACTTCTTGCCCAGACCTCCCTTTGCAAACTACTAGCAACACCTTTTTTTTTTTTGGCCAGGATTCCGATTCGATCGAATTCTTGTGCCTGGCTAAACCTAATCCAAATCCTAATTTGCATATGTAAATTAGGCGTGGAGAGGGAAATCATATGACTTTTCAACACAAAAAAAAGGTGAAAAAATGTTCACACTTTCTGTCCCACCCATCATTTTCATATGCAAATTCTGATTCGGATCAGTATTCGGTGAATCTTTCACAAAGGATTTGGCATTCAGTCTTTAAGGTCCTGTTTTTCTTGGGGGCAGATTTTCTAATAAAGTTGCATAAAACTACTTCATACTATTTATGGACAATTCAGATAAATGGTATCCCCACCTGCTTTTATTTAAAGGGATACAGTCATAGGAAAACATGTTTTGTTTTTTTTCAAAATGCTTCAGTTAATAGTGCTGCTCCAACAGAATTCTGCGCTGAAATCAGTTTTCCTAAAAGAGAAACAGATGTATTTATATTTGATGTTGAGATCTGACCTGGGGCTAGACATATTGTCAGTTTCCCAGCTGCCCCCAGTCATGTGACTTTTGCTTTGATAAACTTCAGTCACTCTTTACTCCTGTACAGCAAGTTGGATTGATATCCCCACCAGCAGTCTAACAAATGAAAAATGGGAAGGTAACCAGATAGCAGCTACCTAACACAAAATAACAGCTCCCTGGTAGATATAAGAACAACACTTAATAGTAAAAGCCAAGTCCCACTGAGACGGATTCAGTTACATTAAGTAGGAAAAATAACAGCCTGCCAGAAAGCAGTTCCATCCTAAAGTGCTGGCACAAGTCACATGACTGGGGGCAGCTGGAAAACGGACAAAATGTCTAGCCCCATGTCAGATTTCAAAACTGAATATAAAAAAAATCTGTTTGCTCTTTTGAGACATGGATTTCAGTGCAGAAGTCTGCTGGAGTAGCACTATTGATTCGTTTTGAAAAAAAAAACATGTTTTCCCATGACAGTATCCATTTAAAACCCCTACCCTAAAGGCAGTTTTTTTGGTCCGTCAGAAAACTAAATATGTCCTCTAAATACAGGTATGGGACCTATTATCCTGAATACTCAGGCCTGGGGTTTTCTGGATAATGGATCTTTCCGAAATTAGGATCTTCATACCTTAAGTCTACTAGAAAATGATGTAAACATTAAATAAACCCAATAGGTTGGTTTTGCTTCCAATAAGGATTCATTATATCTTATTTTGGATCACATACAAGATACTGTTTTATCATTACGGAGAAAAAGGAAATCGCTTTTTATAATTTAAATAATTTGGATAAAACATTATCATTATTATTATTATGGTAGACGGCAATTCCGTAATTCTGGTTTACCGGACAACGGGTTCCATACCTTTACCAGGAAATAAATCCCCTCATGCAAGAGCCAAGCTAGTAATTCTTTCCTCCATATATAAGAACAGGAACAACATTTGCCCATGTGCAGTAACACATAGAAACCAATGGTCATCCAAAACTACACTACTTTACTCAATATTCAAATTGTTTTCAGATGACCATAAACCCCTTCACAGAAGCAGGCAGCTGGGGCTGACAGAGAGACTTTCTTGACAATAAGCTGCTGAAGTAGTAGCCTAGTGTGTTAGAAGTATTTCAGTCAATAGACCTGAATACAGACATATTGGTGGAGGAGTTAAGAAAGTCCAACAAAAACAGTTGCCTGAAAACCAGATGGCTTCTCACATTGTTAGTGCATGTAATATTTATGTATTATACATAATCCTGGGGAAGAAGGAGAAATATTTATCACATATGTGTCTGTTGTACTGAAAGCAGAATAGGGCCAAGAGGAATGCAAATATCGTTGTTGCAAAAGTTTACTTAACTCGGAAGTCAAAATATTCACAAAGCGCTACGCATTTGCAGCATATTATAGCTAATCCCAGGCAGAAATATGGGATCAAAAAAAGACTCATTTTTCACAGATGTATTGTTAGAGATAGTATCCAAAAAATGATTCATGCTATAACCAAAGCCAAACTGTCTTCAATGTACAGAGGAAATGGTTATTCTATGATATAAAGAGCAAGGTTTGGATGAAACGCGTGTGAATTTCTGTGGACGTGTTAAAGACAGAAGCGTCAATGGATAGTATTCTTGGATCAGCTTTAATCGGTCCTTTAAATTCAATTTTATTATGATTTAGAGCAGGGGTGTCCAACCTGCGGCCCGAGGGCTACATGCGGTCCAGGATGGATATGAATGTGGCCCTGCTTGAAAAGCTTGGTTCGTGAGGAAACACCATGTTGCAAAGGATATAGGAGTAGGCAGGAGGGGGACTCAACCCATTGCCCAGTTAGTAGTAGTAATAATATTTTAATAAGTCTATTTAATATGCAGGTGTCCCATATTCCAGTGTATAGCTCCATCTGGTTATCCAACTGGTATTGTAGTTCTTTTATGTGGATTTTCTTTACTTTTACAAATCAAAAGTGTTTGTGTATTTCATGTGTGGCCCCAGACAATTTTTCTTTTTCCCATGTGGCCCAGGGAAGCCAAAATGTTGGACACCCTGATGTAGAGAGTGATATACTGAAACAATTTACAATTGGTTTTCATTTTTTATTATTTTGAAAAGTGGCTTAGAATTAGCCATTCTACAACATACTAAAAGTTGTCAGCTATGGAATCATTACAAGTATTTTATCTGAAACATTTTGGTGAAAATAGTCACCTTTGTTCAACTCATCTATGGATTCTCTTTTCTGGATCAGGCATGAGAAAATCTGATCTGGTGTAGACCATCAGCAGAATAAACAGACAAATGCTGCATTTGTGTAAACAGCCAAATTGGGTAAAATCTTACATACCTTATATCAGTCTGTGGGACAATAAAAAAATCAGAGTAAAATAAAAAAAAAACAAAAATGGAAGGAGACCCACTATTGGTGAAAAAGTAGCCCCATAGTATATCAGAGCCCTAGGCTAATGCATGTCCTAATAAAGACTTTTTCATTTTAAATACTGTTTGGGCTGCTTTTTCGCTCTCTGTTAAACGATGGATAACCCTTTGGACTGGGGGGTTTCTGGGATGAGATCACTGTGGATATTTTTTTTTTTTTTTTACTTAAATTGGATTTATGATTTTCCTGTTCCAGAGTAGAGCTACAAACCACAGCAAAATTAAATAAAGATAATCAGGCCATGTTCCAAGAACACATCCCTTAAAGCATGACAAGTGCTGAAATGGGTTGGTATTTTGGATAAGATTTTACTTCAGCAAAAAACCCATTAATAGTCCCTTTGGCTCACAGAAATAAAACAAAGGTACACATTGGGTTTGTGATCTACCTGCAGCACAAGGAGTCCCTTGCCTGGACATATTATGGTTCATTTATAAATACAACGTCCTTAGGCACACAGACTCTTGTCGCTGATAAGTCACAGGAAATGAATCTCTCCCTAAGCGCTCTCCTTATCTACTGAACTCCTGAAATTAATCCCTACCTAATAAAGAATGTGATATTGTGGAAGGGAAAGGGGTGATACCATCGAGCGCTCCATCTGATAAGGTTAGGAAGAGCAGGAGGGCTTATTAACTTTTAGTTTATCCCACTGTTTAAAGGTTTTTAATAAAGGATTGATATGAAAATGCAGGAATCCGCCACCCAGCACCCAACATGTCAGAGATTGCTTTTTATGATTAGAAAAGAATAAAAAAAGTAGTTCTATATGGGGGTTCTTATGCAAAACTCAAATATCTCTATTATAAATGTGCAGGTGCTTTTCCAGCACAGAATCCAAATTAAAGACATCCTTAAGGTTTCCAAAAAAGGCAAAACCACCTTTGTTTTATCTGGTATTATGCAGTAGATTGGGAGTATTGTAAGCAATTATACAATGTACATTAACCTACTTGCCTTAGTGGTGTGCCTTTCTCCTCCAAAAAGGGTAGTTCACCTTTAAATTAGCTGTTCCTGTGGTTAGACAGGGATATTTTGAGACAAGCTGCAAATGGCTTTTCATGTTTTTTGTGGTTATTGAATTATTTAACTGTTCAGTAGCGCTCTACTTTGAAATTTTAGTAGGTATCTGGTTGCTCAGGACAATTTACCCCAGAATCCTGGCAGTGGATTGAATAAAAGACTGGAATATGAAAAGAAAATACCTCAATAGAATAAGAAGTCATAAAAAGTAACAATAAAATTGAAGCCTTACAGAGTAAATGTTTGTTGGCTGCCAGGGTTAGTGACCCCCATATGATAGCAGGAAAAAGACAAAGGAGGCAGACAAATGTTCAAAAAGTATAAAAAAAATACAAATAAATAAAAAAAGACCATTTGAAAAGTTGCTAGAATAGGACATAATGTAAGATATTAAAAACTACAGGAACTTGTGAAATTTCCAAGATCTTTGCATACATCATACTTTAAAACCTGGCCCTACCTTTAACCATGTATAACTTGTTCAAAGTTTTATATGGTTAAAAAGTATAAAAAATATAAATAAATTAATAAAAAAGACCATTTGAAAATTTGCTAGAATAGGACATAATGTAAGATACTAAAAAAACTATGTGAAATGTCTAAGATCTTTGCATACATCATACTTTAGAAACTGGCCCTATCTTGTTTAACCATGTATAATCCGTTAAAGGAGAAGAAAAGCTTAAATCACATAGGGGTCGCAAATTGATTTAATTTTTCCTTCTGCTTTAAAGACAATAAAAAGCCCTCAATGCACAGAACACTAGTTTCCAAGGGGCAAATTCACTAAGCAGCTAAAATGAGCTAGCGTTGCCTTCGCCAACTTTCACCGCACTTTGCCAGGCTAATTTTTTTGCCAGCGCTACGCAAATTCACTAAAGTGCGAAGTTACTCTCAGGTCGGGGAATGGTAGCATAGTTGCGCTAGTGTTACTTTGCCAGGAAAAGCGCATTTACGCCTAATTTGCATATGGTGCGAATTTCAAAGTATAATAGAAGTATATGTTACAGCCACAACATTACACTACACAAGCCCAGGAAACCTTTATTAAATAAAATAAGGTTGTCCTATTGCCCTAAACATGTGCCCCTTGTATAGTTATGTTGCCATATGTTAGGAAATATAGGGGGAAGGAGGGTAACCCCCCAAAAAAATTTCGCTCTTTTTCAGACTATCACCCTACAAAAGGTAAAACATGCCAGCGTTTTTTAGGCTTTTTTTTTCAAACTCCTATCTATTGTATTGAAGTTCACCAGGTCTGACCTGGCGAAGTAACGTCTAGTGTAAGTGGTAACGTTCAGTAAAATTGTCATCTTAGTGAATTAGCGTAATTACGATCCTTTGTCAGTGTGCAACTTCGCCTGACATTAGGGTGCGAAGCTGCGCTAGTCTATCTACTTTGCTAGCGAAAATTCGCCAGAGTGGGTGTTAGTGAATTTGCGAAGTTACGAATTGACGTCACGCTGGTGAATTAGCGCTAGCGCTAGCGCTTTAGTGAATTTGCCCCTAAGTCTCTGACTTATTTATCTTTTGTGTGCAATTGGTTTTTTGGTACATTTGTCCTTGTGATGGTTATTTATTAACATTGCGATCCACTAAATAAAAAGGTGCTTGTTTCATAGTTTTCTTAACTCAAAAGCTGAATTTAGAGAGCAGTTGGCTGGCAGTTAGACTTGCAAGGGCATAGGTGTGAAATGTACCATATTTTTTCCCCCCAGCAATGTCTTCTGTGATCATCTCACCCTCCACACATATTATTTGTTCTTTGATAAATTACAGAGTGAAGTCTGTATATAGAACTGGCATCAAGCGGAAACTCGTTGCCAACGCACATGATTATTACTGCCTAATAGCGCCCTCTGTTGATGGTTGTAAGTTCCACACTCTGTTCTAGATTCTGTTTTTATGAATGTCTTGCTACTGGACTGGAGTTTGAACTCTGCCGTTCTACACTATGGGTTTAGGATTCAATGGAATGGAATTTGAACTTTGTGGCACTGCTTTGATCAGATATGGCTCTGGAAACAATTCATTAGATGCCAAAAACTAAGTAATAATTAGCCTTATAATTTAGCAGGCACTTGGGTGCAATATACTGTAATTATGCAACATGTGGTTCCATTAAATTCCCTTGTAACGATGACAAACACCATTAAGCACACACCATCCCTTTCATAGCATCAAAAAGCTTTAAGATATCAGTAATTTCGAAACACTGAAGTTCAAAATAAAATATTAGTGTTTTAAAGAGGTTGTTCACCTATAAATTCACTTTTAGTATGATGTAGAGTGATATTCGGAGACAATTTGTGGATGTTGAGTTATTTCACTTTTTATTCTGCAGCTCTCCAGTTTGCAGCTACATGATTCATGCTGTATCTAGACCTTACTAGTCTACGGATCCTCGTTTTTTATGTTTTAAAGTCATTAGCATTTTTTATGTTGCAGCTTTCAGGCTTGGAAATTAAATGGAGTTATTAACTGGTTGTTATTTGTGTAGTACTAAAATAAATGTTCCGCCTTCAAGTTAACTTTTAGAATGTTACTGAATGGCCAATTCTGAGCAACTTTTCCACCTGGTTGTAGGTTTTTTTTTTAATTATTATTATTTGAATACTTTTTCTGACTCTTTCCAGCTTCCAAATTGGAGTCAATGACCCCATCTAAAAACAAATGCTCTGAAGCCTAAAATGTATTGTTATTGCTACTTTTAATTACCCATCTTTCTAATAACATCCTCTCCTATTCATATTCCAGTCTCTTATTCAAATCAGTGCACAGTTTCTAGTGTAATTTGGACCCTAGCAAACAGATTGCTGAAACTGCAGAGCTGCTGAATAATGTAGAGACCCTGAGATTTGAGTGTAGTTTACTCAGGCATTTCCCCTCTATATTTGGACACCTAAGGGTCCTTAAGTAACTCAGGCAGCTATGTCCCTTTTCCTGGGTCCATATTAGTTCCTGGGGATTGTCCACTAGGGGGCAGTAGTTAAAAGTATAAAAGGATTTAGCACCATGTAGAGTCCTACGCAGGTCCATTTTTTGGGACCCGGACCAGCAACCCGGACCCGCGACCCGCATTCTTACCCGCTTGGTCCCGCGACCCGACCCGTAACCGTAACCTGGACCCGCGACCAGCTGACCATCAAGAATCAGGAACTGCTGTCATTGTAAACCAGAAGTGACATCATCTGAAGTAGCCGCTATTAGAAAAAAATGAGTAAAACAGGAAGTGCTGTCATTGTAAACCGGAAGTGACATCATCGGAAGTAGCCACGATCAGTAAAAGGAGTAAAAATTGCTATGGCGAGCATCGGCAACCCGACCCAACCTGCAGAACCACCGGCCTGGTTCTATACCCGCACCCAGAAATTCTACATGCAACCCGCAGGGTATTTTCGCTGCCAGAAGACAGTGTGGCTGCATAAGGGGTTGTTTCCGTGCGTAGTGCGACAAAATTTGTGGCCACACCCCCAATTGCCATGTTCATTTTACAAATATGACTGCCCGCTTTAAAGGAGCAGGGAAAGCTGTATGCCAGTCCCTTCTAAGGGGATATAGAAAGTTGTAGTGCAACTGGTTTCCCTACACATGTTACTGAACTTCAACTTCCAGCACCAACACCCAGAGAGCTACAACCTTGGCCCAGGGCTAGTGGGGAGAGAGATGAACCTGCTCCTGGAACCCCTTAAGCGACCCCTGTGAAAGGGTTGTTCGACCCCCAGGTTGAGAACCACTGCTCTAAAGTTAGGTTTAGCCAGTGGTAGTAGTCACTGTGATAGTCACTCTAGGAGTGAAAGGCAGCTCAGGGCAGCTAGTGAGCAGCTGTGGCTCCACCAAGGTAAATAGTGGGGTTAGGACCCCGTGGTATGTACACCACTAGATCTACACCACTAGATCAGGGATTACAGTGGGTGAGTTGAGGACCAGATAGGGTGCCAAGACCCCAAGCTGAATACAGTGGGTGAGGTGAGGACCAAATTGGGTGCCAAGAAACAAGACCCCAGGCTGTGAAATCCAGGACCTAGTGCTATCCACCTGAGAAGAGACATTACCTAGTGAGAGGGTAACTATCTTGTTTGAAACGTGAATCATTGCTGCGGGCTATATATCTTGCATATTGTCTATTATCCCACTGGAGGGATTATCCAAGTATCCTACTACGTTGTCCGTTCAATAAATAAGTTCAAATTTGCTGCAAAGACTGTGTCTGACTGAATCTCCTGCTGCACTGAACAACACCAGGTACCGGGAGTTGCAGGGAGTTGCCCGGGTACACTGGGGGTCCTGGGCACAAGCCAAGCAGTTAGCCAGGTCACACACATTCCACAAAACCACAGCTAAAGCTACACCTACGGGTGCGCTACAATAAAAAGCTAAATAACTCAAAAACCCACAAATATATATAATAAAAATCAATTGCAAATTGTCTTACAGTAGTACTCTCTTTAAAATGTTCATATTTTAACTCAAATTTGAAGAACTCCCTTAAAAATAGTTTTGTGAAGGTGAACTAGTAGCCCTTTAAAGGTAACAAAAAAAAAAGTGTCCCTGACAAGGCAACAGCCCATCTATACCACTGAGGTCTGTGTTATTCCAGCAATAACGTTTCTTAGCAATATCTGCGAGATCACACGTCACACTCACGGCTTTCTGGTGAGACAAACATCACATTTCTGCTTTGCAGTTTTGGGAAACTGCACAAACCTGGCAAGAGACCAGGCAATTAATCACCTTTGTTATGACAAAGCAATATCCTTTCAGATCAGGAGTGCGAAAAAAAATGCCCTTTTATCCTCCCCAGATCCTCCCTTTTTCTAAAGTGGAAAGGCACCTCAGAATAAAGGAGAGTGTAAATGTTATATTACCTTGCTTTGCCTTTTTCCCACTGCCAGATAGTGTTAGTGGGAATAGGGTGCAGGTCACAAGGACTGACAGACTTCATTGCCAGAACCATCGTTATCTCTACCTAGAGTCCTATTTATCAGTATAGAGCCCCACAAGTTCTTTAAATAAGGTATCAATGTTAAACAATGTAGAGACATTTCCTTTTTATAAACTGCTTCTCTTGCATGTTTGTAGCCGGACAAAATGAGAAAAACATTTACTCCGTGTTAGGATTTTTATACAAAGCAGCTACACCACTGGAAACGGATTTATAAAATTATGCATCAGGAATTCTATATATTAGATCAGAAAAATGCTTTTAAACTAAAATCACCGAAACAGGGTGTTAACAGGGTGGTACTAGTTACAAAAGACATGAATCCTGCATAAACATTGGCATAGCTGTATGCAAATCTTAGGGCATGCCTCCCTACTAGATATTATGGTCAGTAAATAACTGCAGGAATCAACAAATCTGCAAGCGTTAAAGGGGTTATTCCACTTTGGGTTAACTTTTAGTATAATGTAGAGAGTGATATTCTGAGACAATTGGTTTTCATGTTTTATTATTTGTGGTTTTTTGATTTATTGAGCTTTTTATTCAGCAGCTCTCCAGTTTGTAATTTCAGTAATCTGGTTGCTAGGGGCCAAATTGATTTTAATGAGAGATTGGAATATGAATGAGCCCTGAATAGAAAGATGAGTAATAAAAATTAGCAGTAACAATAAATGTGTAGCCTTACAGAGCATTTGTTTTAAGATGGGGTCAGTGACCTCCCCATGTGAAACCTGAACAGTCAGAAGAAAAAAAGCAAATAACTCATAAACTATAGAAAAAAAACAATACCAATTGAAAGTTGCTTAGAATTAGCCATTCTATAACATGCTAAAAGTTAGGTGAACCACCCCTTTAAGTCTACTAGAAAATCTTTTAAAGGAACAGTAACACCAAAAAATTTAAGTGTTTTAAAGTAATGAAAATATCATGTAGTGTTGCCCTGTTCTGTTAAAACTGATCTGTTTGCGTTCAGAAACACTACTACAGTTCATATAAACAAGCTGCTGTGTAGCAATATCGGAAATGGAAAAATGCTATATGGCACAGGATAAATAATGGATAACAGATAACATTATGTTGTACAGAGCTTATCTGCTATCTGCTGTGTACAACCTTTTCTCTTTTGACTAGCTGACTCTATTTCTACACCACAGCTTATTTATATAAACAATAGTGGTGTTTCTGAAGGAAACACACCAGTTTTACCAGTGCAGGGCAACACTGCATTATGTTACTGGTCCTTTAAACATTAAATAAACCCTATAAGCTGGTTTTGCCTCCAATAAAGATTACTATATCTTAATTTGGATCAAGTACAAGCTACTGTTTTATCATTACAAAGAAAAAGGAAATCAATTTAAAGATTTGGATTATTTGGATAAAATGGAATATATGGGAGGTGACCTATCTGTTATTTGGAGCTTTGTGGATAACAGGTTTCTGGTTAAAGGATCCTATACCTGTACATGAAATAAAGCAGGATACCAAAAAGTGATATTCGCAATAAACCATCAGAGTTTGTAGAAAGGTAACATTTTTCCATGCTCGTGTACCAACTGACATTAGTGGCATCTAGTATAATGCAAATCTGTTTTGCACGGAGCTAAGTGTACTGCCAAGTGATGTTCCTGGCACTGTATCGAATACACTGTGCCAGAGTGAGGCTGAAATAGGTAACTATGCTCATACATTTGATGGTATAAACACATCTTTTACTATCCACCAGGCCAGAATTAGATTTGGGGATCAGGAATTCAGTTCCGGATTACTCGAGCAGCCGGCACATTAACGGCTTACAAAGAGGCATCATTAAAATAGTGTTGATATTATCAGTGTTTCTTTGACTACAGTGGGTTTTGCCTGCACATATGTATATACGTCTAACTTACATTACTACTGTTATTAATTTTACACACATCAATTCTGAGAACATCTCTGTTTGGATATAAAAGAAAACTATTTTTTAAAGCAAGGTCTCTCACACTGCAGAAAGAAATCAACTGGTAACTGGAAAAGAGGTTACGGATAATACCCAGTGGCACAAAGTGCACTTTCAGATAATCAAGTTAGATGGTTAAAAGTAAAGCCTGGGTAAAAAAAAAAACAAAAGCATGGGGAACATTTCTATTGGCTGATGTAAAAAGTATACCATTATAGGGCCAGATTTTGACGCTATAAGTTAATAGTGCTGCTCCAGCAGAATTCTGCACTGAAATCCATTTCTCAAAAGAGCAAACAGATTTTCTTACATTTCATTTTGAAATCTGACATGGGGCTAGACATATTGTCAGTTTCCCAGCTGTCCCAATCATGTGACTTGTGCTCTGATAAACTTCAGTCACTCTGTACTGCTGTGCTGTACTGCAAGTTGGAGTGATATTACCACCACCACCACCCCCACCAGCAACGTAACAAAAGAACAATGGGAAGGTAACCAGATAGCAGATTCCTAACACGAGATAACAGTTCCCTGGTAGGTCTAAGAACAACACTCAATAGTAAAAGCCAAGTCCCGCTGAGACACAT
This sequence comes from Xenopus borealis, assembly GCA_024363595.1. NCBI lineage: Eukaryota > Metazoa > Chordata > Amphibia > Anura > Pipidae > Xenopus > Xenopus borealis. The sequence continues at coordinate 27,284,760 of CM044433.1, read as the reverse complement.
GCATTTAAATTAAAGTAACAATAACATCAAAAATTGTTACAAAAAAATTCGTTAGAATAGAACGAAAAGAAAACACCAACATAAATTAAAATTTTAAATAGCTTTAAGAAATAATTTACAGAAACTCCACTTCCTGTCCTCTACAGAAAAGGCGACCATCCATGCTGCGGTGCTCGATTTCTTCTCCCTGCCTATTCATGGACAGCGTGTCCTCTGCCCAGATCTCCTTCTCCAGCTAGGAAGGCGATGACTGCGGGCTCCCCGTTGAAGTGAACCAGCTTCAGGAAAGTTTTTGTGGATCAGCACCCAAAGCAAACGGAGAGAATAAAAAGCAAAAGACAGAAAACAAAATATATGGTGTAGTATTTCCAGATTTTTTTTGGGACACCCCGTGTTTGGGAAAGAAAAAGAGCCAAATTCTTGTGTACACTTCCCTATAAACCACAGTATCTTAACAGTGCTCTATATTGTCAAATTGAGTGTTTTTCCAAAAGGCCAAACTTCACCAACTCAGGCTAAAGTGCCTACTTACAAGATGAACATAGGATTATCACGTGTAGTAATAGTAATCTATATCCTTCCACTCTCTCTCTCCCGGGAATGGCCAGTATCTTCCCCAGGTGGCTGTTCAAACTCCAATAAGCGGGTAAAGAAATATCATAGTATAATACTGGTTTATGTAAATAATAAATATATTAAAATATTATAACAGTAAGGGGCACATTTACTGTTATTTCCCAAAAAAAATTTGTTTCTATTCGATATTCGATTAGCATTCAATTTTCAAATGTTAATCGAATAGTTCTAGGCTACCTTTTATTCGATATTCCATCATTCGACGATCGAATACAAACCTATTTGAACACTTCGATCGTAGGAATCCTATGCGATCAGGACTTAAAGGAAAACTATACCCCGAAAATGAATTTTTGAGCAACAGATAGTTTATATCAAATCAAGTGACATATTAAATAATCTTACCTACCTGGTATATATATTTAAGTAAATATTGCCCTTTTACATTTCTTGCCTTGAGCCACCATTTCGTGATGGTCTGTGTGTTGCCTCAGAGATCACCTGACCAGAAATATTTCAACTCTAACTGTAAAGGGAAGAAGTGTTGAAGCAAAAGACAGAACTCTGTCTGTTAATTGGCTCGTGTGACCTAACTTTATAGTTTGTTTGGTATGTTTGTGTGCACAGTTGGATCCTAGGATCCCAGGAGGCTGTCCTTATTTTTTAAAATGGCAATTTTCTATTTATGATTACCCAATGGCACCTGATACTAAAAAAGTGTATTATTATGAAAATGGTTTATATACATGAAGCAGGGTTTTACATATGAGTTGTTTTATGCAATATCTGTTTATAGAGCCCTACATTGTTCAGGGGGTATAGTTTTCCTTTAAGGTGGCCATACACGGGCAGATAAAAGCTGCCAACAGACTGTGTCGGCAGCTTATCTGCCCGTATGTGGGGGCCCTCCGACGGGCTTTCCCGATCGGGCAGGATTAAAAATCCCGTCAGATCGCGGCCGCATCTGTTCGTTGATGCGGTCCCGCGATCCGACCACCCGTACTGATCTGAACGTTGGGCCCTAGGGCCCACGATCATATCAGCCCAATATCGCCCACCTCAAGGTGGGCATATCGGGGAGAGTTCCGCTCGTTTGGCAACATCGCCAAACGAGCGGATGTCTTCGTGTATGGCCACCTATAGTCTCAGAAGCCTATGGGAGTGCTCCCATAGGCTTCTATTGCAATTCAGTAGGTCCAATCTGCCGAAGTAGGCAATCGAATAAACTTAAAAAATAAAATCCTTCACTGATCGAATGATTGAATATTCGTCCATTCGACTCTATTCGAATGTATTCGATCGTTCGATCATACCCTATTCGATGATCGAATATGCCAAAATTCACATATTCGACCAAAAGAAGAAATCCTATGTTCGAACTTCGATCGGACTTCGAATCCTTCACGTGAATTTAGTACATCTGCCCCTAAGTCTTATCGCGGGTGTCACTTGATGTTTCTGCAAAGGAGAAGATAATGCCGGCGTTTTTTCCCCTCGTGGTGCTTGACCCGCAACTTACTATGGCATCACTTCTGTTATGACTATTAACTCATAGAAGGAAGGAAATGTGAGTGAGTTATTTTAATATATTTATTTTTTAAATAAAACAGTATACTATGATATTTCTCTACCCGCTTATTTGTGTCTCTTTTTTTCCCAAACTACACCATATATTTTGTTCTCTGTTTTTTTCTTCTTATTCTCTCCATTTGCTTTGGGTGCTGATCCACAAAAAAATACTTTTTTTTTTCCCCATATGGAAGTTCATGTTTATATTTAGTATACAAAATACAGCATCTCTAGCATTATTCTATTTTAGACTTTAGTTACCCTTTAAATTCTTCTCACATTTCCAAATATCTTGACCTTTTTACATTCAGTCTCTGCCCCCCAGATCTTGCGGCTAAGCAAATAATCATTGCTTGCCAGAGTAGCTGCAGGACAAATATACGGAATGCATTTTAGGACATTGTTGCGTAAAAACAATGTCCTACATGCGTCCTCCTAAGGCTATTGAATCCAGCGTTTGGTGTTTTTTAACTCAACCATCCTAAGAAGCTGAAGTAAAGTATAGGTCTTCGGTCCTCCTTCTTGCGACGTCAGCCCTCCTTCTTGTGATGTCAGCCCTCCCTCTTGTGATGTCGGCCCTCCCTCTTCATGCCTCATTCCTCGGTTTTAAGTTCTCTTCCTTCTGCCCTCAAGCCTCTCCCCCCAGTTCAGTGTCGGACTGGCCCACCAGAATACCAGGAAAACTCCCGGTGGGCCAAGGTGTCAGTGGGCCCTCATGCTGCTAAATCATGGCCTATTTCATGGCCATTCCCTATTTCTATGAGAACAAAGAGGCTAAATATATGGAATAATTTATTATAGTATGTAAAGAAAACAAACTAGGAGAATAGAGTTTGATTGAGGAGATGAAGAATATTAGTGTTGAGAGTGGGCCCTTGGCCTAAGGTTTTATGGTGGGCCCCTGGTCTAAGGTTTTTGGGTGGGCCCCTGGTGTCCCAGTCCGACACTGCCTCAGTTATTACCCTTCCCACTTCCGCCCTCAGTCGCAGCACTTATATTGAATGCAGCACTTTTGCATGTAAGACAGGGGACCGACAAGAGGGAAGAATGCTTAGGACTGAGGACGGAGGGTAAAGGAAGGTTGGCTTATTTTGAAGAGCACAGAACCGAGGGCGGAAGCGGGATAGGTAATAACCGAGGGGAGAGGCTTGAGGGCAGAAGGAAGAGAACTTAAAACCGAGGAATGAGGCATGAAGAGGGAGGGCTGAAGTTGCAGGAGAGAGGGCTGCAGCCAGAAATTTTAAGAATTCGGATCAGCCAGGCACAAGGATTCGTCCGAATCCGAATCCTGCTGAAAATGCCAGAATTCTGGCCGAATACCAAACCGAATCCTGGATTCAGTGCATCCCTAAATAGGATACTTTGTAACACTTTAGCGATAAGAAAATAAGTAATTGTAACAGGAGAAATGTTTTCAAACTTTCAAAAAATTTAAAAAATTAGCCACACTACTTGCAAAAACATTTTTGTCCCTCTTTTTACTTTCAAAATGGTGGGAGGTATGAGCTTATAAGAATTGATACAATAGTTGCTAATACTCCAGAGATGCTGCTGAGAAATGTATCAACTTAGGGAGGAACACCATGATGCGGCTCCAGCCGACACGTTGCCATGCCACGAAACGCATGCAACATGTTGCTGAAGATAACAGGAAGGGAAGGAGAAATCGCAGGTAAGAACTACATTTATTGAACTGTTGGATAAAAAAGCTGAAGCCCATCTCAAAATGTTGCAGAATTGTAACAGTTCAGAATCTGCACCTGAATTACTGAGGAAGGGCAGTTGTTGTCCCGAAACTTCTGATCATGACTCACTAGGGTTGCCACCTTTCCCTGCTGCTGAAGCCGGGCAGGGGGGTGGTCCTGTGACGTCACGGGGCGGTCCCGTGACGTCAGTGGGCGGTCCTGTGACGTCAGTGGGCGGTCCCATGATGTCACGGGGCGGAGCTATGACGCCGCGATCGCCGATTGGCCGATCGCTGCGTCAATCAAGCTAATCCCGCCCGGTTTTCCTTATATGGAAAACCGGGCAGGAAGCATTGAACCGGGCAGCCCTTCAAAATACCGGGCTGTCCGGTTCAAAACCGGACAGGTGGCAACCCTATGACTCACGTGTCTGGAGCACTACAATACATCTGGGAACACCCTACTTTTGATTAAGGTATTGGCCTTTTTTCATTTTTTCTATCCTGAATTACTGAGCTGCCAAACTCAAACACCAGAGACACCAACATTTATTTTAAACTTAGATTTTGGAAAAAAACATTAACAATAAAACATATAAAGCTATTTAAGAAGAAATCTTTGTTTCTAAAAAAACTGAACAAAAAAAGTGTTTGAATGGTGAACAACGTTTTTGTTGGTATTCTCCCTTAATTCTAGCCCATAACCATTACAATAATCCCCAATTCCATAGTCCAGTTTTATAATTAAGTTGTTATCTGATTCTAATTCTTTAAGATCATTTGATTCTTGCTTGTGTACATAACCTCACTTTCCTTATTTTGGTTTTAAATTCCTGATCTCTATTCCCATAATCAAAAATGTATTGTTGTTGGGATTTTTTTTTTGTTTGGCTTGGTTCTCATATATCTATGTGTACGGTTTCAATTTTTCCATGCTTGATACCATTTTATTAGACTTAAAGCTTTCCCTTTGTTGTTTTAAAATCCCTCCAGTAATTATTTCCTGTAGGAAACATGAAATATTTATCTATTTACCATTCCCATAGCATGTTCCATGTTTTGCTTGAATTACTTAAATTTTGTTTTAATATACATTTTCCTGAATGGGAACCTTCGCTTGCAGTTGGATTTTTTATGTTAACACATTGTGACAGTTCAGATTGTGTTTTTTACTGTTCCCATGGTTCTATGGGTATGCTTACTGGCAGCCCAGATGTATAGCATGCAGCTTTCCAATCCTATTCCATATATTGTAAAAGAGCTGTCAGTACAGGCAGTGCAGCTGTCAGATAGCTCACTAGTTTTTATAACAAGGGATTTCTCAAAGCTTTATCATAATATACTTACTGTGAAGCAAGAATACAGTGCAAAAACATTTAAATATATTTCTAAAATAATATAAAGGATTGTATAATTATAGGGGTTTAATATGTAGACAGAGCAAGGCTGGCAGTTATCAGTCCCTTACTCTTGGGCAACTATTGCCAACCAGGGATATGCTTCCAATGCCATTGCCTATATCTAGGACACCAGGCTGGCAGTTGTCAGTCCCTTACTCTTGGGCAACTATTGCCAACCAGGGATATGCTTCCAATGCCATTGCCTATATCTAGGACACCGGGCTTGCCGCCAGATACTTGTGGCTAAAAGAATCAGCAGGGGTGTGGGTACCTTGAACATGACAAGAACATAAAGCACGCACTCCTTCAGTCTACAGCTTCGGATTAAAACTTGATTTTACTCCATGTATATAAAACAAACACATCCTAATGCATTTGTATCAATGGATACTTACAAAATCATAAGCACCAAATGTCTATGGTCCTGAAAGTGTTGGACCTGGGGTTTATACAGGTCAACTTCACAATCAGGTGAGCCACTGCACTTCTAAGATTCTACTGCCTTATGTGTTGAGCTTTGGGTTTTACACACCCAGGCTAGAGATTTGTTACAGCCAGCATTTATTTTATCTAATTTGGACTGATCAGCACTTCCATTGTTTGTGTTACCTTAAACATGAAAAGTGTTGCTATCTGCACATGTGTAAGGCCACTCACCACCGTATGGATGGGATGTTCTGTGTGTCCCTGCAGGCAAGTAGTTGGTCACAGGCACCAGTGCGTCCATGCTTGAGCATGCATCTTGATGAGCGCGCGTCCTTTCACGGCGCATTCTACCTGTCTTATCTCCAGGTCAGTCTGTCACTGGTGAAAGCTGCTTGTGAGCCCTCTACAACTTGAACTGTAAAAAGCCTAACATGTGCTGTTCACTGAGGAAAGTAAGAACTAAAAATGCTACGAAAATGGTTTTCTTTCCTCCAACTAACACCAGTAACATCCAAGAAGTATCCATCATAGTTAACAATTCCACTATCACCCCCATCTCCCCAGGCCGAATTGGGGTTATCCTAGATTCTGCCCTGTCCTTCATGCCTCATATCCAGTCACTTATTAAATCATGTCACTTCCACCTATGGAACATATTCAAAATACGATCAGTTATCACCCAAGATTCTTCCAAAATTCTTAGTCACTCTTTCATCATATCATGCCTAGACTACTGTAACTCTCTTTTAATTGGCCTTCACTGCCAGAGACTGTCACCTCTCCAGTCCGTAATAAACACTGCCACGAGGCTCATAAACCTCAGCACCTGCTCCTCCTCTGCCCTGCCACTCTGCCAATCCCTACACTGGCTTCCGCTATGTTTAAGAATAAAATTAATGACCCTGACATTCACAACACTTCATATCTCTGCCCCACCCTACATCTCTGAACTCATCTCTATATACTCACCTAATCGCTTACTATACTCCTCCACTGACCTGCACCTCAACTCTTCTCTCATTAGCTCCTCACATACTCGCATTCAGGACTCTGCAAGGGCTGCACCCCTCCTCTGGAATTCTCTCCCACGGTCTGTTTGACTTTCTCCCAACCTTTCTGCCTTCAAAAGATCTCTTAAAACGCACTTATTTAGAGGGGCCTACCCTCACTCTGCTTAACTACAAAATGCAATGCCACATAAAGTATCACTCACACATCTTGCATCTTATTCCCTTCCCTTTAGATTGTAAGCTCTGTTTGCACAGGGCCTTCCTTACCTTTTGTACCGGTATTGGTTGTGATGTATGCAACTCCATATGTTCTATGTATGTAATTCATGTGACTTGGTTGTATAACACATTTACTTTACAGTGCTGCAAAATATGTTGGCACTATATAAATACATGTTAATAATAATAATAATATTACATTTGTAAGTTCAATGTCCCTTGCATGGGTCTAGTTTGGCAAACCTATGCCCCACCTGCACCACAGTAGGTTAACTTACCTTCTGACCCAGGACCCACAAAACCAGAAGTGAATTCACTGTGGGCCAGAAGTGATGACACTCTGAAGGGGCAACCAAATAAAGGAAAAGCTAGTTGTATCATCAGGGGAGGTTGGGGGATCACTCCTACACTTTAAACACATACCCAGGCAAGTTGCCTGTGGACTGCCAGCACAGTCATTGAATCCAGGACTTTTGGCCAACTGGTTTGGGGGTATCCATCCCAATGCAGGTCTCTACTCTAATGTGATTTTAGTTGAGTACCCTGAGAAAAAATCTGTCTTAGAGGGAGACTGAAGCATGATAAAGGAAGCTGACAATGTTTAATTTATGCTTGTTTCTTTATGCAGCAGCAACAACACATCTGGAATCTTCCTGCCCCTTAATAAAGATCATGATGTAGAAAGACTGGAACAAACAAAAACTTAATGAAAAAGAATGTTCTTTATTAACCGATGTTGCTTTACTCAGCGGTTATCCTTTTAGTGTAAGCAAAAGTTTTACATGGTTTCTAGGCGTTACTGTTTTCTGTAGACAACCAAAGTCAAAGTCGTTGATTCAAAAATGAAATCTGTGAAGAGTGTATAAATAATCTGGCACCCATAATTCCTTATAGGTTTGGTTGTTTTATTAGTTCATCTTGGTAAAACAGAACCCCCTCCTGACGTCATCTGGAAGGAACCCCTGGGAGTTATGGCTCAAGATGGACACACAAGTAACAGGGAATAAATATTCTGTCTATAAACTACAGGCTTTCAGCTATTTATTTTTCTATTGTCTTGTTGATTAATGGGCATATGTTGAGAGGAAAGGAAAATGCTGAATAGTTTGGTTCCCTTAAAGCGGGCCTGTCACCCACACATAAAAAGTTGTATAATGAAAGAGCTTTAGAAATTAAACATGGAACCCAAATTATTTTCTTCATTAAAGCATCTCTACTTGTTATAAAGGTGTTTAAATATCTGAGCTGTCAATCAAATATTAGATGCCTCTATGGCGATGGCATAGAGGTGGGCAGTCAATTACTTTCACTTTCCATTCAGCAATTTCTAGATGTCACTGCTCTCTCCACATCCCCCCTCTCTCCTCACACTCTAATAATTGCCTAGGGCACTGTGCATGGGCATAAAGTAGCCCACTCTGGTGCATATATAAAATTTTGGGGTGATACAAAATTTGTCTGAATTACAGTGTCAACAAAATGGCTGCTGCCTGCTTTCTGTGATTTTGTAATTCCAAGACTGAAGGAAACAAAATTGAAATAAAAAATATAGTGTAAGTACAGTTTATATTGCTCAACTGACTTGAATAATTTGGAATTATTTCTTAGGGTCCCCTTTAAGTTTGTCACTTGCTCGTGGGACATGTAAGGATTTTTATTCTGACTTTTAGGGGCTGATTTACTAAATTCACGTGAAGGATTCGAAGTTCGAACGAATTTGATCGAATTTCAAACATAGGATTTATTCGTTTGGTCGAATATGCAAATTTTGGCATATTCGATCATCGAATAGCGAATGGTCGAACGATCGAATACATTCGAATAGAGTCGAATGAACGAATATTTTAAAGTTTATTCGATTGCCTACTTCGGCAGATTTTTTAACTTTGTATAGTGGACTCAAAATAAGATTTTATATATTTATATGTGATTGTGTGCATATGCACACACAAAAAATCAGTCTTACCTATAATTAAACATCTTACAAAAATGATTATTCAGTGCTTGGCTGAAGAGTATAGTCTCTTTCCGGCAGTTTATTTTCACTTGCAAGAAATCAACAAAATAAACAGTTACAAAATAAAATCCTGGGCTACTAACTAACCAGGAGTAGGCCTACAGCTTGTCTCCCAAACAGAGAAAATGAAAGAAAACAAAGTCCCAACCTCAGGGTTGGACTGGGCTGACGAAACACCTGGAGAAAACCCGGTTGGCCCCCAGCTCATGTTGGCCCCGCCAGCCCAGATTCCAGATCCGGTGGCTTCTTTCCTGCCATGACCCAATTTTCAGATGGTCGCGGTAAAATCATAGTGAGCACATGCGCGCATGTACACATGAACGTCAACGTAGCAGGGGGGGTTCAGAGGGGGAAATGGAACAGCAGCCTTGGTGGGCCCCGGGCCCCCCAGGTTGGACCCTGCCCAACCTTGTAGCAATTCAAAATCTCTCAGTGAACTCACAAAGGCAGCTGAGTCTTTCCTCCAGACTGGAGCTCTCCCTTCTGGCTTGTGCTGCCTTTTTAATTAGCCACCTGAGATGCCTCAGGTAAACCTAAAACACTCTCACACACACACACATATATATATGTATATATATATATATGCATATATATATATATATATATATCGCTAAAATGTGCTAGCGACAGCTTAACCGGCGTTCGCCAGCACTATGCAAATTCACTAAGATGCGAATTTGCTATCAGGGCGGAGAACAGTAGCGAAGTAGCGCTACTGTTACTTCGCCAGGCAATGCGCATTTATGCTAGCGATGCCTAATTTGCATACGGCGCAAACCTAAGCGTATAATAGAGGTGTATGTTACAGCCAGGTCGGCAAATGGTAGCGTAGTTGCGCTAGTGTTACTTCGCCAGGCAAAGCGCATTTACGCCTTATTTGCATATGGTGCGAATTTCAAAGTATAATAGAAGTATATGTTACAGCCACAACATTACACTACACAAGCCCAGATAACCTTTAATAAATAAAATAAATTTGTCCTATTGCCCGAAACATGTGCCCCCTGTATAGTTGAGTTGCCATATGTTTGGAAATGTAGGGGGGTAGGAGGGTAACCCCCAAAACATTTTTTGCTCTTTTTCAGATTATCACCCTACAAAAGGTTAAAGACACCAGCGTTTTTTGGGTCGTCGAAATTGAATTGTATTGAACTTCACCTGGTCTGACCTGGCGAAGTAACGTCTAGCGGAAGAGGTAACGTTCAGAAAAATGTTCATCTTAGGGAATTAGCGTAGTTTCGTCCCTTCGTCAGTGCGCAACTTCGCCTGGCATAAGGGTGCGAAGTTGCGCAAGTCTATCTACTTCGCTAGCGAATTTTCGCCAGGTACACTGTTAGTGAATCTGTGAAGTTGCGAATTGATGTCACGCTGGCGAATTAGCGCTAGTGTTAGATGCTTCGCATTTTATTGAATTTGTAAAATTGTCATCTGTTCTGAGGTGCGTAATGCAATGGGAGACACATCAGCTTTACACTAAAAGGATTGTGTACCATTCTAGCACAAAGTTAATGTTAACTAAATGCATGTATTTTACCCACAATGCCTTTTTTATCAAAATTCCAGAGTAATAGCAGCACCTACTAAGTGGTAAGCAGGACACCAAATACATTTTAGTGTTTACCATACCCAACAGCTTCTACAGGAAAATATATGGAAACCACATCCAGCAGCTCATGTGTCTGTTGCTACTATTTCTACACCCATGAACTTGGTCTAAATTAAATAAGGGGATGAAATAAGTCAGCATATGTAGAGCTATCAACTAACGCTTCATATAAAGGGACACATTTTCAGGAATAGTTTAAAAAAACTAAAAAATTCATGGATATGCCATAATGAAATAAGCACAGAAACATAGAAAATAAAGGCACAAGCTAAGTTTCAGTTGCATTTCAAAGTTAAAGCCATTTTCTTGCTTTATATATATAAATATTCATGCAGAAATTCCTATTTGAATTCGTCTCCACAATATTTTCTCAAAGTGTTGCCTTCTGAAACCATCTTTAGACTTTAAAGCGGTGGGTCACCTTTAAGTTAAACATTAGTATGCCATAGAATTGTATATTCTAAGCAATGTTTCAGTTGGTCATCATTATTTACTTGTTATAGTTTTTGCCTTCTACTGACTCTTTACAACTCAAATAGGGGTCACTGACCCCAGCAGTTTATTGCTCTGTAAGGGTACAATTTTATTGCTATTGTTACTTTGTATTACTTATTTTTCTGTTTGACCCTCTCCTATAAATATATCAAACCACTGCTGAAATTCCAAACTGGAGAGTTGTTGGACAAAGAAGGGAATTTAAAGGAACACAAACAATAAAAATAAAGACCAGTTGCAAATAGCCTCAGAATATCACTCTCTCTATGTCTATATGTTAAAGGTAAACGACTCCTTTAATTCCAATTCTGCCTCTGCTGTACATGTTTATGTCTCAAAGCCTGTCTTGATATTGGCTGCTTAGACTACAAATGACAGTATCTTAGTTGCTCATCTCAAGTTTATGAATGTATTTCTGTAGACAATATATTTAGTTGTTTGTATGCTGCACAAAAATATCACCTGTCCCATCCTCATTCTAAGATTATTATGGTATCCCTAGGGAGCACAGAGGTGCCAATTGCTTCAGGGCCCAAGCATAAGTCTGCTTCAACTCATATGCCAGGACCCTTAGAATAATTTACCTGGGTGGGCATTGCTTCCACTCCAAATGGTCCTGTTCTTCTTGGAACAGTTGTGATTCCGAGAGACAAAAGGAACTTGGTCTCCTATAAGGCAGACAAATTAGGGAAATTGGGACAAAGTCTAAGTAGTTCAGAGAAGTGGCCAAAGCTCCTTATTATATAATGTACATTGGATTAATTTTAAAACCCTTTGTAACTATACACACAGGGTAAATTTTCCCATGACATCATCACTTCCCTTGTGTACAGTCATCTGCTGTGGTCTGGACATGGAGAAAGCCTAGCTAGACAAATGCGTTGCTATAAAGTCTATATGTAAAAAAAGACAAATCAATCAGTGCCACATTAGTAAAATTTTTTAGGGGTAATGAAGGAAATCTGTACACTCCGACTTGAAAACAACAATCATGTATGGGGATCCCTGAAGTTGCTTGGAGTTAATTAGCTTAGATTAGACATCTCTTCCATAGACATTGCTTTCCCCTCTTGATTTTTTTCCTATTCAGGGGCAGGGTGTCTTTTGCTTATAAATTTTTATTTATATTTTTATTATGTTCCTGTCTACCTTAACTGTGGGTCTCCAGATGTTGCTGGACAGAATATTGCAGAATCCTTTACCATATAATCAAGGGTTAAAGCATGCTGGGAGTTGTAGTCTGCAAAATCTGGGGCCCCCAGGTTTAAAAGCACTGCTATATAAGTAGAGAGGGGATTGTTAGCTCGAAACAGGCATTACTAGCAAAATAAATCATCTTGTGTACATTTAGATAAGAATACAGCGCGATATCTGTATGTTTGACAGCATAATTCCCATTTGGGAGCTGTTCTTATTGTTGTGTTTGGCAGATCTATCAGATTCATCAACTATTTGCTGTCAGATACAAAACAAGGTCCTTCATATCATATTGTTTTTCTTAAAAATATGCACTGTATAGATGGCCAGGGAAACCTTTAGCAGATGTGGTTGCCCTAATTCTGTTTCATGTGCAGTGATGAGTGATGCAGAGATATAGTAAAATAGATATCTCTGTTAAAAAAGACATAATAGCCCCTTGTGAGAAGAAGGCTGGTGACCTACCTGGGCAGTTCATAATTGGTCTTTGCTTTGTGGTCTTTTGAGTTATTTAACTTTATTATGCAGATCCTTAGTTTGGAATTGAAGTTATCTGGTTGGTTGGGTCCTACATACTCTAGCAACCACACATTGTTTTGAAAACAGACTGAGTTTGCAGACAAGAGTTTTTGGTCCGAGGAGGACACCAATAGAGCACTTGATGGACAATTGCAGTTGAACAGCAGATCAGCCCCATTTAGAAGCCTCCTAAAAGTTCTAATAACCACTTACTCTTCCAGCTCCTGGCCAGGAGTTTAGGGCTCATTTACCACTGTGGTAGAATGATCAAAAAAAGATGTAAAAATGTGGATTTTGCCTTTAATTTCCCCTCAATAGAAGATGAAAGTTGCAAGGGAGATGTTGCTAGACAGAGAATGGTTTCTCTGTTTAAAGGATACTGCTGTCTGGCCCTGGAAGCTATAGTGTTCTGGAAGGAACAGGCAAGCCAGACAATCCATTCCAGAGGTCCAGTTCTCATATTGGAGCTCACTTTCCACAGAAGGCTGTATAGTGGAAAGGTATTTAATTGAAGCAAGAGTATTAAGAAGATTACCTGTCTATGTTAGGAACTCCCAGAGGAGCCGGGGGTGCTGCCTGCCACTGAAAGGTGAAGAGGGAGACGTAACCAGGTGACTGAGAATTTAAAGTGATTGAGGAAAGCCAGAAGATGAGGTGATATCCCAGGAGGGGAGAGTCAGCAGGGCTTAGGGAGAAGTCCAGAATATTCCAGAGAATGAAAGTCAACCTGAACTGTGAGGACCACGGATTGGTGCAAAGTTTTGAATGTGTGCTGATGAAGTGCCTGTCATCTTTATGTTGGTTAGAGTTTGCCTGAATAAACCTGTGTTTTTGCCTAAAGAAATGGTGTCCCTATCTTTATGCCTGTGATCCTAAGCTTACCTGCCTACCATAGCTAATTCCCCCCAAAAATTATAGACAGACAGCTTGTTACAGCACTACAAGTGTAGCTGACAGCATCTTCCCCTCGAGGTTGAAATTAGGCTTGAATTATGGAAAAAAGTTATGGGTAAAATCAATGCGTCATGCCTGAAGTTGCCCTTTGCATTTGTAAATGAGTCTCCTTCTACCCTACAGGTCTGACTGGTTCATAATGCAAACTCTGCACATGTCAATGGCATAACAAAGCAGAGAAGGGCCACACCTGGTAAGAATGTGTGCGTGAGTTATGCATCAAGTTTACAGTGTTGGTCAGAATTTCTTCAGTGATCATTTTTCATCAGGGATTAATCTGTCCTTAAAGGAGAACAGACCCCGTCATCATAAAAAACCCTACCCCCCCCTACCCTACATAGACCCTGCTCCCCCCCCCCAGCCTAGGTGTTATCATCCATACTTGCCCCTAAGTCATTACTTACTCCTTGTTGCAGTTTCAGTACAGTGAAGCTCATGGACGCCGTCTTCTTCACTTCTGTCATCTACAGGAAGTTTAACAACTGCGCATACGCCGAATGTCTCGGAAATTGAAGGAAGAAAAGCCGGAAGATGGCACCCATGAACTCCACTGCTCTGAATCTGCAACGATGGGGTAAGTATAGACTTAGGGGCAATTAGGTAACACCTAGGCCGCAGGGGGGGCAGGGAGGGGGGTTCTCTTTTAAAGGGGTTGTCCACCTTCCAAACACTTCTTTTCAGTTCAGTTGTTTTCAGATTGTCCACTATAAATAAAGACTTTTCAGTTGCTTTCGATTGTTTTTTTTATATTTTTTCTGAAATTGAAGTAAAAAATTCTTGTTTCAGTCTGGCAGCTCTGTAATTCAGGTGCAGATTATGTATTGTTACAATTTGCTACATTAGTCGATACATTTGTCAGCAGCATCTGTGGAATATTTGCAACTATTGTATCAATTCTGCCTTTAATGAAACTCAGGGATTCTGCTCAGCAGGGACAAAGGTATTGATTTAGAACAGTTAAAAAGTCAGTGACCCTCCTCCAGAGCTGCTTCAGAAAGTCATAAGAAGGTGAAAAATGAAACTCTAAATGACAATAGAAAAACAACCACAAATAGATAATCTAAAGCAATTGGAAAAAAATCTTTATTTTTGGTGAACTGTATAAATAATTCTAATTAAACAGGATGATAAAAAAAAGTGAACACAGGGCACTTAAATCCCTGCCAGAGCAAATACATACACAATTTAGGATATCGATATTGCTATTTAAAAAGAAAGACTGTGTGTAATTTGAAGAAATAACTGTATGCTTGGCAGGATTTAATATATTTTCTAACATTGTTCCTGGAAAGATGAGCAGTGCTGTTAAATTGCCCCTTAACCAAGCTGCCAGGTGTAATCCATGGAATCGGGGCTGTGTAAAAATGTCTTATCAAAAGGAGAGATCAGTATGGCAGGTCTGACCTACCATTGTGAAACACTGTTTTATCAGCTAAATAATAGAACACAGAAGTCATTTCCCAAATTTTGCTTTTATTAAAAAAAACAGCTTCTACTTGGAAGATATTATTACAGAGATGAAATCTTTCTCCAGAGTGAAGGACACTGCTTTGCATGCTCCAAATACAGAACATATTAACTGACTTGTTTCTGCAGGGTGGAGAGCTTAGATATGCAATGCTTATTACAGCAGTGGATATTGGAAGTGCTGGCCTGGAACAGAGTTATTGTGGTTGAACTGTGTATCAGAGCTTTTTGAGTAGAAATGCTGCTGAGAGTTTTGCAGTGTTGACCCTGTGTTAGTAAAGAAAGACTTTAAAGGAAAACTATACCCCCCGAACAATGTAGGTCTCTATAAACAGATATTGCATAAAACAACTCATATGTAAAAACCCTGCTTCATGTAAATAAACCATTTTCAAAATAACTTTTTTCGTAGCATGTGCCATTGGGTAATCATAAATAGAAAATAGCCATTTTAAAAAATAAGGACAGCCTCCTGGGATCCTAGGATCCAACGGTGCACACAAACATACCAAACAAACTATAAAGTTAGGTCACACGAGCCAATTAACAGACAGAGTTCTGTCTTTTGCTTCAACACTTCTTCCCTTTACAGTTAGAGTTGAAATATTTCTGGTCAGGTGATCTCTGAGGCAGCACACAGCCATCACCAAATGGTGGTTCAAGGCAAGAGATGTAATAGGGAAATATTTACTTAAATATATATTCCAGGTAGGTAAGATTCTTTAATATGTCACTTGATTTGATATAAACTATCTGTTGCTCAAAAATAAATTTTTGGGGTATAGTTTTCCTTTAAAAAATGGAGGGCACTCTAAACCTGCCTGACAATGTTCTGTAGGTCAGCTAGACCAAGAGTGAAAGAAAAGTTTTTGTGTTATCATTCATATTCTCTGAAAAATGTTTAAGAATTCTGCCAGGGTATGTAAACTTATGAGCACAACTGTTGGTCAGCTTGACCAAGAAGAGTGAGAAGAAGCCTTGGAAACCACTAAACATGCTTCTCCATACGTACGCGAACGCGCTATACACACATATACACACTGAAAAATATACTATACTGAGCAAAGTCCGAATACGATATATTTTTTTAATATAGGAGTACTCTTGAGCCTAAAGGAACCATATTTTTAATAGCCTTGCCAGGAAACACAGGTGTAAACGCTTGATTAAATACAGTGACCAAAGCTATTAGTCTTGTTTGCAATCGACTTTGCCAGCAGAGTATTTCTCATGTTTTAACTATATATATTTGAAATAATATATTTTATTTATTTTATTTTATAAATATATTTATATTTTATATTTCTTCAGAAATCGAACTGCATTTCAGGTAACACTTCCTTTCTATTTATTTTCAGACAGAATTCTGCTCCAGATATCTTGCTGTAAAGCTGCCCGCATGAAGAGAGATATTATCTGACAACTTGGTACAGTGACCAGTGATTGGTTTTGCGTATTTGGTATTTTCTATGTGAGTTCGATTAGGGACAGACAGGTGAAGGCCCAGTTATATAGATATTCAGCGGGGATGGAGCCATGTTTCCAAACCTCACCCCTTGGAATACCTGGAAAACAAACATGGATGATTTTGGTACACTTGTTATATTGGCACAACATTTCTTGCACTCATGAGATGCACACAATCCAATAGTAAGTGATTTCTCAACTACAAATCCTGTACAAGCAGAATGCCTCAAGGTACTTATGCCAATATATAGGTATGGGACCTGTTAACCAGAATGCTTGGGAGCTGGGGTTTTCCAGATTAGGGATGGCGCAAACCGCCGAAAAAAAGTTCGCGAACATGTTCGCGAACTTCCGCAAATTTGCGAACGGTTCGCGAACGGTTCGCGAACCCCATAGACTTCAATGGGAAGGCGAACTTTAACAGCTAAAAAAGATATTTCTGGCCAGAAAAATGATTTTAAAGTTGTTTAAAGGGTGCAACGACCTGGACAGTGGCATGCCAGAGGGGGATCAAGGGCAAAAATGTATCTTAAAAATCCATTGTTGACACAGCGCTGCGTTTTGTGCTGTAAAGGGAAAAAAGTCACTCAGGTGGTTGTGGACACTGTAATATTATGGATATTTAGACAGAATGTGAACAAGCTCACACAGCTAGATGGTTGAAGAACACACTGGGAAAAAAATGGCTACAGGGCAAATAATGGCTACAAGGTCAACGTATACACTACTACACCGGTGGATACGGATTATGTAAAATATATTATGGCTGCTTGAAAAAAGTCACTCAGGTGCTTTTTCTGGAGAGGGTAATATTATGGATATTTAGACAGAATGTGAACAAGCTCACACAGCTAGATGGCAGTTGTTTGAAGTACAGTAGATTACTAGCCAGCAAACTTACTATCCACTGTCCCTGAAATCACTAACAGCTCTCCCTACACTGTCTCTTCAGCACACACAGGCAGAGTGAAAAAAAAGCTGCAGGGCTTCGGTTTTTATAGGGAAGGGGAGTGGTCCAGGGGGTGTGGGGTGGTCCAGGAGGGAAAGCTTACTGATTTGCTGCCATGTATCTGCTGGTCTGGGGTGAGAGGGCAAAAAAAATGCGGCAAAAAAAAAGCGCCAAATTGACGCGAACCCAAAATGCGAACGTCGCGCGACGTTCGCGAACTTTTGGCGAGCGCGAACAGCGGATGTTCGCCAGCGAACTGTTCGCGCCATCCCTATTCCAGATAACTGATCTTTCCGTAATTTGGATCATCATACCTTAAATCTACTAGAAAACCATGTATACATTAAATAAACCCAATAGGATGGCTTTGCTTCTGATAAGGATTAATTATATCCTAGTTGGGATCAAAATACAAGTTACTGTTTTATTATTATTACAGAGAAAAAGGAAATCATTTTTTTTAAATGGATTGTTTAGCTAAACAGCCTTTATGTAATAGGGAGATCTCTGGATAATTGTTTTTCAGATAACCAATCCCATACTTGTACTATATATAAGAGATGTAAAGGGATGCTGTCATGCTTTTTATGGTGCAATTTTTATTTCTAAATTATATTGTTTACACTACAAACAATTCACCCAACCATATAAAATCCTATTCCTGATCCAACAAGTATTTTTTTTTTTTAGTTTTGATATTGGTGTGGTGGCAACCATTTCCAGTCATTTTGCCTGATCCTGTGCTTTCAGAGAGCCAGAACTTCATGATGGTATTGCTTTCAGACAGGCTATTGTAACTGAAGTAGCCGTGGGACTTGGATTTTTACTATTGAGTACTATTCTCAAATCTACCAGGATTGGTTATCTTGTGTCAGGGGGCTGTTATCTGGTTACCTCTCCATTGTTCTGCTGATTGGCTGCTGGTGGGAAAGAAAAGGGAATGCCATCACTACAACTTGCAGAGCAGCAGTAAAGAGTGAATGAAGTTTATCAGAGCACAAGTTACATGACTGGGGGCACCTGGGAAATTGGCAATATGTCTAGCCCCATGTCAGATTTCAATATTAAATATTACAAATTCTGTTTGCTCTTTTGAAAAATGGATTTCAATGCAGAATTCTGCTGGAGCATCATTATTAAATTATGTTTTGAAAAAAAAATATGTTTTCCTGTGACACTCAGTTTGGTCAATCTTATTAGACTTTTGTGCTGCCAGATGAAGGATGCTAGGCCAATTACAGATGAAGAACTGTACACTGATCCCCCTTTACTCAAGTCTTATGTGAGTTTTGTGACAAAGTCATCACATCTGGACCCATTGTTGACATGATTGTTTCCCCTTGTCTCCCATTGGAAATACCAGATGGACTTTACTGAACTTATTTTGCTTTTATCTCCTTTACTTCTCTAATGGCACTCTGCCTCTCATATTACATACATATTCAGATTATTTTCTAGTAACAGCTGTGAGACTTGACTGTGTTTCAATTACTTCCCTTGGTGGCCGTTACTTCATGGCTTTTCTTAAATCGTTTCCTGATTGGTCACCATTTTAATATCATTGTAATGTCCAAGAGCAGCCCAGTCCTCAGTAACTTTCTTTTATTCATTCACAAACATCTTCAAGCTGAACCCATGGAAATGTGTCTACTAAACTCATATATGTTCTACTAGTATTCTAGTGTGCAAAGTAAGCAGTAGCAGATTAAGAGCCTGGAGCTACAAATTTTAGGTGTTTCATGAAAACAAAATAAGAAATGTGACAATTGTGTGTCCTGGATGCAAATGCTATTTTAAATGCTCATGAACTTATTTTCTGGACTAACTACAAGGCTCTCTGGCACCTTGTAGCCACTGGCATTCATTAGCCTGTGCATCTAAATGAAGCTCAAGCTAGGGCTACAGCACACTAAGCTATTAGGCCTCAGGGTCGGAAAAAACCCTGTGGGCCCCGGCTCTAGTGGGCTCCACCAGCCCAGATCCGGAAAACTTGAGGGCTGCTGCCTCAGGGCCTCCTGTCCAGCAACCCCCCCAACACCACCACGTGTGTGCACATGCAGCTTTTTGTCGAGACAAAACAGTGTGTGTGTGCTGACGCGCATGTGCGAGTGTGCACACGCAAAGGGGGTGTGCAGGGGAGCGCGGGTTGCCAGATGGGAGGGTCCAGGGGCCCTGAGGCAGAAGCCTCCGTCCGGTGGCCCCGGACCCCCCTGTCCGACCCTGTTAGGCATTCATTCTAGTTTGGGTGCAACATGTGGGGCATAGTACAAAATTCCAGTTGTGTTTGCAGCATGCTCACAGGGAAGGAGAAACACTTTTATCCTTAACTTTGATATACTTGGCCAATGTTTCTGGTTTAACCATGCACAGACTGGGCAGTTGGGTCAAATTTAAGGGCAGCTAAGAGCCTCTCTGATTATAACTAAAGGACCAGTAATACCATTACGATATTTTTCTCCATTCAAAGCTCTTTCTCTTGTATAGGAAACTGGTTGGCTTTTGAATGTCGTCTGTATGTTTAATATACTCTTTATGTTCTATATATGTAATTCATGTGATTTGGTTGTATAATCACATTCACTTTACAGCGCTACGCAACAAGTTGGCGCTATAGAAATACATGTTAATAATAATAATAATAATAATATGTTTAATATATACAGCCACATAGAGGCCTGCGGAATGTGCTGGTGCTTTAAAATAATCATCATGATAAGACCTCATGATAACATGAATACATATGTAGTGGGCTGTGCCATTCAGATGGTATGTGATACTTCTACAGATACTGAACCAGTGTAAATGTATAAGAATACACATATGTATTAGATTCTATCAGGATTCATGGCAGAAATGCAGAATGGGAGCCCTGAATGCTGTAATGCAAATTCTCAACCTAACGGTTTATACCGAATCAAGCTTTCAATCTCTTCTGATTCTGCCCAATGAGGGGAGAAGAGGAGCAGCACAGCTTTGATGATACTGTAAACCATGGCAGGGGGTTCCTTGTAACTCTTGAGCTCAGCATCAGACTGGTGGTTGAGTTTGCTAACGAACTGACACAGATCCTGCAGCATGAAGGGATGGAAGAGAACAGCTGCACACCTCTGTCCAGACATTAGCTCTGCCTCTGCAACTACACAACACAACCCATGCAGTGTGATCCATTCTAGCAAACACAGTTTTAAAGGAATAACGAATACAGTTGTCCCAGGTCAGTCTGTTATTCTTTAAAGTATACATGATTTGTGAAAAGACTATATTGTCCCTTGAGGTTTGTAAATAACCTCCACTTGGTTTTTAGCAAATGTTAAGCGGTGCTGGAGTACTTGGAGTTTTGTGACCTGTATAAAAGCACTCGGCCTTTTATATGATCGCAAAATCCTCTGTGTCTTATAATATAATTGGAAATTACAATAGGAGATACGTTATCCAATATCACAATGTTGCCAAACAACAGTATCTCTCCCTGAGGTGCCCACCTTGAAGTGGGCGATATCGGGGTGATCAGATCGTGGGCCCTAGGGCCCAATGATCGGATCACAATAGAGGAGACCAACAGGATCGCGGGACCAACTTGAATTTTAGTCCTGTCCGGCTTTCGCCCAGATGTCGGAGTACCCCATACACAGGCCAATAAGCTGCCGACTTAGTCTGTCTGCAACCCCCCCCCATAGGATTGTGCACAGGTATGGAAATATACCATAGAAAATAAGGCCATGCTAGAGTCCAGGGCCAGGCCAAGGAGTAGGCAGAGTAGGCACATGCCTAGGGCGCAAAGTTTGGGTGGTGCCAGGCTCGCACCTTCTCTGTCGCCTACCTCCTAGTCCGGTCCCTGCTTGCAGCTGGAGTGTGCACTAAAAAGGGGCATGCACATGCGTCCCTTTTAGGCGTACACGCTTATCGGGCGCTGAGACCGGTCAGGTTGCCTAGGGCCCCTGGTCGGTCTGGCCCGGCGCTGCTAGAGTCTGTCCATATGTACACACTAGAATTCATTAACTGTGTTAACACGATTGCCATCAGTGAATCAGGCAGGTACTACTGCAAAGATGTGTCTTTGTGGAACAAGCGATACTGCCTTCAACCTACAGTGAAGCTCTGTTTTGCAATGTACCTGGTTTTTATGCAACTTAAACTTGCCTCCAAGCCTGGAATTCAAAAATAAACTCCTGCTTTGTGGCCTCTAGGAACAACATCCAAAGGGTTGGAGATAGGGTTGCCACCTTTTGCCAAATATATTACCGGCCGGTGGGGGGGCAGAACTGAAAAGGGGCGTGACTGCCACAAAAGGGGTGGGCTGACTCAAAAAGGGGCGGATCGACACAAAAGGGGCGGGGCCACGTCGAGCGATCGGCTGAAGACGTGAAAACGGTACGTTTTCATAGGATTTGGCAAGGCAAGGGCCTTTTTTTAAGGGGTATTACAAATTTACCGGCAGCTACATTGCCGGCAAATTTGTAATACCGGCCCCGGCCTTGGCTGGTGTTTTACCGGCTAGGTTGCTCAGGAGCTGCTAGTTGGGGATCAGTTAGTCAGTTGGGGTTAGGGAGTAAAGGACAGGGCTTCCTTTTTACATTGTATACATATGTGTCCCCAAAATCACATGCATTATAGCAGTGTTTATGTATAAACCATGGACTGCTTGCATAGCACCCACAATGCCTTGAGTGTAATTATTGTGTCATTTTCTAGGTGCTGCCTTTGTGCTTGTGTTGCACTGGGACTCCCGCTGTGAGCAGCCATGTTCGGAAACAAGCATATCCCAGCTTTTTCATTATTCTCATGCTTGTGGTGTCATACATATGTGCCTAATGAGCAAACTGGGAAGGCTCTCTTATTAAAGGACAAGGAAAGGCAAAAACAAAAAATCCCATTTTACTTTCTTTAATGAAAAAGAAATCTATCTCCAATATACCTCAATTAAAATAAACCTGACTGTATGCAGTGAAATTCTTCCTTCATTTACTTCTGTGGATAGGAATTGTCAGACGGTCCCTCAGGGAAACAATCATTCTTATGAACAGAAGGGGGAGCCACCACCTTACTTCCCAGCCATGGAGAACTCAAGCAGCTTTGTTTGTTTCTTTTTTTTGATAATTTCTGACAATCACTAAGCAGCCCAGATCACACTGAGCATGTGCACAGTCTTGGTCTTACAAAGATGTATAACAAAGTGACAAGATGACAGCCCCCTCTGGCTAACTTTGAAAGCATAAATCATTTGTTTGATTAGGCTTGTGGTGCAGTAAGTTCATGTTTATGTTTCATATACAAAATACAGCATTTCTAGCCTTATTCTATTGTATACTTTCCTTGTCCTTTAAGCACATGCGTGTGACTAGACATGGTCACTAACATTGGGAGCTCCCAAGAGCAACATAGACTTGTTAGGAGCAAGTTTTGTCAAAATGCTATTGTTTCCCTCAGCCAGAGCAAAAGATCTATTAGTCCACACCTTTTCGATAAGAAAAATAAGCACTAGCTATCATTTTTGGCCCAAACTAGCAAGCTGCATTAAATACAGAGAACTTGTTATAAAACACACACAATTTAAACCAATTTCTAACAATCACAGAATATCACTGGCTGTATCATACAAAAAGTACATTTTAATCTGAAGCAATTTTATGCAATCTGCTTTATAACTCTATAAAGTTGGCAAAAAGGTCTACAAAAAACATGTTTTTTCCCAAATTTTAAGGACTTCTTTGCCATATAATCTATTATTTTCAACACAATGGAGAGGTTACAACTGATTTTCTCAAAGGGTTCTAGCACCATCTTGTGGCTAAAATCTAATGTACTGTGTGGAATTTTTGTTCGTGAAAGAAAGTTTGATCAGCATTATTAGTCAAAGAAGATTGCTTCAAACGATCTAGTTGAGATGGAGCTATAATGAATGCAAGGGTAATTAAATAACTCTTAAAAAAGTGATAATGAAAGTTGGGCACATTAGGCTAGTCCACAAGTGTTTTTATTTGATCAACCTAAGCTCCAGCAAAGTGTTCTCAAAATATGATTAAATTATTGGATCATAAAAGTGTGTTGTATATAATGCTTTTTTCTAATTATTAATGGTTAATTAATTATCAATGAAAAATATACCCTAGCTGTTACCTAGTCCTTCCAATAGAAGGATTACATTAGACAACATTATACACATACATCTCCTACCTAGGATAGGCTTTTTCTGGGTATCACTTAATATGTTGTCCTCCAGGATTTCATAGCAAGCTTCCTGAAGCATTTGTAGCATTTTTGCAGATCTTCATACCCGTGAACAGGTAGCTCCTTACATTGCCCAGTGCTTAAATCCAGCACTCTCGCTGAGTTGCAGATAGATGTGACACTCTCCATAGGAACCTGTTGTAATGACTTCTGAGTTGTCAGTAGCTAGGTAATCCCTGCCCATGAGAGTAATTAAAAAACCATTAGTATATGTGTAAGTATATTACCCAAAGAGGCATTATGGACATAGTGTGGGCACTCAATGCAAGAAAGATACATAGGGGCAGATTTACTATTGGTCGAATTTCGAATTTAAAGAAATTCGACCATGTGAAGTAAAATACTTTGAATTTGAAGGATGTTACCGCAATCCAATCGATCAAACAATCGAATTTAAAAAATTTGATCGATCAGATTTTTTATATTCAATCAAAAGTAATCTTCCCAATTCGGTAGCTTGATTCTGGCGAAGTAAGTGGTCGAATAAAATTTTAAAGGGGAAGTTATTTGACCCTCAAATATTCGAATATACGAATAAAATTTTATCTGAATATTCAAATTATTTTAATTTTAATATTTGATGGTCGAATTTGCCTAATTTGCATATTTGAAGATTCAATTTTTAATTTTATGCAAATTCGATCGAACTTCGAATTCTTCACGTGAATTTAGTAAATCTGCTCCATAGTGTAGGTTTGATTTATATGCAGATATTTGTCAAGTGTATTGTAGGTGAAGATGCATAAGTGCTAACAGAAAGGACAAATGATCATCAAGTCAATATTCAAAACTATATATCACTTCAAGGATTGCCATATGCTTACATCCATAAGTTTAGGAAAAAATAAAAATAATATACCATTTTAATGCATTGATAATTCAAAATGGAGTATTTGTAAAAAGTATTGCATCATGGGGATACTGCTGTGAAACAAACATATAACCAACCCAAGGAACAGTAAAGCCAAAAACTGAAAGTGTTTTAAAGGACAAGGAAAGTGTAAAACTGAATAAGGCTAGAAATGCTGTATTTTGTATACTAAACATAAACATGAACTTACTGCACCACAAGCCTAATCAAACAAATGAGTATGTAGTGTAGTCTTACAAAGATGTATAACAAAGTTATATTTTAAGAAAGCATGAATCATTTGTTTGATTAGGCTTGTGGTGCAGTAAGTTCATGTTTATGTTTAGTATACAAAATACAGCATTTCTAGCCTTATTGTATTTTAGACTTTCCTTGCCCTTTAAAGGAACAGTAACATTAAAAATTTACAGTGTTTTAAAGTAATAAAAATATAATACAGTGTTGACCTGCACTGGTAAAACTGCTGTGTAGCAATGGGGGCAGTCATTCAAAGGAGAAAAAGCTACAGGTTACACAGCAGATAAGCTCTGTTGATCATAATGGCGGTATCTGTTACCCACTATTTTACCTGTGCCTTATAGACTTTTTTCAATTTCTGCCATTACTACACAGCAGCTTGTTTATATGAACTATAGTAGTGTTTTCTGAAGCAAACACATCAGTTTTACCAGTGCAGGGCAACACCACATGATACATTTCATAACCAATCATTATAGATTTTAATACATGTTAAAGAAGTAATAATTAAACATAACCCATCTAGTAAAAGTTAATTAGCTCACTAGCAGTGTTACAAAATGTTGCTTCAGAAACATTACTATTATTTGTATAAATTTTCTGCTGTGCAGCAATGGCGGCAACTATTCAAAGGAGAAAAGGCTCATGTAAAAGTGTATTTTCATTACTTTGAAACACTTTTTTGGTGTCACTTCCTCTGTAAACAGAGATTGTTTGTCCATGTATTGCAATATATTTTATATATACAGACAAGGTACAGTTGTTTAAAATAATGTATTAGATGTGCATGTGTTTGTGAGTAGAAGTTATTGACCAACCCATTCCTGTTAGCCTTTATCCCAAACCTGCTTATACAGATTCTTCCCCCCCCCCAAGTTAAACCCACACTGATGCTGACGTAAGCCAAAATGACATCACAGAACCCAGAAGTGATGTCATGCTGCATAGTGTTTTCGCCCAGATGAGTAAAGCAGATTTTATTTTATTTCCAAATGGCTGTTTACAATTTTTAATTTTTTTTTATTTTGTGAAAACTTTATTAGTTTTTAAAGACACGCTTTCAAAAAAGAAGAGCTATATAGTATTACAAGCATAATCTCAGCAGATGTAGCATATTTAAGCAGTGGTATTACAACAATAAACATTTGCTCCAAAACAATATGCTTATTTCTTTGGTCTGTGCTTTTGCACCTTTTGGTTTCCCCTACTGGGTTTAAAGACTGCAGCTGGCTAAAATGAGATCAATTGGCATCAGGGTGGGGTTGGGGGGGGGTTGTCGCGGCTCCCAATGCCCTCGAGTAAGTTTGGTCTAGCTTCTCCCTCTCGAATTTCATCCAGGGGAGCCACAAAAGTTCGTGGTCATAGCTTGTCCCCTGCATTCGTGCTTTAATGGCCTCCATTGATTTAATAAATTTTACTTTGATGGCCAGCATATTGGCTGCTTACATTTTAACCATCTATAGCTAAAGGGTGCTTGCAGGACATGAAGAAGATTCCGACCATTTTCCCAACCACCGTAGCACTCTAGTAGGAGGAGCATACCACACTTAACACAATCTGTGATAAGGATTCATTATAAATCATTATAAATAAGTATTTTGGCAGGACTGCATTATCTCCTCAATGTCTATTTTCTCTCTCTCTATTTATCAGCTAATCCTACTAGGTAATGCAAAAACCCTGTGGGAAAACCCCAATATTCTAACACCCAGCATATTATAGCATGTTTACACCAAGAATGTTTATTGTACAACTAATATGCAAGCCTTATTTATTTCTACATAATTTTGTAGTTCTCATGATATACCTCCTGGAATACGCATTCTTTTTCTTATCAATTGCTTTCGCCTAACTGATTCTGATTCTTGCATAGGGACTGTTATGTGGTGATCACCTTCTGTTGGAGATGATATTTGAGTTGTTGTGAGTTTGTCAAAAGAGAACCTTCCTGTTCTTCTGATGACTCCTTCTTAGAAGTCAGCCCAAAAGTCTGTTGAATCCATTTCATCCAGTTCAACTAGTAGCCCTAATCAAACATAAAAGTGACCAGACATATATAAAGGACAGCTGCTCCCAGGATAACTACAAATGTACTTGAAAAATATCCCTCAATCTGATTCTCGCATTGCCTATTGTTTCGGGTTGCCATTCATTAATTTCCAAGATTATTTTTTCATAGAATTTTTCTAGTAAAGGTTTCTCTGTATGTCAAGTAAGCCAACCTCTACCACAAGTACAAAGGTTAAAGGAGAACTAAAGCTTAACTAAAGAAGTAGCTAAGAATATTGTATATTATATTGTGGGCTTCTGAACCAACCTAATGCAACCACAACCCTTTTAGCAGTAAAGATTTGTGTCTCCAAACATGCCTCAGTAGCTCCTCATTTTCATTTCTGCTGATTCACATGCTCTGTGCTGCTGTCACTTACTGAGCTTAGGGACCCACTCACAATATACAGTACATATAGAATAGAAATACCACAATATAAGGCTGATTAGTAATTAATACAGATAATTACTACATGGCAGCTCAGAAGCCAGAATTTAATAATCAGCCTTGTAGCATAAGCTTATATTGCAGGCCAACCTAATTTTTTGCTTGATAATTTGCGATGACCCCTAAGCTAAGCTTCTCAACAGCTTCTCAGAGCCCACTGAGCATGTGAGTGTCACAGACACCATGTGACAAGTTTGAAGACCTGGATCATTACTGCTATTGAGAAGCTGAAACTAATAATGAGCAATAAGCTCAGTATACAGTATAAAATATGGCATTTGTAGCCACATTAATTTCTAGGGTTTACTTCTTAAAGCAAATCTGACAGAGAACGTACCTGTACTGTATGCTGAGTGCCATAGTTAATATATGTGACCCAACTTATGTTTTAAAATACTGTATAATAAACTAGATGATAGAATTTATACTCTTTGTATATTCTCACTATACTTCCATGGGTTTCCCCCAGGTACACTGGTATCCACCCACACCTAAAAAACATAAAGGCAGGTTAATTGGCTCCAGGCAAAAGTGACCATAGTGTGTGAATGTAATAAGAACCTTAGACTGTAAGCTCCACTGTGTGAGGGACTGATGTAAATAATGCATACTTTCTATAAAGCGTTATGGAATATGTTGTCACTATATAATAATATATAGTGACAGAACATGTAGTTCATTATTTATTGTCACTAATTGGAATGCTGTGGGATTTTGAATAAATGACAAGAAAATGTGGCCTTACATGTTTTATTGTTGGAGGACCCTGTTGGCATCACTGTGTGTAAAGAGATGCTTTATTCATATCATATAAAAAAAAAGTATGCTTGAGGCAGCAAAGTTCCCCAAAACAAATTTACTAGTTACAAAGCATTTGTTCTGACATTGTTGCAGTTCAATGAGAATACAGCTTGCAGACTCTACCTTCACACAGAGCATTCTTTACGGTCTCAGTGAAGCTGGACTGATGTTTTTTTTACTGCTGGCATCATTAATAGTCTCTGTGAATATAGCAAGAGTGCATTCTTTGACCTTAGGAACAGCTGATCACTTTTTGACTCTTAAAATTCTGTGGCACCCATGGGTTGAATACTCCCAGTCCCATACATTGTACTAATCAAAACAACAAATAGGAAACAAAATGTTGAAAATAGTTGCGAC
This sequence comes from Xenopus borealis, assembly GCA_024363595.1. Classification (NCBI taxonomy): domain Eukaryota; kingdom Metazoa; phylum Chordata; class Amphibia; order Anura; family Pipidae; genus Xenopus; species Xenopus borealis. The sequence continues at coordinate 27,256,211 of CM044433.1, read as the reverse complement.
TGCCTTTATGTCTCTATATTTTAAACCTGATTGTCCATGGTTAGCTGGACATTGTTCCATAGTTGAGTGACTCTGCATGTATATATACATATACATATATATATATATATATATATATATATATATATATAAAATTTTTAATGATCCGTTTTTATATATATTTTTTGTGAAAAAAATATGTAATCATAACCACATGACCTGGAGCACTGTAGCGCACATCTTTCTAGAGTACTTCCATGTGTTTTGTGAGCATTAGAGCGTTCCTCTAATATGCATGCAAAATCATTGTGCAATTTTAGGGAAAAGGCCCTTCCCAAAATACTTTCAAAAATATGAATCTGTCTCTGAAATATACATTAACGTTAAACAGTATATTCCCTATCATCACAACATAAGTGGATTCGGGGATTTCTAATGTGATGTCATATCCTGCTGTAAAAATAGAAAACATGTAACCAACCTTTCCTGAGTCACATGCAAGGAAGAGATCAGAAAGCATTTGCCTCCTGATTTCATGTCGAGTAGTTTCATAAAATGTATCTGCACATTGTGAGAGATGATGTAAGAACTCCTGAAATAAGTCTCTATTGAAGTTACAGATAAGTGGATGCAAACACTGATGAGAGAGAGAGAAAGCAAAGTCAAAACTGCAACTAGATTATGGCATGGTTAACTGAAATTTAACACAGTTTTTTCTACACTGAATGAATACACAGACTGTTAAAAAGTACACTATTCATATGTAGTACAGATGAGTCCTGAATATAACAGCAACATTAAAGTTTTTTTTAAAATGCATCCGTTAATAGTGCTGCTTCAGCAGAATTCTGCACTGAAATCCATTTCTCAAAAGATCAAACAGATTTTTTAATATTTCATTTTGAAATGTGACATTGGGCTAGACATATTGTCAATTTCCCAGCTGCCCCAAGTCATGTGACTTGTTCTCTTATAAACTTCAGTCACTCTTTACTGCTATACTGCAAGTTGGAGTGATATCACCCCCTCCCTTCCCCCATTTCTTTCTTTAGCTGACGAAGTCTAATAAAGTCTAATAAAGACCGGGGCCCCCCATAAAAGTTTTTACAAAAATCATTGGTGGTCAGGGCTGCCAACAAGTTAAAAAAAACTTTGGCAGGGGCTTATAGAGTATTAAAATAATACATTGGAGGCCAGGGGTAAAAAAAAAAAACACATTGGTGTTCAGCAGAACTGTACTTGTGGCTTCAGAACTTCAGCTTCAGCTATCATGGCTTTGGGTCTTTTTGTTGCTTCAGGACTTCAACGTATTCTGTTTGCGTGACTTCTGGTCTTTTTGCTGCTTCAGGACTTCAGCTTCATCTATTTTTGTGACTTTGAGTCTTTCTGCCACTTCAAGACTTCAACTTTGTCTATTTTCATAGCTTTGGGTCTTTTCAATGCTTTGGCTGTTCGGGACTTTGGAAGAGGCGGCATGGCTTCTGCGCTGTCAAGGTGGGCCCAGCTCTTTCAGAGTGTTCAGCAGAGCCAGGCCCGGTACAGGAGTACCCCCTTTTGGCGGCCCTGCATTGGTTCTATCAACTAGAAAAATTTGCAACTGGTAAATTCTAGGTGTTGTGTTTGGTAGCCGAGTATGAGGAGAGTATAAACACCACACTAGGTCAAAAACTTGTTCTTTAAGATCAACAAGAAACTTTTTAAGGCCTTGTACATATGAATTGCTCTGAAGGTCCTTAACATACTCAGGATTATGCCTCATGAGATGCTCAAGAAATATAATTGGGTCAAATGGAATAGAATTATCTTCTAGAACTTCTGTAAGTAGATATTCCAACCCAGGTAGAATGGAGGGTGTGAGGAAGACTCACCTAATTGTGCGGCAGGGACGCCCGCTGCGCCGCCTCCTTCCTCTGCTGGCATCTTCCTAGTACACGCGCCGCGCACACTTCCTGTATTTAAAGGTGCCGACCGTGACAGAGAGCATCAGCTTGTCAAGTAACTAGGCCCTGTTATGCACAGTTGTTGTATCTTGGCTTGGGATCCACCAGGAATTCCTCATATCTAGTATGTATTCTGTGCTGGCTCAGTGACTTCATCACTAAAGGCCCCCATACACGGGCCAATAAAAGCTGCCGACAGACCGAGGGCCACCCAATGGGCTTCCCCGATCGATATCTGGCCGAAAGTTGGGCAGATCTCAATCGGGCAAGTTAAAAAATCCTATCGGATCTCAGCCGCATCTGTGCGTGTATGCGGGTCTGCAATCCGACCAGCCATTCCAGATCCATTATGATCCAATCGTTGGGCCCTAGGACCCATGATCGGATCAGCCCGATGTCGCCCACTTCAATGTGGGCATATTGGGGAGAGATACGCACATTTGGTAACATCGCCAAACGAGTAGATCTCTGCATCTATGGCCACTTTAGTGCCGGACTGTTACAAATGTGACACATAGCTGCACACTGGTAGTGGTCCCAAGGCAACCCTGTCCTTGCTACTTAGCACCTAAAGCCTGCCAACTCATTTTAATTTACGTATCTGAATGAGGCACAAGTTAAGGAGTGGAATAAGGCAGCTACATCACACTCCAGCCCTCTCCTTATGAATACAATGCTGCTGTATGCACCATTCTTTAGCCATAGACTAGTGCCCATGGTGCAAACAGTCAAAACAATTCCAGTTTGCATGCGTTTTTTGCACTTTTCACCCTGGCTTGCACTTGATAAATGAGCCCCCGATTAGTCAGATCCAGGGTGTTTTAGATAAGGATAATGCATGTTTTACAGAATCTGCAGAAAATATAAAGTACATTGAAAAATTGCACTATAATAGGTAGGTTTATTTTCTGGTAAATCTTCTTGATCGTACTTTCATGTTATAACTCATTACTTTACTTTAAGTTTGGCATTTTAAAGGGAAACTTTCATGGGAAAACATGATTTTTAATGCATCAATTAATAGTGCTGTTCCAGTAGACTTCTTCACTGAAATCCATTTCTCAAAAGAGCAAACAAATTTTTTATATTTGGTTTTGAAATCTGACATGGGCCTAGCCATTTTGTAAATTTCCCAGCTGCTCCTGGTCATGTGACTTGTGCCAGCACTTTAGGAGGGAACTGCTTTCTGGCAGGCATGGGATTTACTATTGAGTGCTGTTCTTAGATTTACCAGGCAACTGTTATCTTGTGTTAGGGAGCTGTTATCTGGTTACCTTCCCATTGTTCTGTTGTTAGGCTGCTGGGTGATATTACTCCAACTTGCAGTACAGCAGTAAAGAGTGATTGAAGTTTATCAGAGCACAAGTCACATGACTTGGGCAGCTTGTAGTAGAAAAATCCAGCTGCACACCGTCAATTGAAATTGGAAATTAGCCTAGCTTGATAAAGGGCCCAGTGGGGCCCGAAACGTTGCCCTACTTTTGCGGATTTCTATGGGCTTTAATAAATCACTAATTTCAAATTTCAATTGACGGTGTGCGGCTGGATTTTTCTACTACAAGTATTACTGACCCTGAGCAGAGGAAGGGTCTTCCGGCAACAGCACCTGGCACATTCACACAGTGTTACACAGGTCAGGTTGAGCATTCCATTATCGTGCAGCAATGACTTGGGCAGCTGGGAAATTGACAAAATGTCTAGCCCCATGTCAGCTTTCAAAATGAAATAGAAAAAACTCTGTTTGCTCTTTTGAGAAATGGATTTCAGTGCAGAATTCTTCTGAAACAGCACTATCAACTGAAGCATTTTGAATCCATTTAACAAATGAAAATAACAGTGTTTTTGACGACTGTAGTCTGAAGATACGTTAATAGCATGAAACATCAACCTGGTGGTTTCCTTTTTGGATGTGTTTTCATCATGCCATGCTCTCTCAGCTCCGACCATACTGTCTGTATATGAGGTAATTTATGGGGAAACTGGAGAGGTGGCTGTTACTGTGACCAAGTATTGGGAGCCAAAATAGTGTGACTCCCAAAAAAGTCTGAAGCATGGGAGCATTGATATAAGTATATGAAAGTCAAATTAAATTGTATTTATTACCAGAGTTTACATCCATAACAATTCTATTACATTATAGGGTTGCACAATGTGCAACTTGCGCTTTTCCCCATAGTGAGTTGAGTCTCAAATCACTTACTTGTGTCCTGTTCTCTTTGCACTTCTACATAGTTGCGCCCACTGGTGTTCAGTCCTTTCTGCCTTCGATTCTAAGGGTAGAACTACATGGCCGATTTGACCTGCGCTTACCTCTGTTCCAACATGACGCCTGCGCTTTCCTTGCATCACATCGGAACAGAGGTAAGCGCATTTAAAATTGTCCATGTAGTTTTACCCTTAGAATCGAAGGCAGAAAGGACTGAGCACCAGTGGGTGCAATGAATCAAATGTAAGTAAAAGAAATGTTACACGCATGTGATAGGTATGGTGGATGAAGAGACAACATGCAACGTTTGCAACCGACAGTCGTGTCGGATGAAATCAGCTTCTGTGTGTGACATTCCTATTACTTACATTAGATTTGTCACATCCAACCAGGCCTGGATTTATGGCAAGGCCACATAGGCCTGGGCCTAGGGCAGCAAATTTTTAGGGGCAGCATGCCACAAAACTGCTCTATGGGGAGCACCAGGGACGAACTGCTCCCCGGTGCTCCTGCACTTGTGCACCTGCATGCGGGCGGGCACTAGGACTGCGTGGCCTGGCGCCATGACCGCGTGGCCTAGGGGCGCCCCGGAAAATCTGATGCCAGGGCTTCCTCGCGTTGGAACAGAGGTAAGCACAGGTAAAATCCCCCTTGTAGTTCTACTATAAATCAGGAGCTGCTTCTCTTATTGACACAGGGGGTCCCTGGAGCTACTGCCACCAGATGCAGCACAATTGTGTCAGATGCAGTGCAACTGCATCTGGTCCAATACCTGTATTGTGCTTGAAATTAAGCATGAATTCTGGGGAAAATCGGTGCACTATGGAGAAAAATATGGCAATTGCCCTTGAAATTGTACTTTGATCACTGTGTCTGGGTAAGCGTATGAGCCCCTTATGCTTTGAACTTGTATTGTACATTAACTCATGTGTAATTAAATTTAGTGGAAAGTGAATACAAAGTATGTAATACTTATTTTTATGGCAGGTGTCTCCCTTTTAGCTTCTTACATTTACTTTTAGTTGGTTATGTCTGTATTTCTCGTTAGTGTTCTTCTTACATCAGTTTATCCCAAGGCTGTTCTACACTCCCCTGTCAGTGTATTTATCAGGAGGGACACGTTGCTAGGAGACAGCACAGGAAGCAGGAAGCACTGTTTCATTCTGAGTCTTTGTATTCAACCAGTCTGGTCCTTTTTACACTGGTGTTGAATAAAACCTCTAGAGGGCACCTGAGAACAAATCATGATTTCATGATAATTCATTGTAAGCTGTGCATGCTTTATAAAAGCTGTGAGCATTCAGAATTGTGTAAAATATCAGCCTTTCTTCCCAATTAATCACAGTGACATGAAGAGTTATTTTTGCCGAAGGCGCAATATATTGGGAAACATACATTATATTCATATCTACATAGTTCTACATATATTACTACACAGAGCAGCTTTTAAAATATCGGTCAGGTGGCATCCCTATGAGTACATGCCCCAAGCAGCTTAATGGGAAAATTGCATTTAATAAAAAGGTGTTTAACCCTTTTATGACATAGCATTACAATCTTGCTGATAGATACTACACAGTGGCGTTACTACTCGCTGGTGGGCCCTGGTGCAGGATTGGCACCTGGGCCTGCCTATCGGACTCTCTCCCTATGAATTGCAACATTGGAGTTCTCCTTGTAAGGGCTGGAGCTCTGTTGTGGAATGCGGACCAAGGAGGAAACAGCAGTCCGAGTAGTCGCGGTACAGGCAGGGGTCAGGCACTAGACGTAAACGTAATCCAGGCAAGAGGTTCGGTTCAGGCAGAAGAGTTTCAATAGTCCAGTAACAAAGCAGGGTCATACACAAGAAGTCTTCAGTAGAAAAGCAAGATAAGCGCACCCAGGAACCACAGATGAGGACCTATAATCGGGCAATGTCCACAGTCCAGAAATCTCCTTAAATGGGCCCCAATTGGCGCCAAAATGGACGCAGGCGTGATGGCGTCACGACGCACGCACGCGCGCTGACTTTGACGGGCGCCGACTTCGACGCGCGCCGACCTCGACGCCGGCAGGGATTAGCAGGCACCCTTACACTCCTAGCCTTTTTCGGCGGGCCCTGGTGCAATTGCACCCCCTGTAGGGTCGCCACCTGTCCGGTTTTGACCCGGACAGCCCGGTATTTTGAAGGGCTGCCCGGGTCAATACTTCCTGCCCGGTTTTCCAAATAAGGAAAACCGGGCGGGATTAGCTTGATTGAAGTAGCGATCGGGCAATCGGCGATCACTTCGTCATAGCTCCGCCCACCAACATCATGGGCCCGCCCCCCTGTCCGGGTTCAGCCACAGGAAAAGGTGGCAACCCTAGCCCCCTGCTCCCCTGGTAGTTACTCCACTGATACTACAGCTCTCTATGATCTATGGCGGCAAGTTTAGTGTTTGTGATGCCGCCCGCCCCCCACATTTACCTTTACATAGCTGGTGTGGGTCCAATGGGGGTGATTTGCTAGCACAGTCTGTACTAGAAGAGCCACATTTCTGGTTTAATAACCATAACTGGCTTTTTGCCACCTCGAGTAGCCACCTCATCCCTTTAAAACCGAAAACCGAAAAAGCCTGCATGACTAATTAGCAATTTATTTAGATGCATGAAGCATGGCTGCACATAAATCAGTTCAGTCTACAGCATGCATCTAAATAAATTGCTAATTAGCCATGCAGGCTGTATATTCCATATGTGTTCTGTTTTTAAAGGGTAAGGTGGCAACCCTATTGCCACCCCTGGTAACCAGGGGCGATCCTGGCCCCTCAGCAGCCTGAGGCAGCTTGGTGGTGCTGCCGCCCCCTCCCTTGTGCGCTCACCTTTTTGTGCTAGAGGGGGTCCACGACAGTGTCGGACTGGCCCACCAGAATACCAGGAAAACTCCCGGTGGGCCAAGGTGTCAGTGGGCCCTCATGCTGCTAGACTTTTGGCCTATTTCATGTCCCTTCCCTATTTCTATGAGAACAAAGTGGCTAAATAGATGGAATAAAAACAAACTAGGAGAATAGAGGTTTATTGAGGAGATGAAGAATATTAGTACTGAGAGTGGGCCCTGGTCTAAGGTTTTATGGTGGGCCCCTGGTCTAAGGCTTTTGGGTGGGCCCCTGGTGTCCCAGTCCGACACTGGTCCACGAGGGCGGCTGAGAGGGCCAGGATGCAATCACAGAGAGCATAATTGGGCTCTCTGAACTAGAAGAGCCGAATTTTTCTCAACTCACCTCCTTGGCGGAGAGCCCCTGCTGGTAACTTGTGTGGCACTGCCACCTGAGGCAAGTTTCTCACTTTACCTCATGGCAAAAACACACCTGGATCTATGTCTTTCCTAGCATTGCCACCAAATCTGGAAACAAATAACATCTTTTGCTTTTCTCCTATTAATAACACTGGCAAAACACATGTTTAATAGCAACTCACACTGAGTCCTATCCCATATATATACATATATATATATATATATATATATATATATATATATAGTGAATAAAGTACCCCCTCTTGTAAAATATAAGGATATTATAAGTTACCGAGGAGTTTCATGACCATATAAAAACACGAGGCCTTCGGCCTCGTGTTTTTATACAGGTCATGGAACTCCGAGGTAACTTCTAATATCCTCATATTTTGCAACTGGGGGTACTTTATTTATTATAATACACAAGTTTCAGTGAGTCATGTGACAGAAATGACATCAGAACTCACCGTTTATGACTGATGACATCAGAACTCACCGTTTATAAGGATATAATTTACAAGATATTTACGGCTTTTGTGTATTATATATATATATATATATATATATATATATATATATACACACACACATTTTGTTTCCCAATGCTACTTCTTTATTACTTAACCAAGGTTTGCTCTCAATATCATAATGTTTTCATGGTGGGTTCAAGGGCTAGAGGAGAAGAAGATCTCTGTAACTGCCTGATTTTATACTCTCCTTGGGAAAAGCTAGCCATACACAGGACACTCAGACCACTCAAGACCAGCTCGGTAGCTTATTGCATACCCTACATCCACAGGTGGTGTCCACAGACAGAGGAAGGCTGGTAAGGACCCATTCTCCCACCACACCTCTCAGTCCCCATTGTGGGCTACTTGGGGGTGGGGGTGACTGGGTCCCTGTGTTTATAGCTCTATTTGTATATGTAACACTGTACATTTTTAAAACAAATCAGTAGTAAAGATAGGAGAAGCAATCATTTCAATAAATAAGTATAAATAGTCACAGTTATTGTATATAAGTGCTACATGTATTGAGATATATGTGGCACCTATAGGTGGCATGAGGGACCTGCAGGTGTCGGTCATGCAGGTAGGAGCCCATGGTTACTGTTATATTGTTCCTGGGACAGTCTTGATTTTCATTTGCTGTATGGAGGACATGGACCTCCTTCCTTCAGCAGTCCTATACATGTGGACCTATCTAACTTTGAGTAGTTATACTTATTTATTGAAATGTTTTGTTTTCCTGGCTTTTACTAATGTGTAAAAATGTATAGTGTTAAGTATACAAACAGACTATGGCAGTCTGTGGATTCTGGCAAATGCCAGAGGCACTGCTGTAAGCCATAGCTATCTATGTAAGCCATAGCTATCTGTCACGAAAACGCGACACCCCACCACACTTAACTCTTGGGTTTGGCTACTAGGGGTTAAATCAGTCTCTCAATCACCTTACGCACAGGTTAGACTAACATCAGACACCCCAAAAACACACCGACACCCACCTTGTTCATTCGCTGCCATCATCTATCATTAACGGGCGATAGAAACCTAATGTGACTATTCCCCTGCCCTCTATAACAGGTAATAACTCACACTATCACAATACATCAAACACTCTCTCCTATGGTAGTTAGTCAGGGTAAGATCCTACTAGTCTAACAAGCACTCCAGCAGCCAAAGGGTTAATTCACATTCAAAACACACTTTCCTACTAGCCGTACTAGTTATCCAACATACAAATAGGTAACTTTCCCTTTCCACACATACGAAGAGTTCACACACTTAGGCACAAGCATTCATATGGGCAATGAGTTTGTTTAGAGCACAAGGACTAACGTATTAAATGATATTTAATGTTAAAAGAAACAGTGCATATATATATTAAAATGATATTACAAAATGACATATAGTTGCAAATACAGTAAATAAAATAAAAGGGAGTAAAAACACAAACACTTACTTTACAAAGTTTTGAAGTTTTCAGGTGTTTCCTCTGAGGCACGAGTTGAAAGCTGGACATACAATCCACTGAAAAATGGAGCCTCCTTGTATGACAATGTGATATTGGATCTATTACCTTTTTATTTCCCCTTTTTATTTTACACTCCCCTCATCACCTTATGCATGAGGTAGGAGTGCCCAGGAACATGTAATTTAGGACTCCCTGCAGGGGGTTTGCTACTCTCAGGCAATATTCCCTAATTTCCCCATACCTCCCAACATTTTGGAAGTAAAAAGAGAGACAACATTTTTTTTTCTTGTAGAGTGGCTAAATATTTTTGACTACACCCATTTTTGTGACCACACCCCCTAATTGCTATGTGCATTTTACAAAATTTGGCAGGTTATGAAAGTTTGAAAATATTTCTCCTTATATAAACTGTTACAATTTCTTGTTTTCTTTTCTAAAAATTGTTACAAAGTATCTTATTTGCACCTGTTAGCTGTTCTGGGCTCTCTGCCAAAAGCCAATTAAGTTAGAGACTTTGTTTCTTTTTCTGGCTGTTCAGTGCAGAGAAAAGAGGGACTGTAGTACAAATGAGGGACTCCAGGTTGAGCTGTCCAAAGAGGGACTGTCCCTCCAAAAAAGGGACAGTTGGGAGGTATGTATCCCTTAATATAATATGGGTACTTGCAAGTACCCAATACTATAATAAAAACATGGGTAAACTGTGATCCATATGTGGGCAAACAGAACAATACCAAACACTAATAGGTTCCCATTTTCCAGTCCCCCAGGAACCAGCCCTCCTAACGGGTGGGTATAGGCTGGCCCTGTTTGGTATTGTTAGGAAGCATGTGACCTCCTCATAATCAATATGTAAGTTATGAGGATGTGAATCCTATGACACAGGAGATATGGATCCTTTCCTATAATCCATAATTTTCTACTAGCTATCCCCCCCTGATGCTCTAGGTTCACAGCTCTGTTCTTTGATCAGACGATCAAAAAACCAAATGGCCCAGCTTCCTTGCCCAAATGGAGTGGCTCCTGTCTCAGAAGACAGATATGGATGTCACCTTTCCACAGCCCCCCTGGTGAGATATGCAATCAAGGGTCTCTGTGTGAGACTGCAACCAACTGTTTTGCCATGTTAACTTTTGATGCCAGAGCAATGCTGCCCTGGCATGACACTATCTATCACTCTTTAGTGGGATGGTGGGGGGCCTCTGGGTACTTGAAATGCCAGGGTCTATTTTGAATCCCAGTCCAGGCCTGGTGTTGTTCCACATCTCTTCCAATCAGTCACAGGGTAAACTTGTGTATGGTTACCACTGCTAACGCCTGACATCAGGCAGTACATTTTTTTCTTGCAGGATTGAATATACAGCCCCAGAGAGTTATTTAAAAACTTATATTGATTTTGATTAAAAGAATCGTACTCATTATTTTTTGAAACATATACTGTATATCGGTTATATTGGATCCCCCAAAATGCACATAATGTTGTTCTATTTTGGTCTTCTCTTTAAAGAGACATACTATATGTGAGACTCTGAAACCAATTTAAGCACCAAAGCTGTATTTCTTTTGACCCCCTTTCTGTTAAAACCCTCTGTTAGAACTCTGTTGGAGTTACCACTTATTGGTTGTCCATTTCCCATAGTTTTTGCTTATTTGCTCTGCTGTTTATAATTCCCTGTGTGCTTGAGTAAGATTAACTGTAAACATACACATTTGTAGACATAACAGTACTAATTCAGCCAATATCATACTTGTTCTGTTGTTTTTATTATTTCTGTACATTTTACTTGCATACATGGGTTACTCCCACAATCTGCACAGGTCTGGTTTCTCTGGTGTATCAACGGGGTCTTTTTATTTGTTTGTAAAATCAAGAGCACCAGCTGGAGGGCAACGGCTCTCTGCAAGTATCCTATGAATAATGATAATCATTGTACCATAAAAGCCATATACCAGTGTGAGAAACTGCAAATGTCAAAACTCCAGCTGATATCTAGAAATCTTACTCTGTTTTTACAAGTGTGCTCTTATCCCATCATTTATTTAGCTGAATAGACTAATAATAAGAGCTGTTATATCTGACATGGTGGTCTATTCAATTCTGGTATATCATGATTTCAACCTCTGAATGTTTAAAAGCAAACATAGCCCAAAGGTACTGGCTCCAAGCCCCTATACACTTTTTTGTGTCATATGGGTGGGGGTATTGTCTATGCTGCTTTTGTAGATGTTTTTCAAGGCAGACATAGGGGCAGATTCACTAAAGCGCGAAGCGTCTAACGCTAGCGATAATTCGCCAGCGTGAAATCATTTTGCAACTTCGCAAATTCACTAACATGGACTCTGGCAAATTTTCGCTAGTGAAGTAGATAGACTTGCACAACTTCGCATCCTTATGCCAGGCGAAGTTGCGCACTGACAAAGGATCCTAACTTCGCAAATTCACTAAGATTGACTTTTTCCTCAACGTTAGCACTTACGCTAGACGTTACTTCGCCTGGTCAGACCAGCAAAGTAACACTGGCGCAACTACGCTACCGTTCACCGACCTGAGCGTAAATTCGCACTTTAGTGGATTTGCATAGCACTGGCGAAAATTCGCCTGGCGAAGTGCGGCGAACGCTGGTGAAGCCTACGCTGGCGAATTTTCGGATCTTAGTGAATCTGCCCCATGGAGTGAAACTGGACACAGTGCAGACAGCTAAAGGAATTCAGAAGGCAGTAAATAAAAGGTACCCGCTTGATCTCAGAGAGGCCATTTCACAAAGCCTGTTTATAAGCCCACTGGCATTCGACAACACAAAGTACCTATCTCTTCTACTAATACCAACCTAATATATTACCACCAAGTTTAGATCCCATTTTCTTCTACGTCTACTTGACCAACCTAATGCACCATCAAGTTTAGCCTCTATTCTACTATTCTCACAAATCTAATATAGCACCTCAGTTTATTTCCCCTTTCCTTCTCTTACACTAACCTTCCCAACCTAATATACCACCCAATATTATTTCCACTCTCATCCCCTTTCTTTGATTAACTTCTGGCCACCATCCTATAAAAGTTGTAGAAGCACATCCATCTTTACCTGGGCCATCCTACCAAACCAGAGTCATCTATGAAGCCTTTGTTGACTTATTAAAGGTCCCAAGGAAGTTTGCACTTTTTTTATGGAATTTAGTGATGTACAGCCCTAAGTGCTTAATTGAGTCAGCTACCCAGACACTTTCGAATGTGGGCAATGATGTGCAGTGGAAGTGCTTCTATTTTGAGCTCATTCATAATGTATCCTGATATGAGACAATATTCCTGCAATATCTTTGCTACGTTTAAAGGATTCCCTGTAAGTCTTGGTTTTACTTAGACCAAGAGTTCTATACATATAGCATAAAGCTGGCCATACACATTCAGATTTAATTTGGCATTCATCGAATATTCGAATATCGATCGAATGTTTTAATGCTACAATCTAAAACTAACAGTCATATTTAAATTGTAGCATTATAGTAGAAAAATAACAAATCAGACGATGCTCTGGCCATTGATTGATAGACAATTGTACATAAATTATGTTCTAGAAAATGTTCTAGAATAGTGTCAAGCAATACATGCAAAGATATTATCAGAATTTATTAAGGAGATGTCTGTTACTGTAACAGGCCAGGTGATATTCTTGTGGTTTTGGTATGAATGGAATATGTAACATATTAATTGTATCTGGTATTTTATCTCCCATTAGAAAAAATATAGCTACCATATGCAGTATCAATATACTGTATATATATTTAACAAACAACTATTTCTTATGTAACCTTAACATAATACATATCTGAATGAAAATAATTAAATAGGAGGGTGATTTAGACAAACTGTTGACAGTGTCTTGAGATCTAAAACCCAAGAGTACAGGATCCAGGCCGATCCAGGCAGTTTTACTGCTTCAAATTGTGTTTATTGGCACAACATTTTTCGAGCCTTCAGAGGGCCCTTTGTCGATCTACTAATCACCAGCTAAAGGTCTACTGGTAGATCCCGATCTACCTTTTGGGCACCCCTGGATTATGGGATTCTCAGTGTAGTGGTACCCTTTCCAACTGCCTCCCAGTCAGGGTGGAAGCTAGGGGTAGGCAGAATATCTGGGTGCTTAGGGCACAATGGGATTGGGGGTAACTTTGTTGGTCAGTAAGGCCTGGCAGTTGGGGACCCCCTGGTCTATGGGAAATGACCTTCCTATACGTAATGCTGGATAACAGGTTTCTGGATAACAGATTCCCATTTATTCAAAAGACTGCTCAATTACAAAGGCACCGATAACTTTAAAAAAAACCCAATCCAATCTCACAAATATATATATAAATACATAGAATACCTCCCAACTGTCCCTCTTTTGGAGGGACAGTCCCTCTTTCGACAGCTCGACCTGTAGTCCGTCATTTGTACTGGAAAGTCTCTCTTTTATCTGCACTGAACAGCCAGAAAAAGAAACAAAGTTTCTAACTTAATTGGCTTTTGGCAGAGAGCCCAGAACAGCTAAAAGATGCAAATAAGATACTTTGTAACACTTCTGAGATAAGAAAAAAAGTAATTGTAACAGGAGAAATATTTTCAAACTTTCATAATCTGCCAAATTTTGTTAAATTAACATGGTAATTAGGGGGTGTGGCCACAAAAATGGGCGTGGTAAAAATGTAGCCACCCTGCTTGCGAAAACAAAAAAATGTGTCCCTCTTTTTACTTCCAGAACGTTGGGAGGTATGATTAGGCAAGAATGGAAAAAAATGTAAGTTGTATTTTTATTGTATAACATGAAATAAGCGCCTAAATAAATTTATATGCAGTGTATAAACAGGAATCTTGAAGCAGAAGCTTTGCTGAACCCTGGAGCAGCCAACACACGAGCTCCAGGCAGCATCGGCAGGAGCAGAAGTCCTTCGGCGTGAAAATGTTACGGCAGCTGCTGAAACACCGCATGCTTTACTGCCCCACAACTCAACTGACCCTCGGCACAGGCACTGAGAGAGTAGAAAGTGGGTGGAGCCGAGTGACGGCTGACAAGTGCGCGCCTGCGCAGTGACACCCATCTCTACACTCACATACACTTCTGCCGCTCCACTGTCTGTGGATAGGCGGTGGTTGTTGAGGGGGGCTTCTTGCGCTCAGCCTTTTTAAGGATTTGCACATCTGTGGCGCCGCTTCAGGAACCTGTCTGGAACCGCGTCGCCCCCACGCTTTCTCCTTCTCACTCTCCTTGAGCTAAATATGCCTGACCAGCCTCGGATCTCTTCCTCCTCCAGCTTATTCTGCTAGATGGCTTTGGTTACAGTGCAGAGATCCCCCACCCCCAGCACCACCTCCAGCCCCTGCGTGTCGGTGAGTGATAACGAGAAAATCATGGTTTCCTTTATACCCCTATTGTCTGGTATTTCCAGGGCTTCCTGCCTGCTATAGCGTCCACCGGCGCCTTACTGCGCATGCGCAATGACTGCTGCTGTTTCTTCTTGTCTCCTGTCCATTCTTGCTTTCCTCCGCTGGGCTACACAGGCCTGGCACCACAGGGGCACACTCTCCAACACTGCATTGTATAGCAGGGCTCCCTTGCCCGCCCTCTGTATATATTTACATGTGTTTTATATGTGTAATATGCATTGCAGCCATCAAAAGAGCATTATAATTCAGTGTACCTTATTTTAGTAATGGGTAGGTGTGGCACACAGGCTGGCAGGGTTGCTCTCCTGAGAGGGACCCAAGGAACATCATTTTCCACAGTACAGGCTGGTACAGTATCAACAGTAATTGGTACGTAGCCTCATGGGGACGTTTGGTAATGTCTGGCTTTAAGCTTCATGAAATCTAGTTCACGGTAAAAAGCTTGCTTTGTTCCCAGCATCTCCTGGCTATGGAGAGATTGCTGGGAACTGTAGTCCACAGTCACAGGTTTAAAGGGATACTGTCATGGGAAAAAACACAACAGTTAACAGTGCTGCTCCAGCAGAATTCTGCATTGAAATCCATTTCTCAAAAGAGCAAACAGATTTTTTTTATATTTCATTTTGAAATCTGACATATTGCCAATTTCCCAGCAGCCCCAAGTCATGTGACTGTTAAACTTCAATCACTTTACTGCTGTACTGAAAGTTGGAGTGATATCACCCCCCCCAGCAGCTAGGGTTCCCACCTTTTCTGGAAAAAATACCTGCCTTCCTATATATTTATCTTTTTTCCTTATTAATAACATTGATCAACCATAATTTTTCCTGACCAGGACAGTAAAATACAGGCCAGGTGGCAACCCTACCAGCAGCCTAACCAGATAACAGCTGCTTGGCCCTGCAAATATAGGTAGATTGCACTGGGTAAAGAGTTTTAAACCTGGCTGATCAATTTTCTGACAGATGTCGGACGGAAAATCATAAGATGTACGATCGTTCGAATCCCACTAACCTGTACGGTAATTTGACTGATTGATCCAATTTCGCTAAAATCGGTCATTCAGCAAAGAAAAATCTTTGCGTCTATGGGGACCTTAACACAAGATAACAGCTGCCTGTTAAATCTAAGAACAGCACTCAATAGTAAAAACTCATATCCCACTTTGTTCCATTCAGTAACATTGAGAAGGAAAAACAGCCTGCCAGAAAGCAGTTCCCTCCTAAAGTGCTGGCACAAGTCACATGACATGGGGCAGCTGGGAAATTGACAAAATGTCCAGCCCCATGTCAGATTTCAAAACTGAATATAAGAAAATCTGTTTTCTCTTTTGAGAAATGTATTTCAGTGCAGGGGTCTACTGGAGCAGCAATATTAACTGATGCATTTTGAAAAAAACATGTTTTCTCATGACAGGCTCCCTTTAATATCGGTGCCATGTTTATAACTTGTCAGGACTGACTATTCTTGTTTGCAATAGCTTTTAATGGCTTAGTAGTCTGTCCTTGGCATGTTATAAGAGCTGCCAGACATTTAATACCAGATATCTTGGCTGGTACCCTTCACCCAGCTGTGATTATAGAGAACCACCGTCAATGTGAAAGCATGTGACCATTCACCTCCACTCTCCAAAATGCAAGAATGACATTTTTTGGAAGAGCCACTTGGTTATTAAGAGAGATCAGGAGCAATAGCTAAGCATTTTGGTTCTACAGCTTTGTGGTGAAGCAGGGAGAGGTGTGTTGTTTTAATAAACATAATTGATTTCCTGCTGCCAAACTGCTTGGTACTACTTCTCTGTTGTATCGTACACAAGACCTGGCATGCTACATCTACATAGAAGTGTCCCCGCACTACATTTTTTAAATAAAGGCTACATATTAAATCGGCCTTTATATGTATGAAAGCTACAAATATCTGCAGTGGATTCTCTGTTACGTAGATTGATGTTAATAAAGTGTTTAGGTTAGCTTCACCTCCATTTAAATCAAATCGGAGTTCATTTTTGGGGAGCTCCATTTTGTGATTCTTGTATGCAACTTATGATTCGTTCTATCGATGTGCGGGTCGAGAAAACCCAGACCTGCACTCGCCTTCCCCCTTCCATTTATAGACCCGCACAACCCTCCCTGCTGATGATGTCACAAAAGGTGATGTCATAAAATAGGAGGTGTGAAGCCGGCAGTCAGGGTTTCCAGGTCTAATTTTCAAAACCAGCCAAAGTCGGCTACAAAACCAGCCCAAAAATAGCACAATATTTGCGGTGGGGAAAAAAAAAAGTCTAAAAAATAAATGAATATATCTGAAAATGCCTTTTTCAAATTTCAAAGTTTCAAAAATATATAGAATTTCAATAAATGTGGGTTAAAACAGTCGTTTTGGTGGCCAGCAGATTTTTACCCCAAAATAGTCTGAAATTGAGGAAAGCCCAAAATCTGCTAACGCCTGACTTCTAGTTGGTCCCATTGCCTGCTGGGCATTGTAGTCTTACTTTTAACTTGGCAGTTAGCAAATTAAGCAAAAACAACATTACCCAACATGGCAGACGCATACTTGCCACATTAGGGCACGAAAAAAACCAGTACGAAACTGCCCGAAAAAGCAGTGGAGCCTCTGAGGCTGCCGCTGCCTGAAGCAGCAGCCCCGATGCCGCCCCCCTTGCCGCTCCGCGCTTAAAAATCAGTGTCAGAGCGGGTCAAAGGGGGGCGGTATCGCTAGTGCATTGAGTGCAATTGCGCTCTCTGTACTAGCTTTTTGCCACCCCTTGTAACTGGCCGCTCTGTTCTCACCTTGCCTCATGGCAGGAGTGGCCCTGCCAAAAAGTAGCCCAAATCCGTACCTTGGCTAGTTTATTCTTTCAAAACCCACCTGGGCTTTAAATTAGTAGCCCATATTGGCTGGAAAACTGCCATCCTGGCAACCCTGCCAGCAGTCTAAGGTCACGTGCGGGGAGACCTTACAAGAGGGGCAGCCACGTCGGCCTGAACCCACCCGACAAGCGGGTCCTGTGGTTATGGGTCCAGCCCGCACATCACTAATTAGTTCATCATCCCATGTGAGCAGCGCATAATGAACGATTATTCTCACTGAGAGTTCATCCAAAAGCTTACGGCCAGGTTGTCATCGCTTCTGCAGTTTACTATGTGCTATAAACTTGGTCATTTGGGAAAATGTATTTTTGCCTATTATGCAGTGTTTCATCACTTTTCTTTGGGGTCCATGTTATTTTTAGGGATCCTCCTGGCGAAATACAAATTGGCTGTGTAACTTTATTTTAAATATTACTCTTTATTGTAGGAATTCATGTAACTGTGTTGAAAGGGTTTTCTGTGTCAAGTCAGAATAATAAGTTAATCCATGTAGCTGTGTACATAAATAATAAGGTGGGGCTCTATTTGGTGCTTCTGCTGCTTGTAGAAGAACTGTGTGTACATAAAATACAACAAAAACCAAATGGCACTCACACATATTCAGCAATATACAATGACTGTGATGCTTTATTAAGATCTCGGCAAACGCTTTGGGGACAAGCCCCTTCTTCAAGTGCATTTACAGAAAATGATAAGGTACACGTATTACAAGGGGTTTGTTTTGTTGGGTCCCAAACCATAGCTGAAGATTCATTGTTCTACTTTTAGTTGGGGCTATTTTCAGACCCTTATGTATTTTTTTTTTTTTTACTCAGGGAATGATCATTCTTAAAGGGGTAATGTCATAGAAAAATTTTTTTTTTCCAGAATGTATCAGTTAATAGTGCTGATCCAACAGAATTCTGCATTGAAATCCATTTCTAAAAAGAGCAAACAGATTGTTTTTTTATATTTCATATTGAAATCTGACATGGGGGCTAGACATATTTTCAGTTTCCCAGCTGCCCCAAGTCATGTGATTTGTGCCCTGATAAACTTCAATCACTCTTTCCTTCTGTACTGCAAGTTGGAGTGATATCACCCCCTCCCTCCCCCCACCCCCAGCAGCCTAACAACAGAACAATGGGAAGGTAACCGGATAACAGCTCCCTAACACAATATAACAGCTGCCTGGTAGATCTAAGAACAGCACTCAATAGTAAAAACCCATGGCCCACTGCGTTCCATTCAGTTACATTGAGAAGCAAAAACAGCCTGCCAGA
This sequence comes from Xenopus borealis, assembly GCA_024363595.1. Taxonomy (NCBI): domain Eukaryota; kingdom Metazoa; phylum Chordata; class Amphibia; order Anura; family Pipidae; genus Xenopus; species Xenopus borealis. Next base: position 27,237,302 of record CM044433.1, on the reverse strand, counting down.
AAGCAGTTCCCTCCTGGCACAAGTCACATGACTAGGGACAGCTGGGAAATTGACAAAATGTCTAGCTCCATGTCAGATTTAAAAAATGAATATATAAAAAATCTGCTTGCTTTTTTTGAGAAATGGATTTCAGTGCAGAAGTCTGCTGGAGTAGCCCTATTATCTTTTCCCATGACAGTATCCCTTGAAGAACATCATGGGAATATTTACAGCAGGGGTGCCCAAAATGTAGATTGGGATCTACCAGTAGACCTTTAGCTGGTGATCAGTAAATCTCAAGACACTGTCAACAGCTTGTCTAAATCACCCACCCTAAGGTTATATAAAATAGAAATGAAATAGATGTTTAAATATAACAGTATACATTTTCTCACAGATTCATATTTAAGTAATATTTCCCATGAAACAGAATGCTAACAATGCTTTTATGGATGTAGATCATAAAGGGACCACAACATCAATAAAAGCAGACCCCCCCCGCATTAGTGATGGGCGCTCCTGATTTACAGTAATTCTTGATTGTTAGTTCTGCTGCCGCATGGTGGTCATAAGACTTCCTTGATGTCTGTATGTAACAGAGGTCTGTTTTGTAGCCTATAATTCTGTGCAGCATTAGCTTTTATATCCGTGCACATTAGAGGAGACGTTCATACTAGAAAGTAATGGTGTCGTTTTAATGTAGAGAATTATGGCAACATTGTTACACTGCTGTTGATACAAGTATGGGATCCGTTATTCCGACCTTTAGGGCAAGGTCACACAGGACTGCTTTACGTCGCGTACATTTTTTGCGGTGAAATGCACATATGGCAATGAAAACCACACACACATGACGCACAGGTATGGGATCTATTATCCGGAAACCCATTATCCAGAAAGCTCCAAATTCAAATTCCTACACATGTTTAGTGTAAGACAGGGCTCCCCTTCTGTTTATAAGTATGATTGTTTCCCTTGAGAGCAGTTAGGGACCGTCTGACAATTCCTATCCACAGCAGTAAATGAAGGGAGAATTTCACTGCATACAATCAGGCTTCTTGTAAAAAAAGGTACACTTTTTTTAACTAAAGTATATTGGAGATAGGCTTCTTTTTATTAAAGGGGTTGTTCACCTTTGAGTGAACTTTTAGTATAATATAGAGAGTGATATTCCGAGACAATTTGCAATTGGTTTTCATTTTTTATTGTTTGTGGTTTTATAGTTATTTAGCTTTTTATTCAGCAGCTCTCTAATTTGCAGTGTCAGCAATTTGGTTTCTAGGGTACAAATTACCCTAGCAACCCTGCATTGATATGAATAAGAGACTGGAATATGAATAGGAGAGGGACTGAATAGAATGATAAGTAATAAAAAGTAGCAATAACAATAAATTTGTAGCCTTACAGAGCATTTGTTTATTAGATGGTGTCAGTGACCCCCATTTGAAAGCTGCAAAGAAACAGAAGAAAATTGCGAATCATTAAAAAACTATGAAAAATAAATAATGAAGACCAATTGAAAAGTTTCTTAAAATTGCCCATTCTACAACATACTAAAGTTTACTTGAAGGTGAACCACCCCTTTAAAGAAAGTAAAAATGTGATTTTGCCTTTACATGCCCTTTAAAGTATAGATGAAAATATAGTGTAATATACGGGTAAGGGATCTGTTATACAGAACGCGCCGAATTACGTAAAGGCCGTCTCTTTTGGACTTCATCCAAATAATCCAACATTTTTAAAAACAATTGCCGTTTAGTAGTAATAATAAAAAGTCTATTTAATATGCAGGTGTCCCATATTCCAGTGTATAGCTCCATCTGGTTATCCAACTGGTATTGTAGTTCTTTTCTGTGTATTTTCTTTACTTTTACAAATCAAAAGTGTTTGTGTATTTCATGTGTGGCCCCAGACAAGTTTTCTTTTTCCAGTGTGGCCCAGGGAAGCCAAAAGTTTGGACACCCCTGGTCTAATGCCTTTCTCCCCATCCCTTCCAACTCTGTGCGACTCCCAGTAAAAATGACTGCTCAAAAAAGACTTGCTTCTGTATTTTCTGGCTATGATTGCTACTGTGTGTCATAATCCCTATTGACTTAAAAGGGAAGTAGTGAATAAGATTCTCTTCCATTGTACTCAAGGCCCATCCTTGCACCAGCTGTGTAAATGTCAGTCATAATGTTTGTACTCTGTAGTTTTAGTTCTGCCTGCTACTTTTACATGCTGGCCAGCGATGGGCGAATGTGACCTGTTTCGCTTTGCCGAAATTCTGCTGAAATGCATTGAATTCTATGGGTGACAAATTTTTTTGGACAATTTTGTTTCACCCATAGGATTCTGCGGGCGTCCGTTTCGCTGTGAAACTTGGGGAAAAATTTTACTCGTCACTAATGCTGGTTAAAATGCCAGTGTTTTTCTCTGCTATTGGTTGGTACCTGTATGGGATCCCTTATATGGAAACCCATTATCCATAAAACTCAATTTAATTGGAAGGTCATATAGTGCTTAAGCAAATAATTAAAATGATTTCCTTTTTTTCTCTGCAATAGTGTAACAGCACCTTGTACTTGACCCCGGCTAAGCTGCACAAATCCATATTGATGACAAAATAATCCTATTGGGTGTATTTAATGTTTAAATGGAAATCCCCCGGATCCCAGTCATTCTGTATTATAGATCCTATACAGTCCCAGACTAACAATCTATGGATACTGCCACATGCCAGAGGGAACTGCTGTCCATAGACATTCACTGTCCATTCACTGCTCATAGACATTCTTGGGTTATGGAAGATGGCTCATAGTTTAAGTTGATCCAAGGATTAGTCTGGTTGCCATTTTGGCTTAGGCCAGATGGGGAGATTCGGGGGCGAGGCTTAAAAACGCCGGCGCGTGTTCACACGGAGCGGCGCGATTTTAAAAATCGCGCCGCTCCGTGTGAATAAGCGCAGGCGTTTTTAAGCCTCAACGGTGCCTAGCTATTCGGGGAGATTCGGGGGCGATCCGTCGCGGCGAGAAGTCGCCAGGCGACGGATTGCCCCCGAATCTCCCCGTCTGGACTAAGCCTTTGGAGTCAGGAAAGAATGTTTCCTCTCTGAGGCAAATTGGAGAGGCTTCAAATGTTTTTTTTCCCTTTCTCTGCATCAGTTAGCAGATGGGTAGGTTGATACAGAGTTTAATGAGCAGGAAAGGGATGTTACACTTGGGGGCTCTAAGGGGAAGATTTACTAAGGGTCAAATTTGAGGGTTAAAAAACCCTTGAATTCGACCATTGAATTTTAATAGAAATAATTTTAATAATCTCATTTTAATAATGAAAATTTTAAGGATTTTGACGCTATTCGACCAATTGAACAATAGAATACAAAAAATTTGATCTAACGATTTTAACCATTCGATTGAATTTTTTTTGATTCAATCAAAAAAACGTAAAAATTTGCTATGGGAGCATCCCATAGGGAAGTATAGCAATGCAGTAGGTTTAATTTGGCAAACTAGGCAGTCGAATAAAAGTTTAATGGGCAAGTAATTTGTCTGTCGAATATTCGAATAATGAAATTGATTTTTATTTGATTTGATCGAATTTTCAGAATTCGATGGTCGAAGTGGCCACAAAAATAGTTGAAAATTCTAATTAGAATCTTTTTGGAAATTCGATGGAATTTCGAATCGTTCACACGAATTTAGTAAATATGCCCCTAAATGTTAGTCACCCCCAAGTGACTACTTTTACCTACCCGATACCCTGGGCCAGTTCTCCTATCAGGGTCCTTCTAGCGAGCACCATGGAGATATTAACTTCCTGCTTTCTATGGTCTTCTCAGGTCTGCGCATGCCGAACTTTAACGAAAAAGTCAGCTATTTTGCTCTACTGTGCATGCAATGCCCCCAGGAAATTTGAAATCAAAGCAGCAGGAAGTTGATCTCTCCGTGGTGCTCGATGGAAGAACCATGGACCGGTGCAGTTTTCGGCTGATGGGAGCATTGGCCCAGGGTATCCAGTAGGTTAAAGTAGTCACTTGGGGGTGCCTAATGTTGGCACCCCCAAGTGTAAAATGACTTTTACTTGATGGACTTGATGGATGTGTGTCTTTTTTTCAATCTAACCTACTATTTTACTTGTACGTGTTGCTATATTACATTCACTATTTAGTGTGCTGATGGGGCCTTTGTGTATTTGAAATTCTAGGACCTATTTTAAATCCCAGACCTGATCCTGTACCTGTGCATTGTTTGATATTGGAGCAAATAGCCTTGCACATTTCACTATGCATTTGCCTCCCTATAGTATTTGGCTGCGCTGGGGGAACTGGTATTTACAGAGGCTTCTGTTCATTGCATTAACCATAACCTCCAATGCTCTGTTATTATACAGCTATGGGATCTGATATCCAGAATGCTCCGGACCTGGAGTTTTCCAGATAACAGATCTTTGAGTAATGTAGATCTTCATTTCTTAAGTCGACTAGAAAATCATGTAAAGATTACATAAACCCAGTAGGCTAATTTTGCTTCCAGTAAGGATTCGTTATAACTTAGTTTGGATCAAATACAAGGTACTTTTTTATTTTTACAGAGAAAAAGGAAATACTTTTTAATAATGTAGATTTGGGAAAAAAATGTAGTCTACGGGAGACAGGTATTCCGTAAGTCAGAGCTCTCTGGGTACAGGGTTTCTGATAACGGATCCCATACCTGTACAAGCAACCTTGTCATGTTCACATTTACTCATCTGGGCAATAGAGGCAATGGTATTCAGTAATAACTACTTCACCTCCGACCCTCCTTATTCAGATGAAGGATCATTGATTTTGCCGTGTGCCTATTGCTTTGATCCTTTTTCTGAAATTCCAGCCAAGCAGGGTTGGAGCACTTTGTTTAAGCCCAGGAGGCAAACAAGGAGTGATCAGTCTCATGACAACAAGAATCAACTGCTCTGCATAAGGGCAGACTAAAAATACAAATACATTTTCTCCTAAGAGCTAGACTTCCTTTCATGTTTTTGCAACTAGCAATTGCCTTTAGGTGTTGATTATGGAATTGCTTTATACTGCAAACATGGGTCTGTTCATATGATCCATATACTGTTGCCATTTACATTCGAGAAATGATAGCAACTGTTAGTAGCTTTGTCTGCTTCCATAGGAACAGTGTTGTTTTGTTATTGTTGGATGTATATGCATTAGTTAAACCTTTGCTTTTCTTCCTAATGCTACAGTATATTGACAAAGTGGCTGTAATGTATCTAGATTAACAAAAGGGAGCAGTCCTATTTATACAGGATTGATTGCATTGCCGGTTGTGTGGAATAAGAAATAAATTGAAGTGACTAGAGATTCATTTGAGGCTATCCAGTATTCAGCCAGATCTTTCTCAAAGGATTTTGGGATCTGGCTGAATCCCAAATAGTGGATTCGGTTCATCCCTACTTCTAATATTTTATTTTACAAGTGGGGGCACTTTATTATAATACCAAGGTCCAGAAAGCCATGTGACAGACATGATATCACAAAGCTTTAATTATAACTAATGTAGAGTCCTACATCGGGTCGGGTACCCATAAAAACTGGCGGTACCCTGCGGGTTGCAGGTAGGAGTTTCAGGAGCGGGTATGGACTTGGGTCTGTGCTTCTCCAGGTTTGCAGGTGGCAGATCGGGTTGCGGATCTTCTCAAAAGCAAACTTTATGCTTTTTTTTTTTTTTTCCCTGATGACGTCTACTTCCGTCTACTCCCAATGATGTCACTTCCCGGGAGTACGGCAGCACTTCCTCCTTTTTTTCCTCAACAGCACTTCCTGATTCTTGATGGTCAGCGGGCCGGGTCGCAGATAGGGTACTTGCGGGTCAGAATACGGTTTGTGGCTACGGGTCCTTAAAAATGGACTCGCGCAGTACTCTAAACTGATGTCCTCAATAAGCACTGTTTTTAAAGGAATTGTTCAGTATAAAAGTAAAAACTGGGTAAATAGATAGGCTGTGCAAAATAAAACATGTTTTCAATATAGTTAGTTAAGCAAAAATGTAGTGTATGACAGCTGGAGTGACTGCAAGTCTAACCTAATGGAACAGGACACTACTTCTTGCTTTTCAGCTCTCTTTTTTTTACACTGACTGGTTACCCTGGTTACCAGGCAGTAACCAATCAATGACTTGAGGGAGGGCCACATGGGTCATAACTGTTGCTTTTGAATCTGAGCTGAATGCTGAGGCTCAATTGCAAACTCACTGAACAGTTAAGCTGGCCATAGACGTAACAATTACGATCTTTCTCGGAAAAGATCTTTCCAAGAAAGATCGTTCGTTTCAACACACACGTGTAGAGCTGAATCGTCAGATATACAGGTAGAAACAATAGAATTCTACTTGTATCTGACGATTCAGCACTAACAATGGCCGATGTTCAGGGTTCCTTCAAAGGCATCCGATCAAAATTTTCCGTCCAGTCCGATCAACCAGCCGACCGATATCTTAATCCTCTGACGATATCGGTCGGCTCATTTCCCACCATGCACGCACCGAATATCGTACGAAAATTCGTTTCGTACGATATTATCTGTGCGTCTATGGCCACCATTATGTCCCATGTGGCCCCCCCTCAAGTCGCTGACTTACTCAGATTTAGAGAGCTGAAAAGCAGGATGTTGTGTTTCACTCACTCCAGTTTTTATACATTACATTTTTGGCTAACTAACTATATTAGAAACATTTTTTATTTTGCACAGTCTATCTATTTACCCAGTTTTTATTTTTACCCTGAACTGTTTCTTTAAGGATTTAGGTATTCTCCGAATCCAGGATTCGGTTCGGGATTCAGTGTTAGGCCTTTTCATCAGGATTCAGATTTGGATCAATCCTTCTGCCTGGCTGAACCAGTACCTAATTTGCATAAGCAAATTAGTGACGGGGAGGAAATGCCACGACTTTTCGTCTCAAAACAAGGAAGTAAAAAAAATGTTTTCCCCTTCCTACCCCTAATTTGCATATGCAAATTAGGATTTGGTTCGGTATTCGGCTACATCTTTCGAGAAGGATTTGGTCTAATCTAAAATAGTGGATTCAGTGCATCCGTAATATAATTTGTATGATCTATGAGTGTTTTCGTATAGTATAACTCCCTGAATTCTTGCTACTCTGCTGGGAGTTGCAGTCCACAATCTCCAAGTAATCTAGTAATCTTCTTTATCTGGCATTGCAGCACGAGTGATATGATGTTAAATGTATAGGGATATCCTCTGTTTTCAATATACATTAGGCCTGATAGGAAATAAATAATGTAACATAATGTTACATTTGTTTTGGATTGTAGACCTGTCAGCTTTCTGATAAGAAGCCTTTTCTGTTACTGATGACTCATTAAGGTAATGCAGTTGAACTCTAATCCACTGCTTTGACCTTCAGCCTTTATGGTTGTTTTTCTCTTTAATGGGAAAGGGAAGGTTGTGAGCATGGAGGGAAATGGAAGTCTGTTTCTGTCAAAGATACAAGCTGTTAAATTGGAATTTTCCCAATTTCAATGTTTCTCTTTTTACAGCAATGTAGTTTTATTTATATCACATGAAACAAACCGTTTTTTTTTTTCTTCTAGTTACTATTCCTTAACTATTCACAAAGAAGGGATCATTCCTAGTTTTTTGCGGATACTTGGCATTCATGCTTGACATTTATATCCAAATCTTTGTTACAGCTAGTGATCAGTAGCGGCTGAGGCTGGAATCTGCCTGTGATCCCTAGGCAATCGGTGAGGGATTATTTGAATTTGTTTAGATCTCTGGGGTCTTCCACCTACCATCAATTTTTCTTTTCCCAATGTTCTGTTTCACCACAAATCTCTTTGTATAATCTAAATCCATAGACATTATTTCACATTACTTTTCATTGTATCCATCAGAGTAAATTATTTTCGCACATCATTGAATTTTATCATCACTTTGTTTTTATGTCTTCAATTTGTTTCACAATCAATGGGCATTTTAAGTATCACAAGTAGTATCAGAGTGCAGAGTTTTATTTTTATCTTCTCATGTAAGAGCTGTGAATGTCCTGTAAAATATATTCTAATAGTGTTTAATTCCCCCCCCCTTGTTGTACAGTATGAGGATAATTTGAAGTCACTCGACAGTTACATTATTTGTATCAAAGCTGTTGGTCTTGTGCCTTTATGTGATTGTAGAGTTTCTTTGTCACATTTATAGCCTTATATTTTACTTTTAGGGCAGGGGCACATGGGCACATGCACAAACTTCCTTCCGCCTGCTAAAATGAAAAAAAAAAAGCACTCCCAGTGCTTCGATTTCTGAAGTCGCCTGAAGTTTCCTTGTCCGGCGACTTTGGAAATCTAAGCGCCGCAAGTGCATTGCCGCGGCCAATTTTTTTCATTATAGCAGGCGGAAGGCAGTTCCGGGAGATTGTCGCCCAGAAGGCTAAAGGTGGCCATACACGGGCCGATAAAAGTTGCCGACAGACCAAGTCGGCAGCTTATTAGCCCGTGTATGGGGCCCTCCGACAGGCTTCACTGATCGATATCTGGCCGAAAGTTGGCCAGATGTCGATTGGGCGGGACTTAAAATCCCGTCGGATGGAGGCCGCATCTGTTTGTTGATGCGGTCCAGCGATCTGACCGCCCGTATTGCCTCCATTATGATCTGATCTTTGGGCCCTAGGGCCCACGATGGGATCATCCCGATATCGCCCACCTCAAGGTGTGTGTGTATGGCCACCTTAAATCTCCCCAAATATGCCTTGTGTCCTTACCCTAAAGTATTATGTTCCCTAAAAAAATAGGGTTTGTTTTTTTCCACTAGCAGAGAAACATCTGTCTGTCATTGCAAACAAAAGATAAATTTATGCCCATAATTTCCAGGTATCTTATGTTAGGGCTGAAATCCATCCTGTGTGTAGTGACAGGTTTGTCCACTTAAATATCATTAGAAGTGGCTACAGATGCTGGGGACGGTTTATCCCCAATTGTTTTTAATTTCCGCTGGGTAGGAGCATTGGACTGCCACCTGTCGTTACCTTACCATATGCATGCTATAAATCTGTATATGCATAGTAAGATACAGCCATGTACAGTGGGAGATATTAATTGGGCTTGCAATTCCTGGAATGGGCTTTCACATATGCCATGAGTGCCTCAGAATGGGACAATTCTGTAATATGCAGAAGAGCAGGTATCCCAGTCTGCAGTTTCACTGACTAAAGCAAGTATTGCTTGTAGTTACTGTTTATTACCCAATTACCAATTGACCTAATTAGTTAAAAAACCATGCAACTAAAAAAATAAACGTTTGTTCCTGTATACAGGTATGGGATCCGTTCTCCTAAAACCTGTTATCCAGAAAGTTTCGAATTACGGAAAGGCCATCTCCCACAGACTCCATTTTAGCCAAATAATCCAAATTTTTAAATATGATTTCCCTTTTCTCTGTCGTAATAAAACAGTAGCTTGTACTTGATCCCAACTAAGACATAATTAATCCTTATTGGAAGCAAAAACCAGCCTATTGGGTTTATTTATTGTTTACATGATTTTCAGTCAACATAAGGTATGAAGATCCAAATTCCAGTGTATAGCTCCATCTGGTTATGCATTTTGTATTGTAGTCCTTTTCTGTGCATTTTCTTTACGTGTTACAAAAAAAGTGTTTGTATTTCATGTGTGGCCACAGACAATTTTTCTTTTTCCATTGTGGCCCAGGGAAGCCAAAAGTTTGGACACCCCTGATGTAAACTATAGTAGAGTTTCTGAAGCAAACCCCAGTTGTAGCAGTGCAGAGCAACAGGGCATATTTTTTTCATTACTTTAAAACACTTTCATTATTTGGTGTTACTGTTCCTTTAACATTCCAAACATATATTGATTATAGATTTGTGAAGCGCTGGATAAACCATAGATAACAGATGAGCTCTGTAGTTTACAATGGGATTCATTAGAACTTATCTGTTATCTGCTGTGTATCCTGTGCTTTTTCTCCTTTTTTAGCTTTGCACGGCTGCCCCCATGGCTACACAGCAGCTTGTTTATATAAACTATAGCAGAGTTTCTGAAGCAAACACGCCAGTTTTAGCAGTGCAGAGCAACAGGACATAATATTTTCATTACTTTAAAACACTTTCATTATTTGGTGTTACTGTTCCTTTAACATTTCAAACATATATTGATTCTAAGCCTTTAGCTGTGCCCATAAGAATACAAGGGCTGGAGAAATGCATGTTTTTATAAGTTCTAAAACAGTACTTCTATTTAGGGGTATGTTTAATTTTCTGTGATGACAGTTAAATATATCATTTTATTAGTGTTTTGTCTTTTACATTATGTGAGTCTTTCTGTTGGTGTCCTTTTTCCTTTATGGAAAATTCCAGGATGACATTAATGTGTTTTTTTTCCCTTTATATATATATGCATCTTAGCTTGCAACTATACAGGCTGCACGTACTGCCATACTTAAAACCGTTTACATGCACACTCACCCTTCTTTTCTCAGATTTAGTGCAGGTGCTCCTCCTAGCCGCGAGTTCAAATTCAAGGTTTTCAGCAGTGAAATGAAATTATGGCTTCTAAGGAAAGTGTAAAGACGACTTGCCTGTGTTTTAAAGAGAATTCAACCTGTTAGGGGAAAAACCTGTATCCCCAACCCCCTCCCTCCTCCCCACAGCCCCCCCGGGAAATGCCCCAAACTTTTTACTTACCCCTTGGTGCATATTCTGTCCTCGGGGTTCACAGGCACCATCTTCTTTCTTCGAAAGCAGAGCTTCGCCGCATTCGCAGTTGGAGTAATTTTTCAGTTCCGAACAACTGTGTATTTTCCAAAAATTTTCATGACTTTTGGCACATGCGTGGTTGTTTGGGACCAAAAAATTACTCCAACTGCGCATGCACCGAATCGCCGAAAATTCCGAAGATTGAAAAAAAAAAAAAACCTGTCACCTGTGTGTAATTTCCTCTGGTGTGTGTGGGGGGCAACAAAATATTTGAAAAAACCTTTGTATTTATCAGTCTGAATCTCTCCCAGTAAAAATATTTAAATTGCTCAGTTGTCTTTGTTTTATACCTCGAAAAAACTCACAACTCGAATATTACTGATTTAAGAATAAAAAACCTGAATGGGAAATCTCAAATCTGTAAACTCGGGGTGAATAACCCGAAAACTCAAATTAATTGAGTTTTTGCCGAGAAAATCTTGAATTGTTTGTATTAATTTAGCGAAACTCACTGAAAATAACCTGAACATCACAAAAGCTTCAAACGTCTTCAATTTAAGTGACCTCTGCTGGTGACGTCTACACCTGTGCGAGCCGCCATGACAGTGGAAGCACATGTGCATTATCCCCGTGTGACGTCATGCGCATGGTGAAAATACTAGTGCCGGCGGGGGGCATTTTTTTTTTTTTTAAAAGTACTGTTATCCCCAACCGGAACATGGGCTTTATCAGCAATAGGTGTCCTTTAATAATAATAATAAAAAAAAAATAAAACCCAGAGTTTTACTGAAAAATACCCTCAGACTCAAATTTTTAAGGTTAAAGGGGTTGTTCACCTTTGAGTTAACTTTTAGTATAATGTAGAGAGGGATATTCTGAGACAATTTGCAACTGGTTTTCATTTTTTATTGTTTGTAGTTTTATAGTTATTTAGCTTTTTATGCAGCAGCTCTCTAGTTTGCAGTGTCAGCAATTTGGTTTCTAGGGTACAAATTACCATAGCAACCCTGCATTGATTTGAATAAGAGGCTGGAATATGAATAGGAGAGGGACTGAATAGAATGATAAGTAATAAAAAGTAACAATAACAATAGATTTGTAGCCTTACAGAGCATTTGTTTTTAGATGGGGTCAGTGACCCCCATTTGAAAGCTGCAAAGAAACAGGAGAAAATTGCAAATCATTAAAAAACTATGAAAAATAAATAATGAAGACCAACTGAAAAGTTTCTTAGAATCGGCCCTTCTACAATATACTAAAAGTTAACTTGAAGGTGAACCACCCCTTTAAAGTCAACTCAACCTTTAATAAATCCGCCCCTATGTCTGTAAAGTAAAAATACCATAAAAAATACAGGTATGGGACCTGTTATCCAGATTGCTTGGAGTTTTCTGGATAACGGCTCTTTCCATAATTTGGATCCGCATACCTTAAGCCTACTAAAAATGATTTAAACGTTAACTAAACTCAGTACTCAAAGTACAAGCTATTTTTTTTTATTACAGAAAAAAGGAAATTATTTTAAAAGAAAAATTTTATTATTTGATTAATATTCATATGGGAGACAGCCATACTTGTACAACTTTTCCAGCCATTTTCTTATCTAGGTTATAGTTCGTCTTTGTGGAATGTAAGTAGAAGCTGGGAAAAGATTTAAATGAAAATTTTATAAAGAAGATGAGTTTGTTTTCTCACTGGATTTGCAGCTTATCTCTTCCATGTGCTTTTGTTCTGAACAGTCCTCTTATTTCAGTGTGTGTGGCACTTTGCCTCTAACCATTTATAATACTGGTGGAACATAGGGAGAAAAGAACAGGTGTTTTTTTTTTTATTTTTTAAATGCATTTATTGGAGATCAGTGCTGGCGCTAAAGAGGACACAGACAAAGCAGATATTTGAAGCAACCACTGCTAGAACAAACAAGATGCTTCTTATTTTATACATTAATTATTGCTAGGGATGCACCGAATCCACTATTTTGGATTCGGCCGAACCCCCGAATCCTTCCCGAAAGATTTGGCCGAATACTGAACCGAACCCTAATTTGCATATGCAAATTATGGGTGGGAAGGGGAAAACATTTTTTACTTCCTTGTTGTGTGCCAAAAAGTCACGTGATTTAGCTCCCTGGCCCTAATTTGCATATCGGATTCCGTTCGGCCAGGCAGAAGATTCGGCCGAATCCGAATCCTGCTGATAAAGGCCGAATACCGAACCGAATCCTGGATTCGGTGCATCCCTAATTATTGCTTTATTTTTATTGCATGACTTTTCAAGAGCGTAGCCAGAGAGTCGCAGAATGACGTATTAAATCTCAGATTATCTTGGATTAAAATGAAATCTGTGCAACTTCAAATCTATATTTAAAAAAACAAAACAAAACTTTCTCATAAAAACAACAGTAAAAACCAGCCAATACTACTTTTTTCTACATCGCTTCATAAAACATTAAAGGGGTCCTGTCGCCCTAAGAAATAATTCCAGTTCTTATTTTATGATTTTAGTCAAACAAAATAAATTTATTTCAATCTTATTTCTTGGAAATCACAATTGCATCAAGTAGACGGCAACAAAACTGTATGTTATAGAATGGCTAATTCTAAGCAACTTTTTTTCAATTGGTCTTCATTATTTGCTTTATAGTTTATGAACTGTCTTCTTCTCCTGACCGTTTCTAGATTTCAAAGGGGTCCCCGACCCCCTGGAGAGCTGCTGAATAAAAAGCTAAATAACTCAAAAACCACAAATAATAGAGAAAGAAAACCAATTGCAAATTGTCTCAGAATATTGCTTCCTACATCATACTAAAATTAATTCAGAGGTGAACAACCCCTTTACGGCAAGCATTAGATCATGTAGAAATCTAGTTTGGGCACCAAGATTGGGGCCCCTGATGCCTATGCACTGGCTATACAGTTAGATGGTGAAGGTGTGTGTGTGGGGGGGGGGTAGGGTTGCCACCTTTTCTAAAATTGTATACCGGCCGGTGGGGGGGCGGAGTCAAAGGGGGTGGACCGTGGCGTAAAAGGGGCGGAGCCAAAGGCAGCGATCGGATGAAGACTCTTGAAAGGTAAGTTTTAACTACATTTAACGCAGGGCAAGGGACTTTTTTAAGGGGTATTACAAATTTACCGGCAGCTACATTGCCGGTAAATTTGTAATACTGGCCCCGGCCTTGGCTGGTGTTTTACCGGCTAGGCTGGTAAAATACCGGCAGGGTGGCAACCCTAGGGGGGAGGCAATGTAAGGGGTGCCGTGACATATAGTCCTGCGCGAAACCAATATCTAAGACCTGAACCTGCAGCCCGCAACACGAACCACCTGGACTGCAACTGTCTTACCTGCAAACCAACCCGCAACCCGAGGACTACCATCAAACCAGAAGCAATGTTGCTGCAAACGTGACATCATCAAAACGGCCCGATAGCTGAGAGGGACAGAAGCATGCTCCTGGGAGAGAGTTGCAGCAGTCCCCCAACCCAAACCGCTACCCTGCAGGCCCACATCTATACCTGTACATGAAAAACCTTCCCTCGTTCTGCAGGGTGCCCACTTTTTAGGAAGTGCAGAATGTAAAGTGAAAGTAAATGCCTGCCCCACCTCTATGCCTAAGGCAGGCAATATATGAGCAACAGCTGAGAGTTTTAAACAAGTTTATAACCAGTATGGTATTGTTTTAATTAAAAAAAAATGTGGGTTTCATGTTTAATTTTAAAAGGACTTTTATTATACAGCTTTTTATGTCTAGGTGACAGGCCCCTTTAAGGACAAGGAACAAACTCAATTATGTCTTGCTCTAATAATCATCAACTGTAATGATCACTGTCTCTTCTATTTGCACACAGCCCACCTTTCATTTGTGGACCTTTCCCAACATTAGGCTTGTGCTGACTCATTAATCGCACAATTGCCATGTAAAACTGTCATTATAAGTGTTCATTAATTACTTGTACAGTAGGAGCCAGTTCTCTTGCCGAAGAAAAGTCCTGAATCGTGCCAGCCTGTAGCGCTCTTGGCTTCTGTCCTAGCTTTTCATTGAACGATTAGGGCCCGCAGCTTGCCAGGAGGACTTGTCTGCCTCTGTCATAGTCACGTAGTTACTTTTTTTAATGCCTTTCGACTTACTTCATTTCAGAAAAGTCAACCGATCTCTTGTAAATTCCACGCTTGATAATGTTTGGACGTTTGTGTTCCCCTGAGTGCTTAAGCAATTTTGTAAGAATTAGGAAATTCTTTTTTTTTTTTTTAACATTCCTGAGCTTTAAATCCAGCAAAATGATGAAACCAACAGCCTGGTACTCTGGCTTTAGTATTGATTCATAGGAAGAGGAAGCAGAATAGAGAATTTTACTTACCTACTTGACGTAAATTCCTTTTCTTCTAGTCCCGACATGT
>CM044433.1:27175414-27216336 GCA_024363595.1 Xenopus borealis | reverse complement strand
TCCGGATCTGGGAGGGGCAATACCCATGCGTACTGACATGGAGGGACGTGGAAGAAAGATCTATTTGGGGCTTCCTGATAGAAGCAAACACATTGTGTTTAACACTCAGTTCTCATGAGTCATGTGGTTTGGTATCCCTAAAGCGCTTCTACTTCTATACAATCCCTGCACCGTATTACAGATTTGATTCAGAGGGATATTATTATTAACATGTATTTCTATAGCGCCAACATATTGCATAGCGCTACAGTATGATTAATAGGATCACATCATCCCGCCGCTTCCTCCAATTTAAAATATAATCCCGTTACATTTGTCAATTTTATGATCTACGGCGCACACGGGGGAAATGTAATAAAAGTCGCAACGAGAAAGAAATGGCACAAATAAGAATAAAAGTTTGATGTAATATTCTTCATAAGACTGTTATTGCCTTGTGGATTTTAATTACCCTGTAATAAAAAACTCGTACCCACCCCACGTAGACCCCCCAGTCAGCTTACCGAAGGCCCACAAGATGGCTGCGTGGAACTCTGCTGCCTGAATCTGTCATGAGGGGTAAGTATAAAGTATTACAGGGTTGAATTCAACTTTAAGCCTATAAACTTGATAAATTCAAGGTATTCAAGTTTTTTCCCCATTTGCATTCAATCGTGTTTTTTACATTGAGATTTTTTCATAAATAAGCAAACATTTGAGTTTGTTTTTGTGAGTGTATATAGAGTCTATTGAGGTAGAAAAAACTCATTAACTGTACCTTTTAATAAATATCTCCCTTAATGTAACAACACATTAAAGGTACATAGGACTTGTTATCCAGAATGCTTGGGACTTGGGTTTTCCGTAATTTGAATCCCCATACCTTAAGTCTGCTAAAAAAAATAATTTAAAATCAAATAAACTCCATTGGATTAATTACATTAATTAATTAAAATAAGGATTAATTATATCTTCATTTGGATCCAGTACAAATTACTGTTTTATTATTACAGACAAAAAGGAAATAATGGTTTGGGACCTGTTATCCAGAATGCTTGGGACCTGGGGTATTCCGGATAACGGATCTTTCCGTAATTTGGACCTTGTACCGTGCGTCTGGTTGAAAATGATTTAATCATTTTAATAAACCCAATAAGGAATAATTTAACCTTAGTTGGGATCAAGTACAAGCTACTGTTTTATTATTACTGAGAAAAAGGAAATAATTTAAAAGAAATTGGATTATTTGTATAAAATGGAGTCTATGAGAGATGACCATCCCGTAATTTGGCGCTTCCGGTATAATTGGTTTCCGTATAACGGATCCTATACTGGTACACCTACCTTTATCTTCGTTTGGATCAAGTACAAGGCTCTGTTTTATAACTGCAGAGAAAAAATGAATAATTACCTAAAATGTGAATTATTTGATTAAATGGAGTACAAGGGAAATGGCTGCCTCATAATTTGGAGCTTTCTGAATAATGGGTTTCCAGAAAAGCGATTCCATACCTGTATAGTTATATTGTTTATACGTTTGGTGTATCTGTATACAGATCCGTGCAACAAAGTTAAGATGATTTTGATGTTTGTGGAGTGTGTGGGAAAAAAAGAATGGGAAGAGTTTCACGCTGCGCTATACACTAAGTGTATTGGGTGCTGGGCTTGATATAATGGGAGCTCTGGCTTTTGCTTAGAAGTGACAGATGTTTTCTTTACATTTACATGGAACATCATTTATTTATGAAGCATTTGTCTTCATCGTCTGCCTGTGCGTTTGACTGAAATTCCAGCTTCTCGACTGCCGGCATGATGTCATTGTTATGAGTATGTTCTTGCGTTCTTTTACAAGCAGAGATACTCTGCCACCCAACCCCTGCTTTATCATGTACCTAGAAACGCAGCACCGCTCACACCCGACTCCCAGGAACATGGCTGCGCGGAGATACAGTTACCATCCATTATGAAATACACTAGCCACTGGCCAGGGTTACAGGCACAAAAGCAAATGTAAACGAAATGAGTTTTGCTTTGGCAGCATTATACAATGTTTTCACCATACAGTAGAGTCCTGCGCGGGTCCATTTTTTGGGACCCGAACCCGACCCGTACCCGCAACCCGAACCCGAACCCGCGACCCGCATTCTTACCCGCTTGGACCCGCGACCCGAACCGTACCCGCAACCCGTGATCCGCAACCCGGACCCGCGACCCGCTGACCATCAAGAATCAGGAAGTGCTGTCATCATAAACAGGAAGTGACATCATCGGAAGTAGCCAGGATCAGGAAAAAAAGGAGTAAAACAGGAAGTGCTGTCATTGTAAACCGGATGTGACATCATCAGTAGTGGAAATGCTCAGAAAAAGGAGTAAAAATCCCTATAGCGAGGATCCGCGACCCGACCCTCAACCCGCCAACCTGCAGAACCACCGGCCCAGTTCTATACCCGCACCCAGAAATTCTACGAGCAACCCGCAGGGTACCGCGGGACTTTGCTGGTAACCCATGGGTACCCGACCCGCTGCAGGACTCTACCATACAGCAGAATGCCCTTTTTTTTACGTTTTTCATGGGACCAGAAAAAAAATGGTGTAAAATCCAGGAAAATGTATTATGCATAATATATAGGTGGGACCACAAAATAATAATGGAAAATGATGGAAATTATATATCAGGGGATGTAAAATTGAGGTTCAAAAGAGTTGAAGTAAAAGTAAATTCCCCCTTTGATAATGTTAGTAGACTTGCTCAGTTCTTTTCTGAGCCATTTTTAAAAAATTGACTTCCTTTCAAAATATATTTGCAGTTTTATACTGTTAATTTCTAGCTGTCGGCTGATTTTTTTTTTTTATGTTTGTCATTGAGGTGGCACTGAATGTTCTCTGTTTCCCCTGCGGATTTTGGCACTGAGCTTGCGGCACTTTTTCCAAGCTACTCTATATAAACAAGTGTATCGGGCCCCTGTCTGATTGCAGACAGAAACATAACTTTGCTGTGCTTAAGGCTTAGTCCAGACGGGGAGATTCGGGGGCGATCCGTTGCCTGGCGACTTCTCGCCGCAACGGATCTCCCCCGAATCTCCCCGAATAGCTAGGCACCGGCGAGGCTTAAAAGCGTCGGCGCGTATTCACACGGAGCGGCGCGATTTTTAAAATCGCTCCAAATTGCCTCGCCAGGCAATTTGGAGCGATTTTAAAAATCGCGCCGCTCCATGTGAACACGTGCCGGTGCTTTTAAGCCTCGCCGGTGCCTAGCTATTCGGGGAGATTCGGGGGAGATTTAGGGGAGAATGTTACCTGCATTCTGTTTGGCTGCGTTCAGCCTCAGGGGAGCGCAGGTCTAAATGCACTCCATTCTATTCAATGACATGACCCATGAGACGCGTGTAAGTGCCGAACGCAGATTCAGATGCAGCATATAAGCAGGTAACAAACGCCCATGTGTAAGGGCCCTTAGTTAGTAGCCACTTTTCCACCTGCTGTCTTCCTCAGTACTACAGCCAGCAAGGGGAACTGAAAAAAAAAACCCCAGATTCCGTTAGATTTAGCCATCAAACTCTTGTAACTAATGTATATAAGCTCAATCAAAATAGATTTAAACCTTCCCCCTAAACAGGAATATATCCTACATGTATATGCATTCCATTTACTGCTGTACTAACTCCGGTGCCCCTGCAAAATATTTTTGTTTGTTTGGATGTACAGGTATGGGATCCATTATCCGGAAGCCCATTATCCAGAAAGCTCTGAATTACGTTAAGGTCATCTTCCATAGACTCTTTTTATTTTTTCTAAATAATCCAAATCTTTAATA
Source organism: Xenopus borealis (assembly GCA_024363595.1). Taxonomy (NCBI): domain Eukaryota; kingdom Metazoa; phylum Chordata; class Amphibia; order Anura; family Pipidae; genus Xenopus; species Xenopus borealis. Next base: position 27,212,543 of record CM044433.1, on the reverse strand, counting down.
AGATTTTTTTCTCTGCAGTAATAAAGCAGTACTTGATCCAGACTAAGATGTAATTATTGCTTATTGGCGGGGAAACAATCCTACTGCATTTATTTAACGTTTAAATGATTTTCTAGTAGACTTGAGCTATGATGTTTCAAATTAGGGAAAGATCTGTTATCTGGAAAGCCCAGGGCCCGAGCATTCTGGATAACAGGTCCCATACCTGTACTTGTTTCCTAGAAATTCATGAAATAACGGCAGCTGTAATAATAAAACAGGGCCTTGTACTTTACCCTAACTAAGATATAAGCTGTATATTTAGCAAAGAGTGACGTTAGAAGTTGTCCTCTATAGTGAAATTCCAACACTTTCCATTCATTTCTATGGGATTTTTAAGAGTATTTATCAATGGGTGAAAGTGAAAGTTCATCCTTCAATAAATACGCCTTTCAAAATCCCATAGAAATTAATGGAGAGTGGTGGAAATTCACTCTAGAGAACTGTGGAGACCTCCAACTTCACTCTTTGCTAAATATCTTTGTCTCACAAGGCAATTTTCAGCGACTTAGGAAAACACATCGAATAGGCGCAGGCGACTTACAGTTTAGCGGGCGTAAGACATGGGCAAGCAATTCAGGGAGACTAATCTCCTTGAATCTTCCAGTGTGGTCTAGCCCTTAGGGCCCTTACACACGGGCGTTTTGGACCTGCACTCCCGCAGGTCTAGACGCACCTCATTCTTTTCAATGAGGTTGTACCTACGAGACGCGTGTAAGCGCCGAACGCAGGTTCAGACGCAACATGCTGCATTTTTCCTGCGTTTGGTGCCTACATGCGTTCGTGTGAGTACAGCCCCATTGAAAATAATTGAGTGCGTCTATACTGTACCTGCGCTCCTCTGCGGCTGAATGCACGGGAACGCAGGTAAAAACGCCCCTGTGTAGGATAGTGACACATGAGCAGAACTGCATTTGCGTGTCTTCCCTTCGTGTATAACGAAGAGTCACCTGCGCTAAGCACATGCGGCGCATCCTTTTCCGAAATCGCCCAAAGTTTCCTCGTGGATATATATATATATATATATGTCTGAGTTTGTGACCCAACACCTCAAGAATTGGGTCACCAAAAATGTTCATTCATTACATGGCACAAGTTCGATGACCTGTGGGTCAGCTATGGGGATGGTTTATCAAATAACCTGAAAGATTCCCACTAGTAATATATAGGGATGCACCGAATCCAGGATTCGGTTTGGGATTCGGCCAGGATTTGGCCTTTCAGCAGGATTTGGATTTGGCCTGGCCGAACCGAATCCTAATTTGCATATGCAAATGAAGACCAGGGAGGGAAATCTCGTGACTTTTTGGCACAAAACTAGGAAGTAAAAAATGTTTTCCCCTTCCTACCCATAATTTGCATATGCAAATTAGGGTTCGGATTCAGTTCGGTATTCGGCCAAATCTTTCTGGAAGGATTCAGCCGAATCCAAAATAGTGCATTCCGTGCATCCCTAGTAATATATATCTCCAGTTTATCAATGCCAGGTCAGGGACATTTTGTAATCCACACACCACCTTGCTCTTACGGTTACCGAGTAGAATTCCCTGACGTGCCGGATTGTGGACAGTGGACCATTTTGGAAACCCGGAAGTAGAGAATAGTTTCCCACAGATGCTTTCTGTAACATTATGTGCCTACAGCTGCAGAGCACATCAATTAGCTGACCCGCCCTTTATGGGAACTTAGACAATGAGCTATTCTCGACTGGCTGATGTCATGGAAAAATGAGATATTCACATTTTGTAGGTCAATGGCCCTACAGAGATACATGAATATATCAAAGAAACATTGATGATAAAAGTGTTGTTCTCTTTTATTGATGGACTCACTCTTTAAAGACTTATCAAACCTGTATTTAAAACCGAAAATCCCTTCTGTTTATCCGATTTAAAAATTTGTGACATTTCCAATCAATCATTTTTGTCCCACTGATCCTCCACTAATCAAGTGCATTTGTGCAGGTTCCTCGACAGCTCATGGAGTAGCCACCTCCACGACTATAGCATACGTAGGAAAACTGGAGAGCCTCTCAATGCAATTCATATAAATGTATTAAAGCACCTTCCCATTGCCAGGCCTTCTCATTCTCATAAAGTTGCTCCTTTCTGTATTCTTGCTTTATGTCCAGTGGCAGATTGTCATAAGGGCAATCCATGAAGTTGCCCAAGGTCTATAGTTTGACTAGGCACTTGGTATCTGCAAAAGTGGGTGAAGTGGGCACTACCCAGGGCTGTAGGAGAGCTGATATTTCCCTTTAGCCTCAAAAGATACCAGGTGTATCAAGGACTTTGCCCTTGTGTATTAATCATTTGCAGATTTTGCTCTGGTCTGATGTTAACAATGATCAACTGAAATTTTCCCATAGCCTGAGCAAACCTAAAAGTATTCCCTGTACCATGCATATTATCAGCAGAAAGTAACCTGTGGTGGAAATGGATGATGTGTTGTATGTAAATGTAATTCAAAGCAACTTTCCCTTTTAATGTTAATTACAGATTCTCTGTGCATTGCTGGTTCTGAATGTTTTTCCCATTTAAAGGGAAAACATGTTTTTAAAAAAAAAAAAACGCATCCGTTAATAGTGCTGCTCAGTGTCTGGCCAGATCCTTCTCCCCATCACATCTTAAAACATAGTTTTTCGTTCACTCACTCCGCACGGTAGGAGGGCAGTGGGATCAGAGGGGGACCTTGACAGTAGTCCTGGTGGGCCTGAGCCCCCCAGTCTGACCTTGGTGCTGCTCCAGCAGAATTCTGCACTGAAATCCAATTTTCAAAAGAGCAAACTTATTTTTTTTTTTTTATATTCAAATTTGAAATCTGACATGGGGCCAGACATATTGTCAGTTTCCCAGCTGCCCCCAGTCATGTAACTTGTGCTCTGATAGACTTCAGTTACTCTTTAGGGGCTAGTCCACATGGGAAGATTGAGGGAGATTAGTTGGCAGGCGACTAATCTACCTGAATTGCTTACCCATGTCTCGCGCCCGCTAAAATGTAAAGTCGCCTGTGTCTATTCACATGCGGTGCTGCATTTTCTTAAGTCGCTGAAAATTGCCTTGTGAAGCTGGACGGAAAATTTTGATCGGGCGACTTTGAAGGCACCCGAACATCAGCCACTGTTTAGCACTGGATCATCAAATACAGGTAGAATTCTATTGTTTCTCCATGTTTATCTGAAGATTCAGCTCCACACGTGTATATTGAAATGAACCTTTAAGCTGGCCATAGACGTAACAATTACGATCTTTCTTGTTCGTTTCAATACACACGTGTAGAGCAGAATCATCAGATTTACAGGTAGAAACAATTGAATTCTACATGTATCTGATGATTCAGCACTAACAATGGCCGATGTTTGGGTCCCTTCTAAGGCACCCAATCAAAATTTTCTGCCAATATCGGTCAGCTTGTTTCCCACCATAAGAGCACTGAATATCGTACGACAATTTATTACGTAAAATATTATCTGTTTGTTTATGAACGCTTAATACTGCCCATAGACAAAGGAAGAGTAATTTAAATATATATTTATGAAAACATGATTTATTAAAGGGATATTGCAATGTTTGGTTATCGCATCTCCTACACGTTGCAATTTTTCAATTCGTATTTATTTATATTTTTAAAGTATTTAGAATCTGCACCTTTGTTTTCTTCCTCATTCCAGTTTTAGAGTGGCAGCTGAAAATGTGCTGCTCTGTGAAGTTACAATTATATTAATTATATTGGCATTGTTACTTTTTATTACCTTTTATCTTTCTGATCAGATCCAAGCTGCTGAATTCCCAAACTGGACTGGTGCCCTTTAAGAAACATCACTGATTTAATTCTCCGTTTTTTTTTTTTTTAATCTGGAATGTAGGTGTTCTGTGCATCACAAGCTGCTGTGTTCAGATTTACTTTGCAGAAGCTAATCCTGATGGGCAGATGCTGCAGGCTCTGACCCAATGGCCCATGTAGCTGTGCTGTAATTGGTTGTTGCTATGTAAATGGGAAAACTGCAACCAGCTAGATTAAGAGGAAAGAAATACATTGGAGCCGTATGGAATAAGAAAAAAAGATTTTTGCATTTGAAAATACATAAATTTTCTTTAAGATTGTATGCACAATTGAATATGACTAGATACAACATACTGTATATTGATAATTTAATAGCTTGTAGACTAAAGTGTTTCTTGTTCTTCACACTTGGTGACCCAATAAAATAATCTGTTTGATCACAGATGAGCTGTCATTATTTGACTTGCTCCATGTTGGAAGGTTTATGACGCATTAACCAATGAAGACATACCTTCTCTTATTTCTGCAGTTCTGATCACATGGCTTGTCAGCCAGAACAAATGCAACAATGTACAGTACTTGTTCACTGGGTATGTGGGTCAGTCATTCAGACTGAGGAACTGGACCATCAAGGGGGCCTCAGCGCCTTGGCCGAGGGTGGGGACATCCTGAAGGCCGCTTAGGAACATTTTCTGACCTAAATACTCTTGGAAGCCCATCCTGAAATTAGAAGCAAGAAATGGGATGAACATGTATTTTATGTCCTCTTTAGTCTTCTGCTCAGTGGTTGATACAGCTCCTTTGTTTGTAGCATTGTTAAAGGCTAAGGGGGCTCTGGCCATTATTGGGCATTTATTATTGTTATTATTATTATTAACACGTATTTCTATAGCCCCAATATATTACGTAGCACTTTATGGGCATCATGGGGGCTTCTGGCCAAATGTTGCACCTCATAGTGGTGGTCTGAAACAAATAACCCCGAAGACCTGCAATAGAGGCAGGGCTATATTTCAACCCCACATTGCCTGGGCACCAGATCTCCACTGATGGAGGAATAGTCTGCATGCAGGAAAATCACAGAATTGGGTTTCATTGCCAGATTTAGCTGCAAGTGTTCAGAGATGGGCTGGGGAGTGAATATAAAAAAAGTATTTTTTTAATGTATGTAAAAATGAGGCATAGAGATTTGACCAGTGTGTGGCCAGGTACAGTGATGAGCAAGTATAAGACCTGTTATCCAGAATACTCGGAACTTGGGGCTTTCCAGATAAAATTTTTTGCCATCATTTGGATCTTCATACCTTAAAGGGGAATTAAACCCCCCCCCCGGCACTAACTCAAACCCCCCACCCCCCCCGGGCTATTGCTCCTAAGTGCCTACTTACGCCTTCATGCAGGTCCCCTCCAGCGATGTTCACAGGGGCTATCTTCTCTTCTACCGGATTCTTCATGAAGCCTTCTTCCTGGATCCGGCTCCGTCGGCGGTGCATGCGCAGTAGGACGCTGGTGCTACTGCACATGCGCCGAAAGTTCACAAAGTTCAATCAGTGAACTTTCGGAGTATGCGCAGTAGTACCGGCGTCCCATCACCGTCAGATCCAGGAAGAATCCGTTAGAAGAGAAGATGGCCCCTGTGAACATCGCTGGAGGGGACCTGCATGAAGGGGTAAGTAGGGAGTTGGGGACAATAGCCGAACTTTAACCTTAAAATCGGCTTTTTCGTTTTAATGCGCATGTGTCGGGGAAATGCTCATCCGCGCAAAGACGGAAGTATTGATCTCTGCGTGGTGCTCGCTTCTATAACTCGGGGCCAGTGCAGATTCCGCCTGATAGGAGCACCTGCCCTGGGTTTGAGTTACATCCCTATAGTCACTTGGGGGTGCCTAACATTTGGTACCCCCAAGTGTATCCAGGCTTTCCTTGTCCTTTAAGTCTACTAGAAAATCATTTAAACATTAAATAAACCCAATATCCTGGGTTTGCTTCCAATAAGAATTGTTTAGATCTTAGTTGGGATCAAGCATAAGGTACTGTTTTATTATTACAGAGAAAACTGAAATAATTTTTAAAAAATTTGGATTATTTTGATATAATGGATTCTAAGGGAGATGGCCTTTCTGTACTTTGGAGCTTTCTGTATAATGGATTCTATACCTGTATATGTTAGGCACTTAAGATACACACTTGGTTCAACACAGACCTCAGGAATGACAACTTCTTTATCTCCATTTGTGATTTAATTTGCTATTTCTAACCCTGAAGTTGCTTAACCAGTTGTAGATATTAACCTGGGGAACATGTCTGCTTTGGTCGAGTTTTAGAGGTTTTTTTTATATCTCAAATAAACTAGCAACTCAAATGTTTTATTCTGATTTATGAAGAAAACAAAGTCAGTGTAGTCAGGGTGAAAAACTCAAATAATATAATTGATCGAGTTTTCCTCAGGAAAAAAAATCGAATAATCTATCCGATTAATACAGTTTTCGAGCGAAACCCACCTAAACAACTTAAACATCATGAAGGCTCCAAACATCTTCCGAGGATTCAAGGGATCCCATTGACTTCTACATGACCTGGACAGGTTTTAGATGGAGTATTTTTGCATTCAAGCTATTTCCTCCTTTGGGGTATAATACATCTCGTGGAACAAAAAAAATTCAGTAAAACTTGTAATTGAGTAAAATTTTTTTTTTTTCTTTTACCCGAAAACTTGGCCTTTGATAAATCCCCTATATCAGGTGTACTTTCTAGATTTTCAGATGAGTAGCACTTGTCTATTACTGGCGGGTTGTTCTCTGTATCTGTCTGTTCTATTTTTGCATCTGTAAAAAATGTCCTGAGTTGGACCTTTACCTTGATATTATCACCTTTTTCAGGCACTTTAATCTGCTTGCTCTTTCGGTGTAATGTAACGTGTTTGTACAGTTGTCCGTTTTCATTGCAGATTAGAGGGGTTTAAAGTCCTTTTAATATGAATCAGACAGTATAATCAGTCTCTTAGTTATATAAGAGGGTAAATTAAAGCATAATAGAAGGGATTCATTATAATTATTGCTCCATTTCTGTCTGGCCTCTTTAATTTATCTCTGTAAGTGGATGCCTCTGGGTGCCTGGGAATATAGTGCACACATACAGGCTGAACAGATTGGGATCTTATGATGCAGCCATGTGAGATCACATGGGATTCCTGCTGGCTTTATTATTGTGACCCTCCTATGAGAATTAATCATCAAATGTCCTTTAGACTTAACCCACTTAGAATACAAGCGATTTTGATGAGTCGGAAATGATGCAAGTAACCCCAAAACATTAATTGAATTGCCTTTTATATATTCTTTAAGTTGCCGTTTAAATACTACTCTATTCTTAATTACCTTTCTTGCTTTCATTTTTTTTTTTATTTTAAAGGGGAACTACCCTGAAAAATAAAATTTAATATACGCTTCATCATACTGAAATAAGAAACTTTCTAGATACATTCAATAAAATATTCTGTACCATTTCCGAAATCAAGTTTATCTTCACTATTCCTCTCTCAACATCTGTTTCTCCTCTTTCTGTCTTCATGTAGCAGTTGGGTGTCATATATTCATTGACAGATCCAATATATCTTATAGAGAGGCTCCTTTTGTCTAGTATCTGCTAGGAAAGGAAGCCCCCCTATAAGATATATTGGATCTAACTGTCAAATATCTGACACCCAAATCCTGAATGAAGACTGAATGAAGAAAAACAGATGCTGAGCGAGGGATAGTGAACATAAACTTGATTATTTCAGAAACCGTGCCGAATATTTAAAGGGGAATTCAAACCCTCGGGCGCTAACCTCCTAAGTGGCTACTTAGCTGTCCGTGCAGGTTCTCGGGCGCCTGCAACGTCTTCTTCTTAGATCCGTTGGTGCTTGGCGGCGGTGAACTTTCGGCGCATGTGCAGTAGTACAAACTGGCAAATGCATGCGCTGCCAAGTGCCGACAGATCCAGGAAGAAGATGTTTTTGCGGAAGAAGATGGCGCCCGGGAACCTGCAAAGATGGGTAAGTAGCCACTTAGGGGCTTTTGCTTGCGTGGAAAGGTAGGCCGGGGGGTGGAGGTAGGGGGCCTACGGGGGTGGGGGAGAGGAGGTTTGCGCCCAAGAGATTGAATTCCCCTTTAATTGATTGTATTTATATTAAATACGTATGTATTTGTATTGTTTCTTATTTCAGTATGATGAAGCTTATATTTCATTTTCACGATCGTTCCCCCTTAACTTCTCACCTTCAAGTACCAGTATAATGTACCTCTGTACTCCATGTGAAGCTGCAGCTGCTGTTTGAATTCAGTGATATGCTAGCAGGGGCCCTAAGCTTGCAGGAAGAGTAAGAATCCAGTGAGGGTTTACGTTTAATTGTTGGGCTTCTGTACATCTAGCTATACTGTTAAACCAAACAAACACAAAATAAGTGTCTTTCTTGTTCAGCCATTTGTCTCCGCTGTAATAATTTGTACTATCTGTTCCTGTACATACTTAGATTTAACTCCAATAAAAACGGCAATGTATCTATTTGCCTTCCAGTGGTAACTGTTTACAAAGAGAGAGATTTGATATTTATACAGAGGTAGGACAGCTGCTGCTTTAGATGTCCTGGTAGCAATATAAACCATGTTGGGGGTATATATTAAAAGGCCCAACATTTACCCAGGCATGGTAACCCATAGCAACCAATTAAATGTTTGCTTTCAGGTGACCAGAAAATCTTCCATGTTGATTGGTTGCTTGAGGACAGGGATCCCCAACCTTTTTTTTTTTTTTTTTTAATAACTAGTGAGCTTAAAGTGCTGCTGACACGTTCCTATAAAAATAGGAACATGTTGGCATCCTATTTTAATGCACGCAAAATATAAGCAGCTGAAAGCCTCCCAAATCCGCCCTATCAGCCCACATCTTCGGTTTGGGGAAATGCCCTTTAAGACAATATATTAGGAGAATTTCTATTACTATATTTAAAAACAACTATTTCTTATGTAGCCATAAACAGAATAAATATCTTAATGAAACCAATAAAACAGGATGGTGATTTAGTCAAGCTGTTACCGCGTCTTGAGATCTGATCAACACACACTCCCCAGTCTCTCCTGTGCTCCTTCACCCCTGTTACTGATGAGGAAGTCTCAAAACTTTTTGCCTCCTCTCACCTTACCACCTGCCCGCTTGATCCTATTAATTGGTTTTCTTCTTACCTCACCGATCATTCCTTCAGTGTCTCCTACAATGGAGCAGCATCTTCCCCCTCAAGGTTCTGTCCTGGGACACTTATTATTTTTTCTATATACTTCCTCCCTCGGCTAATGAATCAGCTCATATGGTTTCCACTACCACCTCTACGCTGACGATACTCAGATCTATCTCTCCTCTCCTGATCTCAACCCAGAACTCCTAACTCGTGTCTCCTCCTGCCTGTCTGCTATCTCTACTTGGATGTCACAACGCTACCTTAAATTAAACCTCTCCAAAACAGAAATGGTTCTTTTTCCTCCAACTAACACCAGTAACATCCCGGAAGTATCCATCGTAGTTAACAATTCCACTATCACCCCATCTCCCCAGGCCCGGCTATCCTAAATTCTGCCCTGACATTCACTCCTCATATCCAGTCACTTGTTAAGTCATGTCACTTCCACCTAAGGAACATATCCAAATTACGATCATTTATCACCCAAGATGCTGCCAAAATTCTTATTCACTCTCTTGTCATGTTGCGTCTAGACTACTGTAACTCTCTTTTAATTGGCCTTCCACTCCAGAAACTGTCACCTCTCCAGTCCATAATGAACACTGCTGCTAGGCTTATACACCTCAGCAACCGCTCTTCCTCTGCCATACCATTCTGCCAATCCCTGCACTGGCTTCCACTGCCCTTCAGAATTAAATTCAAATTAATGACCCTGACATTCAAAGCACTTCATAACTCTGCTCCTCCCTACATCTCTGAACTAATCTCCATATACTCACCCAACCGCTTACTACGCTTCTCTACTGACCTGCTACTCAACTCTTCTCTCATTACCTCCTCACATGCTCGCATTCAAGACTTTGCAAGAGTTGCACCCCTCCTCTGGAATTCTCTCCCACGGTCTGTCCGACTTTCTCCCAATCTTTCAGATTTCAAGAAATCTCTAAAAAACCACTTTTTTAAGAGAAGCCTACCCTCACTGTTAACTACTCAATGCAATACCGCTTACATTACTACATCTCTCACCCACTTTACTCTGATCTTGCCCACTCCCACACCTTGTGTATCATTCCCTTCCCTTTAGCTTTTTCTGTACAGGGCCTTCCTCACCTCCTGTACTGGTATTTATTGTAAAGTATGTAACTCCATATTTATTGTGATGTATGTAACTCCTTATGTTCTATGTACTGTATGTAATTCATGTGATTTAGTTGTATAATCACATTCACTTTACAGCGCTACGAAACAAGTTGGCGCTATAGAAATACATGTTGATAATAATAATAATAATCAACAGCTAAAGGTCTACTGCTAGATCCCGATCTACCTTTTGGACACTCCTGCTCTAGGTTAATAGGCCAACAGCAGGGCCGGGCCAAGGGGTAGACAGGGTTAACTATATAACTATAACAAACAAGGGAAAGTTGTGCTCACCACTAATTTCTTTTTATATTTATATAAGTGCTGAGGCAGGCGGGTCAGGTCGAATGTGAGTCTAGTTTTTCTCACTATTGCTTATGTATATACTGTTGCCCAAGAGGAGAAGAGCTGTTTCTTTGATACTGACATTAGAGAAAATCTGATTTGATCCAATTTGGATGGGGAAATAGGATTACGTGTCGCCTTCCCACCTTTCATGTTTTGAGTTGTGTTGTCTGCCAACTGCATTAACTAGCTGGAGTGTCGCCTAGTTGGGCAAGGGGCATGGCCAATGTGTCATTGTCAACCAAACCCAAGATCATTCATGGAAATGGATAAAGCCGAAGCAACTACATTATCTGTCAGAGTGAGATAGTAAAACTGTTTTCTGCTGTACTAAGGTCCAGGTACTGCATTTACTTGTTTATTTACTGCCACCCTACTGAACGTTATGCAACTTGGTCATTAACTGGTGTAAGCAGCCTTGTGTTCCTTTATTGTAGTCCAGAGAAATAATATGCATTCACAATGATCACATTAAAATGATTGCCTTTCTTATAAATGGAAAAGTAGTAATGGCACTGGCATGGTGTACGAATCCAATACATCAGGGGTCCCCAATTACTGGGCCGCGGCTGTGCCGAACTGGGCCACCTCTGGTCCCAGCTGCAGTCTATAATAGCAGCAGAAACAATGAAAAAGGCCCTAATTACACATTTCACATTAAAGCAACAATATTTATTAAAGATTGAGTTTTTTCTTCAAATTTCTTTTTTTCCATTTAAGAAATAAGCACCTACTTTGAGGCCAATGGGAGAAAAAATGTTACCCATAGACATTAATGCATTTCGACGAATTTTTGCAGAAGTGAAATGGGTCAAATTCTCCCATTCCTAATTATTACATTGTTAAAAGGAAATACTTTTTAACTTGAGAATTATTAAAATAAAATGTGTCTATATTGCTTTTAAATCAGCAGTCTATGAGCCGTGCATGCTGGGAGGCCACCAGCACAGTCCTGGTCACATCCCTCTTGACACCCTGTAATGTACAAACATAGTCAACCACATATATATAATTACTATATATAATTACTTAAGGTTTTAGGCATGTCTGTGTGATTTTTTTTTTCAGTGCTGAATTGCTAAGAAACTGGACTTCAGTTCCACAGGAAAGCGAGTCTTGCCAACTGGATAGATAGGCGGATTCTTGTACTAAACTTATGACCAGCTTAGCTCCATAACTAAACTGTGTTGCCTTTGGATTTCACCAAGCTTCTCTGGCACAGCTTCCCAAATATGAAGGGTTACCTCAGGCAACTATGAATGAACAAACTGCATTTGTGGGGCTTACAGTGTTACATTGAAAGGGACAAGCTTAACTGTGAATAAAACTTTGTAACTCTCTTACTTAATTACATGTATTTGCAGTTACTTCAGGTCTAAAATGTACAATGGCCTACAGTGGTTTTAAATTAAACAACCGCCCTCACATGCATGGGATCTGTTATCCAGAAAGATCCGATTTATCGAAAGGCCATCTCCCGTAGACTCCATTATAATCAAATAATCCAGATTTTTTAAAAAAAGGATTTCCTTTTTCTCTGTAATAATAAGAATACCTTGTACTTGATCCAAACTAGGATATAAATGATGATAATTAATCCTTATTGAAAGCAAAATCAACCTATTGGGTTTATTTAATGTTTACATGATTTTCTAGTAGTCTTAAGGTGTGAAGATCCAAATTACAGAAAGACCTGTTATCCGGAAAGCCACAGGTCCCAGGCCAGTACTTTGAAATTCGAATTTTCAAATTTTAACACTTTGAAGTAGCCCAAAATTACGGCGAAATTCGAATTCGAATTTTATTCGAGTTTTCACTTCGACCCTATTCGTCCCTTAGTATATCAGCCCCGTAGTGTTTGCCTCATTTGTTTGATTCCATCAGATGGCTTTTACAAATCTCATATTTTAGTTAATTTATTCTGTAGTCCAAGGCTTTATTGCTTCTGCACATAGCACACCTGCAGAGTTGTTGGTATCTACACATAGTCATGACTGTCATTGTGTGTGTGTGTTTATGCAGTTTCAGGTTAGTAGTTTGCAGAGTTAGTTGCAAATGGTAGCAGTTCTTTTGAGGTCTAATAAAACTACCTACCAAGTAGTGATGTGCAGGTTGACCCGATACATGTGGTGATCCTCAGATTGGCCAACGGTTGGGTGGGTTGATGTTGAAATTCGTTTAACCATTGTGGGTTAGGGTTGTTGCCGGTCAGACTGGGCAAGTTCCCTCTTGCTCTGCCCCCTGAAGATTCACCGTCTAGGAACCAGAGACACCCACAGAAGTACAGAGTGAGTAGATGTGGTTGTGGGTGCTACAATGGCAACATGTTGCTGGATAGGGTGGCGTGTGGGTTAAGGTTTTGCAGGTTGTTTTTTTCCAGATCCACATTTCTCTATAACTGAGGTGTGTGTTTTTTTTTGACACTGAGAGATCAATTCGGTATTGTTATTCTTCATACTGACACTTAAAAAATAATTTTTAACATATCAATGTACGAACAGACTCCAACTGCACAAATATGGCAGCCCCCTCATACAGGAACATGGGTGATCAGACAGGTAATGTAAAAGCATCATGCAAATACTTTATGGCAAAGTTAGAAGTAGCTTTCAAAAGCCAATATTATAATAGATGTAAAAAAGAGTTTAATTTCAGGTGTTGGTATTTCTTTAAGCTATGAAGAGCCAAATTATGGAAAGATCCATTATCCGGAAAGCTCCAGGTCCTGAGCATTCTGGACAACGGGTCCCATACCTGTAGATTTTGGGGATGCACCAAATCCACTATTTAGAATTCGGCCGAATCCCAAACCTTTGTAAAAGATTTGGCCAAATCCCAAACTGAATATGAACCCTAATTTGCATATGTAAATGAGGGTAAAGAACAGTGTGCTCTGCATGTGGCAATTTTTTTTTATACTTTTTTTGTTTGTGTGATAAAAAAAAGTCGCATGATTTTTTGGATTCGGATTTGGTTTGCCCAGGCACTTGGATTCGGCCTAATCCTGCTGAAAAAGCCCAGATATTGAACGAATCCCCAACTGAATACTGGATTTGCTGCATCCCTACTTTATTTATCATAATTTCTGTCACTTGATAGAAACTACATTACGAAGCAGAGATTACTGATAGCATTACTAAGCACCTTTTAAAGGATGTAACGTGTAGCATTTTGTGTGTTATACGCTTATAAAGTGTGCTTTGTGATGCAATTTGTCACATGACTCACTGAAACTTGTATCCTATATAATAAAGTTCAAGTGTCTCTGCATCCAGTCCCTGTGTCCGTGGAATTGCACTACTGCGCATGTGCCGCAATGACCGAATTTACCAGTTTTCACCACTAGAGGTCGCCAATGACTAGCTAATGCTATCAGTACCAGTACTTCGAATAGAGACAATGGAAGCCTGTGGTGAAGTCTATAAGGTAAATGTCTCTGACCAGTGCTTTTAGTGTTCAATTCCCATTGAGTGAGAATTTATGCTAGCAAAGTAGATAGACGCGCAACTTCGCACCCTTACGCTGTGGTGTGTTTTACCATTGTGGGTGATAGTCTGAAAAACGTAAATACGTTACCAGAGCGTAAATTAGCACGTTCGTGAATTTGTGTAGCGCAGGTGAAAAGTCGCCTACAACAATTCTGTTTTTATAAATGTTTGACTACATATGTTCTAGCACCCGTTAATTTAACGGTCTTAATGTAAAGTTCAAGTGTCTCTGCGTCCAGTCCCTGTGTGCGTGGAATTGCGCTACTGCGCATATGCCGCATGGACCGTCTCTGGCGAATTTACGCTAGCGAAGTAGATAGACGCGCAACTCCGCACCCTTACGCTGTGGCGTTTTACCATTGTGGGTGATAGTCTGAAAAACGTAAATACGTTACCATTCGCTGACCAGAGCGTAAATTCGCACGTTAGTGAATTTGCGCAGCGCAGGTGAAAATTCGCCTAGAACAATTCTGTTTTTTATAAATGTTTGACTACATATGTTCTAGCGTCTGTTAATTTTACAGGCTTAATGTCTAGTATTAAAATAAAGAATGTACACATCCTGTAGAAAGTGAGAATATCCGAAGTCTGAATACCTTGTGCTTTTTTTATGGTGATGGAACTACGTGGGCAGATTTAAAGCAGAACTAAACCCTAAAAATTAATATGGATAAAAATGTCATATTTTATATACTGAACTTATTGCACCAGCCCAAAGTTTCAGCTTGTCAATAGCAGCAATGATCCAGGACTTCAAACTTGTCACAGGGGGTCACCATCTTGGAAAGTGTCTGTGACACTCCCATGCTCAGTGGGCTCTGAGCAGCTGTTGAGAAGGGGTCGTCACAAATTGTCAAGTAGAAAATGTCTGAAACATAAGCTGATGCTACAGGCCTTATTATTAAATTCTGATGCTAGTTGCACTGGTTTCTGTGCAGCCATGTAGTAATTATGTGTATTAATGACTAATCAGCCCTATATTGTGACTATATTTCTATTCTATGTGTACTGTATATTGTGACTATATTTCTATTCTATGTGTACTGTATATTGTGACTATATTTCTATTCTATGTGTACTGTATATTGTGAGTGGGTCCCTAAGCTCAGTAAGTGACAGCAGCACAGAGCATGTGAATCAGTGAATCAGAATCAGAAAAGAAGATGGGGAGCTACTGGGGCATCTACTGGGGAGACACAGATCTTTACTGCTAAAGGGCTGTGGTTGCCTTGGGCTGGTACACAAGCACAAAACATAATGTACAACTTTTCTAGCTACTTCTTTAGTTAAACTTTAGTTCTCCTTTCAGTTGCCTATTCTTCAAATTAAGTCTTACCTGCCTGTGTTTGGGGCCCTTCAATGGGCTTGCCTGACAGCAATCCTGTTGTGAGAACCATGTTGGCTCGTTGATGTACAAAGCCCAACAGTTCCTGTCGTCATGATCCAGTAGTTTGGCCCAATGGACATGTGATTGGATCAGCCTGATATTGGTCACCTCAAGTGGACATATCTGAGAAAGGATTTCCAATAGGGAGTAAAATAATCACTTTATATATCTTCTGGATAGCCCTGGAACTCTAACAATTTATGGCCTTATTGCTTGCATTGATTTTGAAACAGAACAGTAATTGCAGATTTAAATGGTTAAAGGATGAACATAAGGTGTCTCTGCAGAACTTTTGTATTATTCAAATTTAAGGCCCCCATACACAGAGTCAGCAGCTTATTGGCCCGTGTGTGGGGCCCTCTGATGGGCTTCCCCAATCGATATCTGGCCGAAAGTAGATAGGACAGGTTAAAAATATCCCGTCGTATTGCGGCTACATCTGTTCGTGGTGCATCCCGTGATCAGACTGCCGTATTGCCTCCATTCTGATCCAGTCATTGGACCCTAGGGCCCATGATCGGATCAGCCCGATATTGTCCACCTCAATGTGGGCATATCAGGGAGCAGATCTCCCTGTCTATGGCAATCTTTAGTTCCAGTGGGACTTCCTTGTCTGATGGTAAAAAAAAAATACATGTACCTCTTTTTTGTGTTTTGATGGGACGCAAATGTAACGGCTCTTTCAAATTTACCATGGGCGGGTAGACCTATGCAGTTTATATCCTGCCCTGATCATAGCAGTAGGGAATAAAACTTGAAGGTGTATATTAAAAGACACTGATGTGCTAGGCTACCTGGCACTTTTTCTTCCTCTATGTACTCCTAACAGATCAGCTTTTTTCTCAACTAATTTCTTTGGGTAGAACCATGTAATTGCCAGCGGGTAACTAACTAATGGCTGTTCTGTTCCTCTGCTTCCCTTCTGCTGGTGGTTGACACATCTACGCTTCTGCTTTTGGGTTTTCCTTGGCTCTGAACCGTTAACCCCATGTCCCAGTTAATGCTGACATTATCTTGCTTGCGTTACAGAATCCCCAATTGGAAGAAAGTGAAACTGAAGTTTTCTGCTGTCAGTATGAAGATACAGAACTCTTTAATGGTACCAATGTACGTAGGTATATACTGTATTATAGCCCCTCGTGTTGCTTAGATTGCTGGCCCTATACATATGACTCTATAACCCCCCACCTCCAAATTAAAACGGTTATAGGTTAGAAATGCCAAGAAATAGACCTCCATTGATACAGTACCTCTGAGTTGAAGGGTACAGCTCCAGGGCAATTCTGTACTGCAAAACCATATCAAGAGACAAAAGTAATGTGATATCAACTCATATCACTTTAGTAGTGACCATAGATGTAACAATTACCAAGAAAGATTGTTTGTTTCAATACACACGTGTAGAGCTGAATCGTCAGATATACAGGTAGAAACAATAGAATTCTATCTGTATCTGATGATTCAGCACTAATGGCTGATGCTAGGGGTGCCTTCAAAGGCACCCAATAAAAATTTTCCGTCCAGCCCGATCAGATATCCAAGTCTTCTGCCAATATCGGTCGGCTAGTTTCCCACCATAAGAGAAATAGGAGTCCGCACTCACTCATGGATTATATCGTTGGTGCACGTCCTAGGGAGCCACCTCCACCCGAATTGCAAGACTAATGTGTAGAAATTGACAGCACCATGCAATGAAGAATTTTTCGTAAAAAGCCTTTATTGGCAAAACTGCTTTCAGACAGAAATACAGCAACATTTTCAGCCTTTCCTCAAGGCTTGTTAAGAAAAATTCTTCATTGTATGGTGCTGTCAATTTCTACAGTTTCCCATCATACACACACCGAATATTGTACAACAATTATTTTCATACGATATTATCTGTCTACAGTGAGATTAGTCGCCAGGCGACTAATCTCCCTGGATTTTCCTGTGTGGCATAATAAGAAGTCCACAGCTTATTTGTACTTCATCCAGTTTATTTCTTTCTGGAGAATCCTTTTATCTCACTAACTGCCTAATTGAAAACATGATTCTCCAACCCAAGTGGAGGCTTAACGAATGAATATTGTTTTAGTAGTCCATTCTTAAAAATGTTTTAGTTATTCTTCAAAACACTGTCTTTTGGAATTTCAACAGTCTTGCTGTATTTAGAGTCCACATAGAAACACAACCTTGATGTGTAGATGTATCTTATAGGGTATAAATGTGACTGGGGAGAGGAAGGCTTGTGCAACATTTTCCCCAGGTCTAGTAATCCTTAGCAAGTAATATACAATGTTGCTTTCACAAAGAGCTGACAAAAGAATGTTGCTTGCATATTGGTTGCTTTTGGTTACTAGACCTGGTGCAGAATTGACAGATTCTATGATCTCTGCTTGATAACTGGGGTTAATGTTCATTGCATATGTTTATCTTAGCTAAACCTCCCATCACACAACAATCTATGCTGCAAGCTTACAAGTACTACTGTGATGGTAAAGTAGAGTCTCTATAGTACCCTGGCAATGGTAGATCGAAATCAGCGACAGACCTCCCAAACAGCAATGCAGTAAATGGTTAGGAGCCATTCCTAAAGCTATGGGCAAGTGGAGCTGTAAGCCCTGCTGCTCTCGGCCTGCTTATTTATCTGAGGCGCTTCCACCTGAGTGCACTCACACGAAGAGGACTAGAAGTTGGGCAGAAAATATCCATGCTGAGAGCGGTGGAATCTACATAACATGTCCCGATAGACTAAGGGTAATTGAACCTGCTCCTGAGGTTATATCTAAAATCCCTTCCATAAACGAGAATGGACTTCTGTTTGACAGAAAGGAAATATAAGTAGTCAGAGGGTTGATTCCTTCTTTCAAGTGTATTATTATTATTTATTATTAACATGTATTTCTATAGCGCCAACATAAGTGCGCAGCGCTTGAGGGTAGGGGCAGACAGGGAGATTCGGGGAGATTTAGTCACCTGGCGTTTTTTGCAGGCGACAATCTCCCCGAATTACCTTCTCCCTGTCTGCCGATCGTAAAAGCACAAAGCGCCAGCGCCTGTGCAGACGCGGCGCGGCGATTTCCGGAATCGCCCGAAGATACCTCGTGAGGAAACTTCGGGCGATTCCGTAAATCGCCGCGCCGCGTCTGCACAGGCGCTGGCGCTTTGTGCTTTTACGATCGGCAGACAGGGAGAAGGTAATTCGGGGAGATTGTCGCCTGCAAAAAACGCCAGGTGACTAAATCTCCCCGAATCTCCCTGTCTGCCCCTACCCTTAAAGTAAATGTGATTATACAGCTAAATCACATGAATTACATACATATGGAGCTGCATTTTTTTGTTGTTTTTTTAAGTAAACTTTGTCAGCTGAGTATGGATTTAATTAACTGTATTCTAGACATTCCTCATTTATTATAATTTTTTGCCCGAGAGCTTCAGTAATTTGTAGGATACCCTCATTTTAATACACTGTAGCTTGAATAAGTGGTGTGCTGAGCATTTGGTTCACATAATGTATGATTTGGTTTAATTTTAGAGATTAAGTTGGCTGGATGAAATTAAAAGCGTGCACGACGAGGATAATTTAACTAGATTACAGTAACAAAGAAAAGTGAAAGGATTTAAGGATTAAGAAAGGAAAGGCTGCCTGCAGCCAGTGATTAATACCAGGGCAGAAGATAATCTCCCTGCTGTGTGCTGTGATGAGTTTTCACTGTATCATCCTCTGCTTCCTTTGAGATTATGATGTTGAGACATGGTATTCACTGTGAAGTAGGATAACTCCTAAATGGCACAAATAGCATTGGGTTTATTGAAAAAAAAAAAAAAGTTATGTTATCTTGAGCCTTTGAAGCTCTTTCAGTTGGGATTATTTATATATTATGTATTTGTGTGTACAGGGACAAACTGGCCTATTGGTCCTCATCCGAGTAGAATTGTTTGTTGTTGTGGGAGTGGACCCTCCGTTTTCTCTTGTGGGCTTTAGGAGGCCTAGTCCAACAACTCACATCAGGCTCCCTACACTCCTTTGCAATGATAATTTACTGGATTTATTGTTTTTGAAGTAGCTAGTACCTAGTGGGTAAAGCAAGGCAGTGTACAAGGTTGAAAAATGCACTAAGACGGGGCTCTGACTTTTTTTTTTTTTAAAAAGAGGGTGGTCAGAGCAGTATTCTGCTCCCAGGTGGAGTACTGACTTCCATCACTTGTATCACATTATTGGCAGGAGAACTTCTCTTTTTTTAAATCAACAGTGTATGGCCGAGGTGAGTATAGGGGTTGTCATTTCTATTGATTTGCTACTATACACTGCTAAAGTGAGATCTGGATATAAATATCCGGCTGTAGTAGAAAGTTTCATTTGGTTGGTCCTTTTTGGATAAAAGTATCTTCAGCTTCAGAGTGAGATCTGGTTGGCAATAACAAATGGAAACACTGGATCGTTACTAAGGCAGTTCCTTCATTGTTTTGTTCTGTGTCTTACCTCGTTGACAATTAATGAGCCGACTGCCGAGGGGGAAACAGATGGTACCAGAAGAGTTAGTTTAAATGATCAAGTAGCAACTGTTGCTCTGGAGAAATATTGGTAGGTCAGGGCCAAGTTTTAACATCACGGAGACTTGTAGAGGCTTGTGCAAGTAAAACAGTGATGAATCAAGGTAAAAACACCACGTGTTTTAAATGTTTGGTTAATGCTGCAAGTAGTGGTAATGCTTTCAGTTTTTTCTTTTTGGAAAAAAAAGTGGCAAGTGCACCAACAACTCTCTTTCATTGTGTTGGGCCAAATCAGGGTGACCAGATGGTTAGGCCTCCAAGCCAATGGTCTGATCATAATGAAGTTGCAAAAGAGAAAACCTTGTTAGAGGACCACATCAACACACCAATGTGGCACATACACAGTTGGATTTTCTAACCTGCCTGATGGATATCTGCTTCAATAGTTGTAAAGAACTGCTGAGAGAGCTTAAAACTACAGTTACAGGATTATGTACAACAGGACAAGCATCTGTTATCCAGAAAGCTCCAAATTACAGAAAGGAATCGCCCATAGACTCTAATTGACTTATATAAATTGAAAAAAAAAATATTTCCTTTTTCTATAATAATAAAACAGTAGCTTGTACTTGATCCAAACTAAGAGAGAATTCATTCTTAGCGGAACCAAAACCAGCCTATTGGGTTTATTAAATGTTTAAATGATTTTCTAGTAGCATTAAAGAAACAGTATCACCAAAAAATGTAATTGTTTTAAAGTAATGAAAATGTAATGTACTTTAGCACTGCACTATAAAACTGGCGTGTTTGCTTTAGAAAAACTACTATAGTTTATATAAACAAGCTACTGTGTAGCCAGGGGGGGGCAGCCATTCAAAGCCGGCGTAAAAGGAGAAAAGACAGGATACACAGCTAATAACAGATAAACTCTGTAGTATACAATGGGATTCTTCAGAACTTATCTGCTATCTACTGTGTGTCCTGTGCTTGATTGGCATCCCCATGGCTAAACAGCAGCTGGTTTATATAAACTATAGTAGTGTTTATATAGTAAACACGTCCATTTTACCAATGGAGGGCAACGGTACATTATATATTCATTCCTTTAAAACAGTGGTCCCCAACTTTTTTGTGGAAAGATCTGTTATATGGAAAACCCCAGGTCCTGAGCATTCTTGATAACAAGGCCTTTACCTGCCCCCCCCCCCAATAACATCCTAAATTGCATTTGAGCCAAACCTTTCCCATCCACTGCTATTGCCCTCCTCTGTACGGGGGGGGGGGGATTAGCCCACTCTCTATGCTCCTATGGGGTAGTGGATTGGTCAAGAAAATTGCTGCAATTACAGCAGTGTAGTTCAAAAAGATATGTACTCGGAATCAGCATTATTAAAATATGCACAATTTTCCATGAGAAACGTGAAAGCATAATGACTCCCATATTAAATTTCCACAGCCGTCGATTGTACTGCAAAACCCCTCCACCGAAGGACCACTACGCTCGGTGCGGTTGCCTAGATACCCATATTTTGTTGGCTTCAATAAATAGAACCATATGTTCAGGAAAGTCAGCTTTACTTGTTGGCTAGAGATGATAATTTTATATGAAATAGGAGAGTTCCGTAAAGAGCAATACTGAAAGGCAAATATCAGTGAAAGATATCTGGATTTTAATATGAAAATACAAAATGCAATAAACTCTTTATTACCCAAGGGTAGCAACACAGTCCTTTCACATGTATTCATTCATTGTGCCTGCCACTCATGTTTATTGAGAACTCACCACTTTCACAGTGATTCCAGGCATCTCCCAATACACTGCCCACCATGGAATACAGCGTGAGCAGCGTTGAGAAAAGAGGCGTAGATACAACCAGGCTGACATTTTAGGTCATTTTTAGTAAGACCTTTTTGTACAAGGGCCAACCACCGTCCTAAGAGGACCCAAAGTGGTAAAGGGAGGGGCTGTTCCAAGATCTGTTTTGAAAATTGAAAGTGAATGTATATTTTCTGGTTTTGCCATTATTATTGGAATTGTAGTATGATGATCGCTAGGCCTTGCTTTCATCATGAGTGAGGTTTGACTAAATGTTGAAAATTACTATTATTATCCTCTCTCACCCCCTCAGTTGTTCACCTTCCACCACTTTTTTCAGTTCAGTTGGTTTTGAGATGGTTCACCTGAAATAAAGACTTTTTTCCAAGTACTTTCTATTTTCTGTGTGTGACTGTTTTTCTAATATTAAAGTGTAAAGTGTCATTTTTCAGCAGCTCTGGGAGTGGGGGTTACCTACTCTTTAAACTGTTCTAAATTGATACATTTAGTTGATACATTTCTTATCTGTCCCTGCTGAGCAGAATCCCAGGGTTTTGTTAAAGGCAGCTGTTACAATTGATACAACAGTTGCTAATACTCCAGAGATGCTGCTGAGAAATGTATCGACTAAGGGGCAGATTTATCAAGGATCGAAGCGAAAATTCAAATTAAAAAAATTAGAATTTTTAATGAATTTTTGGGTACTTCAACAATCCAAAAGGCCAGAATTTGAATTGAAAAAACTTTGAATATCGCAGTACTGTCTCTTTAAAAGCTTCGACTTCAACTATTTGCCACCTTAAACCTGCTGAATTGCTGTTTTAGCCTATGGGGATCCTCCTATAACCTATAGGAAGTCTTTTGGGCAATTTTGAGTCGAAGGTTTTTTGGGGGAAACCATTCGATTTGAATCGAACAATTCGAACGAGAACGGATGGTCTGTTTTCGTTCGAAAAACCAATTCTTAGATGTTTGGAAAAACAGTAAAAAATAAATAATGTAAAGTAATTGAAAAAAAGTATTTTTCTAGGGAACAATCTGAAAACAACTGAACTGGAAAAAAAAGTGTTTGGAAGGTGAACAACCCCTTTAAAAGAGAAGGAAAGGTTAAATCCCTGGCAGGTCCCAAATGTTAGGCACCCCCAGTGATTATAATCAATGACTTACCAGTGTCTATGAGCGGAAAACCACAACAGCCTGGGGTACTTCTCAGCGAGCACCATTGAGCTGCTTCTTTTTTGTTTGCTCAGGTGCACATGCACAGTAGAGCAGAAAGCTGAATGAAAACTATACCCCCCAAACAATGTAGGTCTCTATAAAAAATATTTTGCATAAAAAAACTGGTATGTAAAACCCTGCCTCATGTAAATTTTCATAAAGGAGAAACCCAATTTGTAATGAAAAAAAACCCTCCCCTGTGTAGACCCCCCCAGGCAAATGCCCCTAATTTTCTACTAACCTCTCCTGCAGATTTGAGCCAAGGGAGTTCACGGCAGCCATCTTCTTTCTTCAGTCTCTTGCGGAAGTAGACCAGAGATTTCGGCACATGCGCAGTTGGAGGAGATTTCCAGGCTTGAACTGCTGCGCATGTGCCGAAAGCCATGGAAATTTTGAAATGTTCATGCATTTTATCTTATGTACAGTCGTGTGGGTCCATAAATTTCCTCCAACTGCGCATGTGCCAAAACTTCTGAAGAAAAAAAGGTGGCTGCCGTAAACTCCCGTGGCCCGAATCTGCGGGAGGGGTAAGTAAAAACAATTTGTGGCATTTGCCCGGGATGGAGGGGGGGTCTACACAGTGGAGGGGGGAGGTTTTTTTTTTAAATTATAGGTTTATATTCAGTTTTGAAATCTGACATGGGGCTAGACGTTTTGTCAATTTCCCAGCTGCCCCTGATCATGTGACTTGTGCCAGCACTTTAGGAGGGAACTGCTTTCTGGCAGGCTGTTGTTTTTCCTTCTCAATGTAACTGAATGGAATGCAATGGGACACGGGTTTTTATTATTGAGTGTTGTTCTTAGATCTACCAGGCAGCTGTTATCTTGTTTTAGGGAGCTGTTATCTGGTTACCTTCCCATTGCTCTGTTGTTAGACTTGGGGCAGCTGGGAAATTGACAATATGGCTAGCTCCATGTCAGATTTCAAAATGAAATATAAAAAAAATCTGTTTGCTCTTTTGAGAAATGGATTTCTGTGCAGAATTCTGCTGGAGCAGCACTATTAACGGCTGCACTTTGAAAAAAAAAAAAAAAAAAAAAATTTTTTCCCATGACAGTATCCCTTTAAGGGGAATTGTAACAGTCACCCTAATGTTATAAAACCTGAGGCTTGCCCATGTGCCTTTGGTTAGGTGATAGAAACAATAATGCTTTTACTAAAGACACCATGTGCTAATGCATCCACCATTGTATTTATTTGGATATTTCACAATAAAGCGCATGGGTCATAATAAGTTCTTTATCCTTCTCATGTATCTGAAATGAGCTTTCCTGCTTGCTTATACCTGTAATAAGCACTCCTTTAGGTGTGGACTCGTATTCTCTTGCTCAAATGGTATGACGGGCATTATTATTATTATTATGATTTAAGAAGATCACTAGGTGCTTGACCCAGACATTTACATATCCCGATCTTGTGTCGGTGACATCTCAGTTGCAAGGCTTTCCACCAGGGCTGGGTTTTATTTTATCTCTGGGAGCTTTATAAGCAGCAACATATCATTGGCCTTGTTTGTGCTGATATAATGTGTCCCCTTAGTGTCATTCTTTCTGACCTTTACACAACCAATCATCATTGCTCTCATTTGTAGAGAACTATTTACAGGCTTCCCCTTCAGCTCACCCAGCTCCTGTTTGGTCATTTTTAATTTTCTTTTGTTTTCTTTTGACACTGTAAAAATATATCCGCTTTAATCTCGAGGAAGTTGAACTAGATGGTTACATTTAATAACGGAGTTATATGTTTAAAAGGATTGTTCACCTTTACGTTAACTTTTAGTAGGATTTAGGAAGTGATATTCTGAAACAATGTCCAATTCGTTTTCATTTGTGAGTTATTTCGCTTTTTTTTTTTTTTTCAACAGCTCTCCGGTTTGCAATTTCAGCAATCTGGTTGCTAGGGTCCAGATTGCCCTAGCAACCATGCATTGATCTGAAAGAGAGACTGGAATATGAATAGTAGAGGCCTGGTTAGAAAGCTGAGTAATAGAAAGTAGGAATAACAATACAGTTGTAGACTTACAGAGTATTCATTTTTAGATGGGATCAAGCTGGAGTCAGAAGGGCAAAAAATGAAATAAAATAATAAGAAAAAATACAGACCAAATAAAACATTGCTTAGAATTGGCCATTCTATACTAAAAGTTAACTTCACGGTGAACACCCCTGTATGTGCAGATGCCATACAACTCTCAAGCTATTATGAACTAGAGACCCAAGGATCACAAGCTTGCAGTATTGGGAGCAGGCCTGGACTGACAATCTGTGGGTTCTGGCAAATGCCAGAGGGGCTGCCATAAGATTTAATTGAAATTCACTATTTAGTGGGCTGGTGGGGAGCTGATTGGGCCTCTTTGTATTGGAATACCATGGTCTATTTAGACTCCCAGTCCAGACCTGATTGGGAGGTGTAGTTCACTCCTGCAAGCTCCCTTTTTTTTTATAAACAATCTACTTTGCTGTAGAATCTTTCTATTTTTTTCTTTGATCTATTCAAGCGTTTCGCAACCCAAACTTGTGTTGTTTGAAATGGGTCTGCTAAGAAAAAATTAAATTGTAATTGCACATTAAACCTGCATTTTCATTAGTGACCAGCAGAGAGCTCCCTTTCCCTTTAAGGCTCAACATTTACAGTTGGTGTGTGCCCCGACCAAAAAAGATTAATAACCACTGATCCAAGCTGTGCCACATGTTTCCTAACAGTCCCTTTAGGTTTAGCTACTGATTTATCTTTAGAATACTTAGAGGTACTTTTTGCTCATTAAGATTTAGATTTTAACTCATTCCATAACTGATGGTTAATTCTGCTTGTTGCCACTGGGGGGCACTTGCAGTTAATGTTTTCAACAGAGGAAACTTTGTGGGACCACATTCTAAGTAGCCCTCTTAGCAATTTCTTTCTTTCTTTCTTTCTCTTTTTTTAACTGCATCAGTTAATAGTGCTACTTTAGCATAATTCTGCATTGAAATCCATTTCTCAAAAGAGCAAACAGATTATTTTTTAGATTTCATTTTGAAATGTGACATGCGGCTAGACAAGGGGTGCCCAAAAAGTAGATTGGGATCTACCAGTAGACCTTTAGTTGGTGATTAGTAGATCTGAAGACACTGTCAACAAAGAGGTTGACTAAATTACCCTACTGTTGCTAACAGAAACTCATAAGAAATAGCATTTTTATATAAATAGCAATATTAATTCTCTCATAAATGAATATAATATTTAAGTAATGTTTTCCATTTAAAAAAATGCTAGCAATACTATTATGGATGTAAATCATATTGAGACAATGTCACTAAAAGTAGACACCACATTAGTAAAGTGTGAGCACTCCTGGGCTAGACATATTGTCCATCTCCCAGCAAGTCATGTGACTTCAGTCACTCTTTACTGCTGTACTGCAAGCTGGAGAGATATCACCCCCTCCCTTTCTCTCCCCCCCCCCCCCCCCCCCCCCCCCCCCCCAGCAGCCCAACAACAGAACAATGGGAAGGTAACCAGACAACAGCTCCTTAACACAAGATAACAACTATCCAGACCTGGTGCTGAATGTTCAAGAACTTAGTATGGTGAAGGAAATTTCTTTCATTCATCTTGATCCAGTCCACTCTCTGTTTAAGTGGCTGAAATGCTATGAATTTTGATGTTGAAGCTTTTCGTCTTGGCCATTTCATCACTCCCTTCTAGATAAAGTGTAATACTATCATTTAAGATGATGTGCGGTTAATTTATTGGAAGACCCATGTTTGTTATTGTGCATTTATATTACAATGATACAATTATGAGGTCTGTTATCCAGAAATTATGGGAAGGCCATCTCTCACAGTGTCCATTTTAATCAAATAATACTATTTTTACAAAATGATTTCCCTTTTCTCTGTAATAATAAAACAATACCTTGTACTTAATCCCAACTAAGATATAATTAATCCTTATTGGAGACAAAAGAATTCTATTAGGTTTAAATTATGTTTAAATGTTATTTTAGTAGACTTAAGATATGGAGATCCAAATTAAGAAAAGATACCTTTGTTGGGAAAACCCCAGGTCCCGAGGTTTCTGGATAATAGGTCCTATACCTGTACTTCTGCAAGATAATACATAGGACCAGGCTGCTCTGTGACCTGAAGCTAGGGTAGGAGAATGGGAAAGGCCTATGTACTGAGTTTAGTGGTGTCTCCAAAGTATTGAGTCTGTGCTCGATATGACCACTTTATGCTGGCCGATATCAGCCGATTGTTTGGCCCTCTGAACAAGTTTTAAAAACTTGTTTTAAAACCTGCCAATAGATATCTGCCCAATTTCAGTCCAGATATCTATCAAACAGGCCGTCTGACAGGACTCATATATGGGCAGAGAAGCTGCCGACTGTGTTTATTATGATTTTTTATTTTTCCATTAAATGAAGGATAAGACTGAAGGGCAAGTTCGCATTTAACAATTAACATGTTACGTATCGCTAGCATCTTTTGAGTTGTCCTTTAATTCAATTCTATGTATTTTTCTATTTATTAATCTTCTTAACTCCCCCATACATGACTCGGTCTGTCGGCAGCTTATCGGGCAGTATGTGGGGCCGTCCGATGGGCGGCCCCTATCTAAATCTGGCCAAGAGTTGGCCAGATTTTGATCAGGCAGGGTAAAAAAAAGTCCAGTCGGATCGTGGCTGCATCTGCCCGTTGATGGACCCTAGGGCCCAACGATCGGATCAGCCCAATATCGCCCACTTGAAGTGGGCATATGGGAGAGAGATTGCCAAACTAGCAGATCTCTCTGTGTAAGACCACCTTCCTTCCACTTCTAATGTGCAACAAAAATGCCTTCAACTTTGTTTTTAATTGCTTGTCTTTCCTGTCAGGCCTCTATCTTCCATTCTTACTTCTAAACTTCTGCCTGGTTGTCAGGGTATTTAAGCCCTAAGGCCCAGGCTACAGTCTGATGTCCAAGACCAAGGGCTGCAGAATGTGTAAATAAATCAAAAGCCACAAATTAGTCACCCCTCTGTAGTAATAACACAGCAGAGCAAAGAGGAACAGAGAAGTGTCTGGCTCATGCTTATATGAGGTTAACCAATACACACTGGATCATGTTGATGGGATCAGAGCTGTGTTAATATGATTAAGTAAATCTTTGGAAACCATTCACTTGATAGATAATGCTTGACAGTAATCTTACATGTAAATTGGTAGGCAGCCTGTTTATGGCTGGGGGACACATGTAAAACAATTGGTGCCCAAGCATTAAATAAAAGTCTGACTTTTTGGTTGGTATAATAATCAAAATTATTGTTGGATTCAACTACCTGTTCCTGCTTATATGAATAAATACAAACATGGCCGAAAGTCGGCTAGATGTCGATCGGGCAGGACTAAAAATCAAGTCGGATTGCGCCGCATCTGTTCGTTGATGCGGTCCCACGATCCGACCACCCATATGGCCTCCATTATGATCCGATCGTTGGGCCCTAGGGCCCACGATCGGATCAGCCCAATATCACTCACCTCAAGGTGGGCATATTGGGGAGAGATCACCAAACGAGCGGATCTCTCAGTGTATGGCCACCTTAAGTCTGCAGCTTATTGGGCAGTGTATGGGGCCCTCAAACAGGCTTCTAGGATTGATATCTGTTCAAAAGTCGTTCAGATGTCAATCGGGTGGGCTTAAAGATTCCATTGTATTGAGGAATCTGTCGATGCGGTCTGACCAATCATATTCTTCTCATTGTGATCCGATTGTTGGGCCCTAGTGCCAACAATTGGATCAGCTCCATATCACCCATCTCAAGGTGGGAATATCGGGGAAAGATCTGCTTGTTTGGTGACGTCTCCAAATGTATGGCCAGCTTAAATAATGTGCACACTAAACACTGTACTGGAGCCCAGGAGTCTTGGCTGCTGCTGAATAGGGTCATTTCAGAACACTTGGTGCCTGTATCTTTTTTTTGTGCTCTGACTTCACACAATATAGAGGTGCGGGCCACCTTTGCATCATACAAGTCCTGTTCTTCACCTTTCCTCCTGTTGCAGAACCGCAAACATCAGTCAATCGTTAAACACATTAAAAACTTTATTATGTTCTCTGTTGTGTTTATTTAGCAACTGTTGTAATTTGTATGGATTAGTTTCATTCTCTCTGTAACCCTTTTTATCTGAAATACTGCCCAGCTGTTGCGATCCTTGGGCAAAAAATAAAAACCTATACCAACCGTGCCATCAAGAGGTGCCACCTTGTAGGGTGCCGACCGCTGGTAATTGAGCAGACTGCATTGGATTTTTACACTTTGCCCTTCATAATGAAGCATGGAAATTGTTTGTGTCTGGTTTAAAGTGATGATGCAGAAACCATGCTGATGTACTAGATAGATGTTCACTTGCTAATTTGCTCGGGCTTCACTTAGTCTGATGCCTCATTGGGACTGGAGGCTATTTACACGGCTGCAACTTTGGCAGGATTCATGTTCATGTAGGAAACCATGAAATCTATTTATGCCAGTTTTTCCTCCATGGTACAGATATACGCTGATTTGTCTGCATCATGTTTTATTTCACAAGTATGGGTTCTATTATCTGGAATTCATTAAGCAGAAAGGTCTGAACAACAGAATTCCTATTTCCTATAGGCTATGGCCACGCTGGGCTGTTTCTCAGCCTACATATAAGCACAGCATGCCCCTCCGATTGTAACTTCGCTTTCCTGTGGCATACCCCGCCCCCCCCCCCCCCAACATTAAATAGAAAGAAAGGAAGATAGGAAATATGCAGAGGGACAAAGAATGATTGACCACACCCATTTGTGTGGCTGCACCCCCTAATTACCATGTCCATTTTACAAAATCTGGCAGGCTATGAAAGTCTGAACACATTTCTGTGGTAATGTGTTCTTACAGTTTTGCTAATGAAGCTGCAAGAGACCTGCTTATCTTAAATTGTACTCTGCCAGAAACCAATTCAGTTAGAAACTTTGTATCTCTTTCTGGCTGTGCAGTGCAGGAGATCAAAGAGAAAGTTGGGACATTTCAGTAACAGAATCGGGACTACAGGTTGAACTGTCAAAATTGGGACTGCCCAGTGAAAAACGGGACAGTTGGGAGGTCCGGGCGCAGACGTAGCAGAAAGTGGATGGTGTGGATCCCAAGGGTTCTGGTACAAGTTGACAGATTTGTCTCTCCGGGTTACTAGGGGGTCGAAAAACTGCTCCTGGTTACTTTGAGAGCCAAATTTCTGGTTTTCAAACTGAGATTCCAGCTGTTCTAGTCCTGCACTATCAACCCCCTATGGTGATTAAAAGTTGGGGAAAGGGGGTGGCGGCAGAGGGGTCAGGATCACCCCTGTGTGGATCTTGCAGGCCAAGAATCAGCCCCATGTGTTATTAGCCATAGAGTCTTAAGCTGGCCATAGATGCAAAGATCTGCTCGTTTTGGCGTTCTTTGTGGTTTTGATTTTGCTATGTAATAAGTAGATCCTACCTAGTGCTTGATGTTAATTAAGATAACAGAAATCATTACTTATGGCAAAACAATCCTGGTGATTGCAAATTAGCTCAGTGGAGTCCTATGTTGGAGTCCTAACTGCTCTGTAACAAGTCCTAATCATCTTCTTTCTCATTGCAGGAGGCAGACAGTGGAGAAGAAGAGTGTCGTTCCCAGCCCCGGAGGTATAATATCCGTTATTATAAATGTATCAATGTCTTATGCTGCATTGCTTCTGTATTCATATGGCAGGGGTGATGTGAGTTGTAGATCAGCAACAGCTGGAAACCAGCAGGTTGTACATATTACATACATAAAAACACTATACATTCACATTCTGCAGACAAATACGAGTAGCACCTTATGCCATGCTATTAACTGTACACATATTGTAAAAACAATTTGTGAGGTTTTTTTAAGCAATATAAAGCCCCCAAATAAAATGTTGCCTATTCAAATTCTAAGTAGCTTTCCAATGCTAAAAATGTTTAGTTTTTGATTAATATCATTACTTTTTTGCTCCTCTGTTTTTTAGGGATGCACCAAATCCAGGATTTGGTTCAGGATTCGGCCTTTTTCAGCAGGATTCGGCCGAATCCTTCTGCCCAGCCAAACCGAATCCGAACCCTATGCAAATTAGGGGTGGGGATGGAAATTGCATGACTTTTTGTCACAAAACAAGGAAGTAAAAAAGGTTTCCCCTTTCCCACCCCTAATTTGCATATGCAAATTAGGGTTCGGATTTGGTTCGGTATTCAGCCGAATCTTTCTCAAAGTATTCGGGGGTTCGTCTGAATCCAAAATAGTGGATTCGGTGCATCCCTATTGTTTTAAAAGAACAGTAACACCAAAAACAGAATAATAAAAATATAATGTACTGATGCTTCAGAAAGACTACTGTAGTTTAGTTTATATAAACAAGCTGGTGTATAGCCTCAGGGGAAGCCATTCGGGCTAGATAAAAGGAGAAAAGGCACAGGTTACATAGCATATAACAGATAAAACACAATTGTCTTGGACAGAGCTGAACTGTTATGTACTCTGTAACCTGTGCCTTTTTTTCCAGCTTGAATGACTGCCCCCATGAATGCGCAGCAACCTGTTTATATAAACTATAGTAGTCTTTCTGAAGCAAACACACACCAGTGCATGCTAGCAGTATATTATATGTTCATTACTTTCATTTTTGGTGTTACTAATGTAATATCCATGCTGATTGAAAGAAGTTAAGTACACAACACACAAGGCATTTTATCACTGCCAAAACTCAAATATATAAACCACATCCTTTGGTAATTTTAAACCAAAATCAAAGTTAAACTACATCAACCAAACACTATTGATAACCTAAAACAACTTCCATATCAGTTGAACCTGGCATGTAGCTGTAGAATAGCTGTGATGTAATTAAGTATTGTTTTTAGAAACAGAATTGCTTCTGCCATATCCTCCTTCATAGAAACTCTTAACTCTGATTTGATTGTTGTCAGTGCTTGTATTTAAAATCATTACAAGTCAGAATCTGTACTTTTTTTGGTGACTGCGGACCACAATTGCTGCCGACCCCACAGCCCTGTAATACCTTTAAAACTGTTGCAAATGTGTAATGAATGTATATTGGAAAGTTGCTTGCAATTCCATCTTCTTTCATTATGCAGAATTGTATTTACAATTTATATCCCCTTTCATTTTTATTTCCCTTTGGATATTACTGTAATAGTATAAGAATGAACCTAACTGAATGAGAAGCCAGCACATGTTTTGCCGGCCATAGGTCATCTCATTATCAACAGGGTATTGCGACACCAGAAAGTATTTGTCAGTGAAGTCAGAGCAAAAGAGGTGAAACCGTCTTGACTTCAGCTCTTTCCTGATTATATAAATAACCCTCTGGGCTTCTATTGCTGATCAATAGCTCCAAATAAGCTCCCTGGAATCTGTCCCTCTGTTTACATTATATTCTAGAAATAATCACCTTCTCTTCTTGTTACTTTCCTTTCACGTCTTTTTCCACGGATAATACATTTTCCTACTGCTGAAATTTTATGACGCCAGAAAGTATTTGTCACTCACTGTAGAAGCCAGTGTTTTCATGGGCGCTCCAACATCAACAGACAGAAAGCAAATAGCCTTATGATACTGGCACATTTTTAGAACTATAAGGAGCATGTCTGCCTCTTCCACTGTTATAGCTAAAGAGAAAATATACATAATTTTTGGCATGAGCTCATTCGCTTGGACTTATATTTAAAAGGTCATTTACATCCTCTGAATTCCCAGAGGAAACATTCCTGATTCCACAGGTTGAAGGAAAGCATAAAAACTCAGTGCGCTATTTCCCAGGATCCCTTTTGCGGAGTGTAATGTAACCCTTCCCTCTCTTTCTTTCATTGTAAAGTGATGAATTCTGGGACTTGAAGTCCCTCTGCTTTCCATAGTGGGTAGTGCACAGAGAATCTGTGCTTGTATAGTCGTAAACACACCACTAACTAAATAATTTGGTTCATATGTAATGGCTGTCTGATCCAGACAGATATTGGACAGAACAGTAGATAATGTAAATGAATCTATCAGATAAAGAGTAGCTGACATACTTATGTCAATGGGTGTATGGTTCTAAAGGTGGCCATACACTACAGATCCAGTCGTTTGGTGAGATTGTCAAATGTGCGGATCTTTCCCCGATATGCCCACCAAAGGCAGGGAAATATAGGGCTAATCCCTAGGGCAAAATGATCGGATTACAACAATGGCAATGGGCTCTGACTGGAAGAGTACTGCATTGTGGTTCTTAATCTCAAGGGAAAATCAAACCTGCCTGATCAATATTTGATAAATTTTTGGCCAGATATCGATCGGGGGGGGGGGCTTTGGAACACCCCATACATGAGCTGCTGAATTGATCTAAAGGAACGCTAATCAGCAGCTTTATTCTGCCTGTGTATGATCTGTATGGTCACTTAGGAATGAGGGGTGTCAAATCTTTTTGGCCAGATCTGATCTTTTTGTTTGTCTGCCCAAATGAATGTAATAGTAGTACAATATCAGACCCTACATCCAAAGAATAATGGCACACCAGGAAATACAGACCCCTGCATGTGCAATAAAGCAAGTATAACTTTTAAAAGTTAAGTAAATCCAAACCTTCCCCCAAACTTCTGACAACTACGCATTGGCCTTTAATAATGTTCTTGTGAGGCAGAAATACGGTTACTGGAGTTATTTTGTAACCCTGATTTTGAGGATTTTTTTTGAAAGCCGAGAATCGTGCTTTCCCAGTGAGTCCTACCCAGAGGCATGGGCTCCGATACTCAAGTGCCCCAGACCATGCCAAAGAACAGCATGAGTAGATGGGCTCACCTTCGCCAAAGCTAGGATGAACCCCATCTTCCATGACCCCCCCCTCCCCCTGCACACAAGGCACAGGCAGGGGGCTAGGGTTGTTGGACTCCACTTTGCCTTGCGGCTACGGGGAGTCCCATCTACCCTGGGTTCTGCCGAAGCTTCCCCCAGGGCACAAGTCTTTGCCTGGGGTCAAGCCTAACTGTGGGAAAAACAGTGCACAAAAAAGGTGCAGTGACATTGCCGAAAAAAGTGAAAAAAAGCAAGATTAAAAGCATCAAGTGCAATGTGCATGATCCCATAGTGAGTCAGGCCCCCCCACGAAGGGTGCACATTGCCTCTGCTTTAGGCCCCTGGCCAGAAGACCAAGTGTTTCTCTGTCTCACAGAAGGGTCTTCCACCCCTTCTGTTAAGAACGGATACTACACTTGATCTTAGCCAAAAGGCAGAGAGTTGTAAACGGCACACTATGCCGATTGCAGAATAACTTCCCTTTCAAAAAGTCCAGTGTTTGTGTGTATTGTAAGAAGTTATTTTTTCCTCATGTCTGTTTCTTCCCATATATCTCTTTTTCCTTCTACCTGGTATGTGGATATTGTTTTTATTATCACACAGCAGAACAATCTGTGCTGTCCAACAAGACACTTAACTGTTGTTTCCTGTAGCACTGCAGAATGTATTTTCCCTGACTCCCCACCATGCCTTATCTATTCTTGTTATGTTTTCAGAAATAGATAAATTATAAATCCAGACTGTACCGTCTTTGTGCCACATGTTAGTTTGTAGTTAATGTGAAACCAAGTAACTGTAAATGGCTACTCAGCAGATGTGTAATCGCTTATCATATGCGTAACACAATGTTGACTGTGTTTGCTCTGTAGAACAATTACTACAAAGAAGCATATCTCTTCGACTGGAACCTAAACTACTGGCTTCTTATGCTGTGATTACATTAAGGAGGATGCTGCTCTACAGCAAGCTGGGGGGTTCCCTGGTATTCCTTTTCAGACTGGCAAAGGTGATCTAAGGGTGGTGGCACACGGGGAGATTAGTCGCCCATCAACAAATGTTCTCTAATCGCCGACGGGATGGCATACGTATCGCTTCGGTTTTCCAAAGTTGCCTCACGAGGAAACTTCGGGCAACTTCAGAAAACAAAGTGATATACATGCCATCCCACCGGCAATTCACATTTTTGCAGACGGAGAGGCATTTGGGGAGATTAGTTGCCTGCAGTAGAGACTTGGCGACTAATCTCCCCGAGTGCCACCACCCTTAGATCACCTTTGCCAGTCTGAAAAGGGATACCAGGGAACCCCCTCAGCTTGCTGTAGAGCAGCATCCTCCATTATATTCAGTTATATCTGCTTATATATCTGCTTTTATACATGGTTTTCAAGATGAGTTGTCAATATCTTCCACATTATAGTGCTCTATACTTGCCTTACTGGAATGTACATTGAAACTGTGCCTTTATAATTGCTTTGCCCAGTGAACATGTTAAACAGACTTTCATGCAGCTCAAACTGTGTATTTAGTGCAATCAAACTGCAGCCGCGAGGCACAGCCCAGGCTTATGGCCAGTCCTGGACTGGCAATCTGTGGGTTCTGGCAAATGCCAGAGGGGCTGCTATAAGGTGCCATAGAAAGTCAGTATTTAGTGGGCTGGTGGGGGCTGATTGGGCTGGGGTGAATAAATTACCCCTCCTATAAAATATAAGGATATTATAAGCTATAAGGGGGTAATTTATTTATTATAATACACACATTTCAGTGAGTCATATGACAGAAATGACATCACTAAGCTCCGATTATGACCAATGGCATCATTAAGCACCGTTTAGATGCTTGTAAAATATAAGGAAATCATAAGTTACCGAGGAGTTCATTGAACTCTAGGGTAACTAATAATATCCTCATATTTTGCAACATATTACATGGGGTGATATAGCGAATTATTACCCCCTCTTGTAAAATATAAGGATATTATAAATATTATAAGTTACCGAGGAGTTTATTGAACTCTAGGATGACTTCTAATATAGGCAATATAGTGAATAAATTACCCCCTCTTGTAAAATATAAGGATATTATAAGTTACCGAGGAGTTTATTGAACTCTAGGGTGACTTCTAATATAGGCGATATAGTGAATAAATTACCCCCTCTTGTAAAATATAAGGATATTATAAATATTATAAGTTACCGAGAAGTTTATTGAACTCTAGGGTGACTTCTAATATAGGCGATATAGTGAATAAATTACCCCCTCTTGTAAAATATAAGGATATTTTAAGTTACCGAGGAGTTTATTGAACTCTAGGGTGACTTCTAATATCCCTCATATTTTGCAAAGGAGGGAGATTTATTTATTATAATACACAAATTTCAGTGAGTCATGTTATAGAAATGGTATCACTAAGCTCTGATTATTACCAATGGCATCACTACCTATGGCCCCATTTAAATAAAATATAATATAAAGATATAAGTTACAGTGGAGTTCCATGACCATATAAAAACACGAGGCCGAGCGACCTCCAAGCTGACTTCTTCTATCCTCATATTTTGCAACAGGGGGAACTTTATTTATTATAATACACAAGATTCAGTGTCTTTACAAGCACCATTTATAAGCATATAATTTACAGAATGTTCATGGCTCTTCTGTATTCTAAGGATAAAATTTACAGCAGGGGTGTCCAACCTGCTGCCCGAGGGAAACACTCGGTTCCCGAGGAAAAGTTGGAAATGTCATGTCACAAATGATATAAGAGGAGGGGGGACTCTGCTCATTGCCCAGTTAGTAATAATAATATAGTAATATATAGTATATTTAATATCCAGGAGTCCCATATTCCAGTGTATAGCTCCATCTGATTATACAACTGGTATTGTAGTTCTTTTCTGTGCATTTTCTTTACTTTTACAAATCAAATGTGTTTGTGTATTTCATGTGTGGCCCCCAGACAATTTTTCTTTTTCCAATTTGGACCAGGGAAGCCAAAATTTTGGACAGCCCTGATTTACAGGATATTCATGACTTTTGCGTATTATAGGGTATTTATGCTATAGCAGTGTTATTTTAGCAGATGTGTAAGAGATTTTAATATCCACAATGGAATACTGTAATAATTAAAATAACTCGGTGCTGTATATTTAATTTCCATCCTTTATTAAGAAAAGGGAAGTAAGTTGGTTGGTTCTCACTGCCCAGAAGAACAAATGGTCTGGTTCAGTAAAACAAGCAGACTTCACCTTGTAAACATATATATCATATTACACGGGTATTCTGCCCCTCCTTGGTTATTTGCATATCGTGTGACACAGAAACCTGCTCATCTCTGTAAAAAAAAACAAAAAAAAAAAAAACTTTTTGATGGTGTTCTCCAGTATCTACTGTTTGTAGATGGGACTG
>CM044433.1:27141778-27173423 GCA_024363595.1 Xenopus borealis | reverse complement strand
GGGGGGGGTCTATGGCAGTGGGGGGTATTGGTTTTTTCCCTAACAGGTTGAATTTTCCTTTAAATACAAAGATCTATTTTTTAGTGTATTCAGATTTTACCCTAAAAATCACGTCACTTTTAAACCCAGGTCAAGTAGCTGCTACAATTATTCCCCAGTTATGCAGTTCCTTTTATTTCTCTCCATAACTCGTGGAGCCTAC
This sequence comes from Xenopus borealis, assembly GCA_024363595.1. Taxonomy (NCBI): domain Eukaryota; kingdom Metazoa; phylum Chordata; class Amphibia; order Anura; family Pipidae; genus Xenopus; species Xenopus borealis. Next base: position 27,173,221 of record CM044433.1, on the reverse strand, counting down.
CCCTGTTTAGAGCAACGCTTGCTGTGCCCAAATCTTTTTCAGGGTGATCTTGGGCCTAATTCTATATGCATAGCCCAATGAGATTACATTTGAATGCAATATTTGGTTACCACTTGTTCCCTGGAGAGCTGAATCCCTGGGAACCCTTGCCAGCTGCACAGTGAAGATTAGTAACAGACTGGCACACCTTCAGTGCGACTGGCACCATGCCTGGCCAAGCTTTCCATCTGGTAGACTTGACTCAGCACGTTGGATTCCCACAGGAATGTTCCGCACCCTTCATGCTAGGCATTAAAGGACCCTTTACCAATTTTTCTTTCTAATGTTGAGAACTATAATTACACTACAGATTAAGTGCTCAGTGTCAAGGAGAAAAAAAGGATGGAGGACCCTTCCTGGTAGGGCTTACACAGTCTAAATGGGAGGGTAACTTACAGACACAATTCTGAGGGGTATTAAAGTGCTGTAGGTAACAGTATCCTATTAGTGTAGGTAGGTAGAGATTTTAAATGCAATATATACCCACAGTTCAGAAAACTTCATGCAGGGGCATATCTAGAGTTTGCAGGGCCCCCTCCAACAAATCTTCAGAAGGGCCCCAGCTTACTCCCCATCCTCCCAGCCCTCCCGCCTCTGCCCACTCCCTGCCCATGCCAACTTGTGCCCCCCTTCCCCACCACAAGTGAGACAGTGGCTGGGCAGGGAGGGGCTTTCTTGTTTGCTATGGAAGAAGCAGACCCCTGCCCCCTCTGTTCACCAGGCCCCCCTGCGACTGCAGGGTCTGCTTCCTCTATAGTTACACCCGTGACTCTAGCAGTGTGACTTATAGCATAGCCTTCTTATAAGCTGGGACTGTGTGAAACAGAGACTGAAAGCCACTTGCCCTAATGGTTGCCATATGCCTTTAGGGCAATAATTATACAGTAAAGTTTACAGTGTGAGGGTTGTTGCTGGTCACTATTTTGAAAATATAGTGGGTTGGTAACGAAAACAAGTTATTTTTAAACACACATGCAAGGTCACCTTTAGCTAGATCCCATTGAGAGTTTTCTGCAACAGTTGCTTGTGTGCACTCCAGGCAACCAACCAACACTTTTCAGTAAGCAGCCAGTCTATATTCCCGACATCTCACGCTGCATCAGGCATTTAAGTCTCCTGGCTTTAAAGGGGTTGTTCACCTTTGAGTTAACTTTTAGGCTTGTGGCACACAGGCAGAGAGGAGGAGGGGAGATTTAGTCGCCTGGCACCTCTTCTTCTGGGTGACAATCTCCCTGAACTGCCTTCCATCTGCTATAATGAGAAAACCGCACAATTGCACTTGAGGCTCTTTGATTTCTGCAGTCGCTGAAGTTTCATCGAGAGGCTACTCTGGAAATTGAATCGCCGGGAGTGCATTGCTGCAGCCGATTTTTCATTTTAGCAGGCTGAAGGCAGTTCGGGGTGATTGCCGCCCAGAAGAAGAGCTGATTAGTCGCCAGGTGACTAAATCTCCTCGAATCTGCCCGTGTGCCACAAGCCTTAGTATTGCTTAGAGACTGATATGTTGAGACAAGTTGCAGTTGGTTTCCGTTTTTATTTTCTGTGGTAATTTACAATGGCCTAACTAGATATTACTGGGCCCCACAGTAAATTATTTTTCAAGCCCCCCAAAATGTCTAGCGTTTATTGAAATTTTATATGAAGGCCTCATGGAGCTCCTTTTTTTTTTCATATTTGAATTATATTGTTTTTAATTATTGTGGATTCCTGCATTTGGGGAGAGCTGCCTTAGTACTTCATTTAGCATGGGGTGCCTTTTAAACAATTAGAGGTCCATTTATAAAAGGTCAAATTTAAAATTCATGTGTGTTTTCTTTAACTGTAATAAATTTGAATATACTCGAAATTCGATTGGGAGAGTATTTGAATATCTAAAACTCGAATAAATATTACTGACCCGAAAACTCGAATCAAATTCCCATTGCCTTATACAGGAACTGGGCAGGTTTAAAGGAAAAGTAAATCTTTTTCTTTTTCTTTCTGTAAATTTGCTCTAAACAGCCCCCCAGATTAATGTACCTTAGTCCCTGCTGCAAGTCTGCTCTGGTTTCTGTGTTATCAGCAGCTTGTTTCCCCTTCTTCCTGGTGCAGAGTGAAGCCCAGCCCCTTAGCTTACTGAGCAGTCCATTTGCTGCTGTTCCACAATAGAGAGGAAGAGGGAGCCAGTGTTTCATTAGTAAGCTAGTTTCCCCAAGCAAAAGGTGCTAAACACACTGGTCTCTGCTATGTCATATTATGCAAATGATCTCCAGGACTAGTCCAAGAGATAAGGTCAGCTCAGTAAGCTATGGGGCGGGGCTTCACTCTGCACCAGGAAGAAGGGAAACAAGCTGCTGATAACACAGAAACCAGAGCAGACTTGCAGCAGGGACTAAGGTACATTAATCTGGGGGGCTGTTTAGAGCAAATTTACAGATAGAAAAAAAAAAAGGTTTACTTGTTCTTTAAGGTGGTGAATAGTTGAATTTGGATTATTTCCAGGGTATAGGTTTGATAAATGTCGAAATTTGAATCAAGTTTGGATCATTCACAATTCAAATTTGAGAGTTTTGACCCAAAAAAATTTTTGCATTTGAGTTTCCAATTCGACCCTTAATAAATCTACCCCTTTAAGGAAACCTCAACCCAAAAGTTAAAAAAACCTTTGCCCTACATGGACCCCTCCGTCCTTACAGCCTAGCTGCTACCCCAGCAAATGCCCCTAAGCCTTTACCTACCTGTCCATGCAGATTCAGGGATCGGAGTTCACAGCAGCCATATTCCGGGTCCATATTCCATATTTGTGAATGGAGCAGTGTTTTGGCGGATGCAGAGTTGGAGCAATTACCCAGTTTGTGACAACTGCACATGCACTGAAACTGACGAAGCGCCGGAAGAAGACACAAAGTTTACCAAAGACCCAGAAGATGGCTGCCCTGAACTCTGATCACTGAATCTGAGGGGTAAGTAAAAAATTAGGGGCATTTGCCGGGGAAGCAGCTAGGCTGGGGGGAGTACAGAGCGGGGGTCTGTGTAGGTTAGGAGGTTAGCAGGTTTTTTTTGGGTAGAGTTCTCCTTTAATGCCTTCATACAGCCCATTAAAGACTTTCTTACTGGCAAAGTACTGGAATAGTAGTAGCAACAATCCCTCTGGCACCCACAGAATTGTAATTACGGTTTCCTTAATTAGTTTCTTCTCTCCGTACGTATCCTACCTGGCGGCATTCTTTTAACACAGAGCAAGCTCATCTCTGCCACAGTAAAGACAGAGTTAGATAGAAACCCACATTCTGGAATGGTTCTGGTTTTCTTTGGCAAGAAAACTAGCTGTATATTAAAAAACAAATGGCTAGATACTGTGTAAGTAGGATTTGAAAACCAAAAATCGCATTGCCAGAGAGCAGTTTTCAGTAAGGTGCTCTGTTTATTTACGCTGCTGCTTGTATTTTTTTAGGCATGGCATCTACTCAGGAAATATAATTTGTTTGGTTAGATGTACTTGCTAATTAATGTCTTCCCATTCACATATTCCCCATACACTTCTCCTACATCTGGGAAGCACCTTAGTCTTAGTGTAGGCTTAATGAAGCTTTATAGGAAATCACCGTCTCCTGGTTTAGCCCTTTCTGAGAAAATCCCGAAACACTTAGCATTGTTTTGGATGGAGAAACAAAGGGTACTTTTGCTTTAAGGAAAATATAATACTGGGTTTGAGAGTATACTGGCAATTTATACAACAATAACATAATAAAGGGGGTGGTTTACCTGTAAGTTAAATTTTAGTGTGTTATAAAATTCTAAGCAATTTTTCAGTTGGCCTTCATGATTTCTTTTGTATATTTTTTTATTATTTGCCTTTCTGACCCTTTCCAGCTTTCAAATGGGGATCACTGACCCATTTAAAAAACTGAAAAATCTAAGATAAAGAAATTCCCCCGAAGGTTACACATTTATTGTTATTGCTACTCCGGATTCCACATCTTTCTATTCCGGCTCTCTCTTATTCATATTCCAGTTTCTTATTCAAATCAATGCATGGTAGTTAGGGTAATTTGGACCCTAGGAACCAAATTAGCAACTGGAAAGCTGCTGAAAATAAAGCGAAATTAACTCAGAAAACACAAATAATAAAAAATGAAAACAAATGGCAAATTGTCTCAGAATATCACTCTACTTCATACTCGTAACTCATTTAAAGGTGACCAACCCTTATAACAAGTAAAGGAACCGTTATCCTGCAAACAAGTGAAGCAGCGCAAGGATTTGGAGAGGCAAAAGATTTGACTGCTCTTGAATCTCCCATGTGGCTTACTTGTTTGCCAAAAAGTTATACAAGCTCTCTGTGTATATAGCTACTGGACCTGTTAAGCTTGGGACCTGGAGTTTTCTGGATAATGGATCTTTCTATAATATGGTTCTTTATACCTTAAGGGCTAGTCCAGACGAGAAGATTCGGGGAGATTCGTCGCCTGGCTACTATCTCCCCGAACCGCTTCCCACTGCTTTCCAGCTGCTTCAATGAAAAATCTCTTGCGCCTATTCACACGTGGCGCTGAGTTTTCTGAAATCGCTCTAAAGTTGCCTAGCGAGGCAACTTTGAGCGACTTCGGATTCTTCATTGAAGCAGCTGGAAGGCAGGGGGAAGTGGTTCGGGGAGATTAGTGGCCCCAAAGAAGAGGCAATTAGTCGCCAGGCGACAAATCTCTTCAAATCTTCTCATCTGGACTAGCCCTAAGGCTTCAGACTTTTCTCCTTCTACTCATGCCGTTTTCATGGTGCTACAAAACACCAGAAAATACCCTGCCATAGACAATACAGGTATAGGATCCATTATCCCTAAACCCGTTATCCAGAAAACTCAGAATAACGGAAAGGTTGTCTCCCATAGACACCGTTTTATCCAAATAATCCAAATTTTTAAAAGTGATTTCCATTTTCTCTGTAATAATAAAACAGTAGCTTGCACTTGATCCAAACTAAGATATATTAATCCTTATTGGAAGCAAAAACCAGCCTATTGGGTTTATTCAATGGTTACATGATTATCTAGTAGACTTGGGGCATGAAGATCCATAATACAGAAAAATCCATTATTCGGAAAGCTCCAGGTCCAGAGCATTCTGGATAACAGGTCCAATACCTGTACTGAGAATCATGTAATTTCTCTATAAATACATACTAAGATATTCTTGAGCAATTACGTGATTTGAGTGTTTATCAGAGACAACTCTCGGTATTGTCTATAGCAACTGTGACCAATAACACCAGGTGTCATTGTCCTTAAAGGGGATGTAAAGGCAAAACACATTTATATCTACTGCATCTTCACCTAAAAAGAAGCATATTTTCAATTAAGTCCAGTTGGCAATTTAGTAGGGATTCACTGATTCCAGCATTTGGTTCGGGATTCGGCCTTATTCAGCAGGATTCAACCCAATCCTTTTGCCTGACCGAACCGAATGCAACCCCTAATTTGCATATGCAAATTTGGACCCTAGCAACAAGACTGGTGAAATTGCAGACTGGAGAGCTGCTAAATAAAAAGAAGAATAAGGCAAAAACCAAAAATAATAAAGTAAAAACGAATAGTTTCAGAATATCACTCTCTACATCATTCTGAAAGTTAACGCAAAGGTGAACAACCCCTTTAACATATCAAAGTGCAAAGTGAACAACATAATTCAAATGGTATATTATGAATTATAGAGATCCATTTCAGCAAAGGAGAGAAAGAAGAAGAAAGGGAAAGCATCAGTTGCATGCCATAAATATTTCACTTTTTAAGCCTGATATACTCTTAAAGGAGAAGTTAAGTCCCCATCTGCCTCCCTGCCTCCTCCTGTAGAGTCTTACCCCTGAATCCTTCTCCTTCCAGAAATAGGGACCATAAAAGCAGAGTGAGCGCAGCAGAGCTCCCAACGGCCATCTTCTTATCTTCGTAATCTTTGTGAATGGAGCTGTGTTTTGATACATGAGCAAATTTCGGTTTTGACAACTGCACTGAAAGAGACGGGAAGTGATGAAGAGGAGAAAGAAGACATGCAAATTATGAAGATTATAAGATGGTGGCTGGGAGCTCCGCTGCACTCACTCTGCTTTTCTGGTCGCTATTTCTGGAGGTAGAAGGATTTGTGGGGGTAAGACTGTGCAGGGGGGAGGGGGGCAGATGGGGACTTAACTTCAAGGGGGGGGTTGGATTCTCCTTTAAAATCTTTAAATCTTGTATGTGTTTATTACGTTGGTAAAAGATCTGAGAGCTCCTCTGGGATGTCTTTTTTTTTTTTTTTTGTAGTGTTGGGGTCCCAGATTTTGCCCCATATCATGTAAATATAGATGATCTAAATTAAATGTAATACAATTGTAAAAAATGTTACCATTTCATTGAAGTTCAACTCCTAGCACCTACTTAATAGCTGATAGTGTTGGATGTTGTATTTTGTATTCCAACACCAGCTAAAAGGTCCAAGGTTTATAGCCCCCCCCGGAAGTCACTTTTCTAATTAAACTTTATAAATAGCCAACTCATTTTGCTGCACAGCCATGAATATGCCTTGATGTTGTTACTTATGTTGGCTAATAAAGCGGGCAAACTTTACAGTTTACTGTTCGTCATTTTCTGCACTTTGTTCCCTTTTAGCGATTTTAACAAGTTCAGGTTTCACCCAGTCAGGTGTTTTATAAAGCCTCCTGGCAATCAACGTCTCAGATTCTCTTTCAATAAACATTGAAAAACATGTGTCTTCAATGACATTACACTGCAGTATCCTTTCCATTCAACTTAACCAGTCCTTTGTTTTGCTCATGAGCACAATAAGTGTGACCCATTGCCATGCTTTCTGTGCTCACCGATACTGGGTTTTTCTTTAATGTTTTTAGAGATAAAACAAGATAACAAATAGGGATGCACCGAATCCACTATTTTGGATTCGACCGAACCCCCGAATCCTTCCTGAAAGATTCGATTGAATACCGAACCAAATCCGAACCCTAATTTGCATATGCAAATTATGGGTTGGAAGGGGAAAACATATTTACTCCCTTGTTTTGTGCCAAAAAGTCACGTAATTTCCCTCCCTGGCCCTAATTTGCAAATGCAAATTCGGGTTTGTCCTAATAACAAACGACAACTGTTTTTATTTGCAAAACAATCTTGCTTATAAATAAGATTTACTAGCTGTAGCTGCTAGAAAACAGTGAAACGTAACCATACTGTATGCTGCTTGGAGCATTGCTACGAAGATTGTAGTTCTTCATAATAGTTGCATTTATTTCAAAGGTGAACCACCCCCTTTAATGTATAACGTTTAGTATGATGTAGAGAGTAACATTCTGTGAAAATTTGCAATTGGTTTTCATTTTTTTTTTTAATTATTTGTGGTTTTTGAGTTATTTCGTTTTGTATTCAGCAGCTCTCCAGTTTTGCAATTTCAGCAATGTTGTTGCTACGGTTCAAATTACCCTAGCAGCCATGCACTGATTTGAATAAGAGACTGAAATATGTATAGAAGCGGGCCTGAATAGAAAGATTAGCAATAAAAAGCAATTAGGAATAACCATACATGTTTAGCCTTCCAGAGCATTTGCCTATTAGAAGGGGTCAATGAAAGCTGCAATGAGTCAGAAGAAAAAGGCAAATAATTATAAAAACTATAAAAAAAATTTTTTATCAAAACCAATTGAACAGTTGCTTAGAATTGGACATTTTATAACAAACTAAAAATTTACTTAAAGGTGAACCACTCCTTTAATGGTTTGGAAGCTGCAAGCTGAATTTGGTAACCCGTTCTATCAAGCATGAGACCCTCTTTATCTCTATTGACCGGTATTTGTATGTAATATGTATACAGGTATGGGTCATGTTATCCAGAATGTTTGGGACCTGGGGTTTCCCAGATTTTCTGTAATTTGGATCTACTAGAAAATCACGTAAACATTAAATAAACCCAATAGGCTAATGTTGCTTTCAATAAGGATTAAATATATCTTGGTTTGGATCAGGTACAAGGAACTATTTTATCAGTAAAGAGAAAAAGGAATCTTTTTTTTTTTTTTAAATACATAAAAAATGGCCTCACGAGGTATCTTCGGGCGATTCCGGAAATCGCCGCGCCGCGTCTGCACAGACGCTGGCGCTTTGTCAGTATACTAGCAGCAGACAGGCGACAGAATCTACCCGAATCTCCCTGTCTGTCCCTACCCTCAGGGAGATTAGTCGCCATTTGGGGTGACAAATCTCCCTGAATTGCTTGCCCATGTCTTGCGCCCGCTAAATTGTAAGTCGCCTGCACCTATTTCACACACAGCGCTGCGTTTTTCTAAGTCGCTCGAAATTGCCTCTTGAGGCAATTTTCAGTGACTTATCGCCACATGTGAAATAGGCGCAGGGACCCCAAAGAAGCAATGATTAGTCGCCAGTCGACTAATCTCCCTGAAATCTTCCCATGTGGTCTAACCCTAAGAGCTCATGGGGGGCCAAATGTACCCAGTAGGGTAATCCAGCTGCAGAGAGTAAAAGTCACAACACCAGACAATAAATTAGTGTTGAATAATTGCAAAGCTATGTAATGGTACTAATGCAGGAGGCCAGGACTTTAGATGAATCACAAAAAGAATTATTTGCCCTGGCAAAGACACTCACCCAGGAAGTGATCTGTATCTAGTTCTGTTATTATTGCGAAACACTGATGCAGTCAGTATTTGAAATACAACAAAATCAGATTAAAGCAGCATAATCTATAAGGTTATTTATGTTAATAAGTAATTGAAATAGTACATGTTTTTATCTAAAGCCTATGGCAAGCATAATGTTTAAAAAAAAAAAAGAAATAGCACTGTAGGACATTTTCACCCATAAGGGTAGGGACAGACAGGGAGATTCGGGGAGATTCTGTCGCCTGGTGTTTTTAGCAGGCGACAATCTCCCCGAATGTCCTTCTCCCTGTCTGCCGCTAGTATAAGTGATAAAGCGCCTGTGCACACGCTGCGCGGCGATTTCCGGAATCGCCTGAAGTTTCCTCACGAGGTATCTTCAGGCGATTCCGGAAATCGCCGCGCAGCGTGTGCACAGGCGCTGGCGCTTTGTCACTTATACTAGCGGCAGACAGGGAGAAGGTAATTTGGGGAGATTGTCGCCTGCTAAAAACGCCAGGCGACAGATTCTCCCCGAATCTCCCTGTCTGTCCCTACCCTAAAGTTTCCTAGGCAATCTACATAGGCAGATAAAGTCATCCAGTCTGTCCAGATTTCAACCAATCATCCAGCAGCTCCAAACCAATGTTTTGGAAATTGCTCCAAATTGCCTGGCGAGGCAATTTGGAGCGATTTCAAAAAGCGCGCCGCTCCGTGTGGATACGCGCCGGCGTTTTCAAGCAACGCCGGTGCGCTTAGGTAAGTGGCTATTCGGGGAGGTTCGGGGGCTTCAAGTCGCGGCGAGAAGTCGCCAGGCGACAAAATGCCCCCGAATCTCCCCGTCTGGCCTAGCCCTTAGGGCTAGTCCAGACAAGAAGATTCAGGGAGATTTGTCACCTGGCTACTAATCGCCTCGCGACTAATCTCCCCGAACCGCTTCCCCTGCCTTCCAGCTGCTTATTGAAGAATCGCCTGCGCCTATTCACACGTGGCGCTTTTCCGAAATCGCTCAAAATTGTCTGAGGCAACTTCGGAAAACGCAGCGACTCATATGAATAGGCGCAGGCAATTCTTCATTGAAGCAGTTGGAAGGCAGGGGGAAGCGGTTCAGGGAAATTAGTTGCCCCAATGAAGAGGCGATTAGTCACCAGGCGACAAATCTCCCCGAATCTTCCCGTGTGGCCTAACCCTAATGGTGTCCAGGTGCAGTTATGGCATCTGCCCACTAGAGGCAACAGTCAAGGCTTTCAGATCTTAGCGGGTTCTGCAGGTGGCTTACATACAGGGTCATGGTGAAAATTCAGATGGCACACACACAGCAAATGTGCTTAAATTACATAGTTTGTTTGGATCTCTGCAGATCCGAATAAACCACGGAATTTAAGCACATTTGCTGTGTGTGTGTGCCATATGAATTTTCACCATTACAACATTATATTGGAACTGTTGAGCAGCAGGGTTCCCAGATTGAGCACCACTTAAGTGAGTACTGGAGTTTGGATATATTGAAGTGTACATATAGGGTCAGTCTGGGCCGTGGGACACCGTGAAAAAACCCGGTGCTGCCTGACTGTTTTAGGTCCTGCTGGCCCAGACTCACTCCCTGCACTACCGTGGGGGTGGGTTGATGTTTTGGTGGGGAGGTGTGAGTTGCGGCTTGGATGGGGAGGCTTGGAGAAGAGAAGGAGCTCTGTGGCTGGGGGCCCCAGGGCATGTGTGGGGGGCCCCTGAGGCTGTGGGCCCTGGGCCCCCCAGTCTGACGCTGCTTACAAGTACTTATGTGATTATAATTATCCTGTATTTTTAGTGTGACAACATACTCTGCAGCAATGGGTTTATACAAAGAGCACCGCTTACAATAACTGGCCTCATTGATTTTCTAACACTGTGATTAGAATGTGATTGGCTGTGTCTCCTATAGTGTGCTCTGTATGTGGTCGTCTTTAGAAGAGATATACAGGTGATTGCCTGACATATTCAGCTACCCTTGTAGCGTCAATTGTAATCAGGCTCACATTATCTAATAGCAACGATACAGTTAGTGTAATAGCCATTCACTCATATTTAGAAGAATATTTACAGCAATTAAGTGTTCGTGCTAAATCTAATTCTAACTGATTTCTAGGGATGCACCAAATCCACTATTTTGGATTCCGCCGAATCCTTCGCGAAAGATTTGGCCGAATACTGAACCGAATCCGAACCCTAATTTGCATATGCAAATTATGGGTGGGAAGGGGGAAAACTTTTTTTTTTGTGCCAAAAAGTCTTGTGATTGCCCTCACTGGTCCTAATTTGCATATGCAAATTAGGATTTGGAATCGGTTCAGCCAGGTAGAAAGATTTGTCCGAATCCTGCTGAAAAAGGCCGAATCCTGGATTTGGTGCATCCCTACTGATTTCCTACCTGGACTTTCAGGTGTACCAGTTCACCCTTTGAGATTGCTTTGTTTGTACAGGTATGGGATCCATTATCTGGAAACCAGTTATCGAGAAATTTCAGAATTACGGAAAGGTTTTCTCTCATAGACTCTATTATATTCAAATAATCCAAATTTTTTTAAATTTCCTTTTTCTCTGTAGTAACAAAACAGTAGCTTATCCCAACTAAGATATAATTAATGCTTATTGGAAGCATGTTGGCTTTATTTAATGTTTGCATGATTTTCTAGTAGACTTAAAGTATGAAGAGAGTGATATTCTGAGATAACTTGCAATTGGTTTTAATTTTTATTATTTGGGGTTTTTGAGTTTTTATCCAGCTTTTTATCCAACAGCTCTCCAGTTTGCAATTTCAGCAAACTGGTTGTTATGGTCCAAATTACCCTAGCAACCATGCATTGATTTGAATAAGAGACTGGAAAATTAATAGGAGAGGGCCTGCATAGAAAGATGAGTAATAAAAAGCAGCTAAAACAATACATTTTCAGATTTACAATGCATGTGTTTTTTAGATGGGTTCAGTGACCAGCCTGTTTGGTTTATTTAATGTTTACATGATTTTCTAGTAGTCTTAAGGTGTGAAGATCCAAATTACGGAAAGATCCGCTATCTGGAAAGCCCTGGTCCTGAGCATTCTGGTTCTAATAGGTCCCATACCTGTGCAATATAGATGCACAATACTGAAGTGTAAAATATTTTCATAACCTTAAGGGCAAGGCCAGACGAGGAGATTCGGGGGAGAAGTCGCCAGGCGACAGATCTCCCATGAATCTCCCCGTCTGGCCTTGCCCTAATGGTTAAGCTTGGATTTTACTGGAAAATAAAGGGCCCCCAATAATTGCTTTGTAAAGACAAGCACGTACAGGTACAGGATCCGTTAATTGGAAACCAGTTATCTAGAAAGCTCAAATTATTTCCTTTTTCTCTGTAATAATAAAACAGTACCTTGTACTTGAGATAGATATCATTAATCCTTATTGGAAGCAAAACCAGCCTTTTGGCTTTTATTTAATGTTTACATAATTTTCTAGTGGACTTAAGGTATGAAGATCCAAATTACGGAGAGATCCGTTATCCGGAATACCCCAGGTCCCCAGCATTCTGGATAACAGGTCCTATACCTGTATCTTCCCATTTGGCATAATTATTGAGCCACTGTCTATAAGCAGTGTACAGTAAGTATAATATGATCTTTTCCCTTCTCGGAAAAGAAGGTAGCATATGGCAAGTGATAGCCCAGATGGTTATTGTAGTATGTGAGAGCAAGTGACTCAACGTGGCAGCCAGTGGCCACGCAAGAAGATTGCATGTAAATGCTGGTGTGTAGCTCGCAGCACTGAGATCTAAAGGAGCAGATTGTTTTACAGTAACACAAATACATTTTTTGGGGGGGGGGGAAGAACGTTCTGCTGGAGCAGTTAGTGGGAGGCCTTGGCATGAATAATTCCTAGCGTTGCTTATTTGTTTTCTTACCCTGTATGGCTAGAAGTGTTTGGATCTTTTGTACAAAAACAACAATTCTGATTCTTTTATTGGCATTTGGGGCTGTTTCCATGTGTGAGTTCACAAGCAGGGCAGCCTGTACTGTTCTTAGCTGGGCCTGGTAAAACCACTTCCTCTTCTTATGGCTATAGGCAGGACTGATAAGTCTCAATACAGTATACTGTTGTGTGAAAAACTATTTGCCCCCTTCCTGATTTCTTATTCTTTTGCATGTTTGTCACACAAAATGTTTCTGATCATCAAACACATTTAACTATTAGTCAAAGATAATACAAGTAAACACAAGTAAACACAAAATTCAGTTTTTAAATGAGGGTTTTTATTATTTAGGGAGAAAAAAAATCCAAACCTGTGTGAAAAAGTAATTGCCCCCTGAACCTAATAACTTGTTGGGCCACCCTTAGCAGCAATAACTGCAATCAAGCGTTTGCGATAACTTGCAACGAGTCTTTTACAGCGCTCTGGAGGAATTTTGGCCCACTCATCTTTGCAGAATTGTTGTAATTCAGCTTTATTTGAGGGTTTTCTAGCATGAACCGCCTTTTTAAGGTCATGCCACAACATCTCAATAGGATTCAGGTCAGGACTTTGACTAGGCCACTCCAAAGTCTTCATTTTGTTTTTCTTCAGCCATTCAGAGGTGGATTTGCTGGTGTGTTTTGGGTCATTGTCCTGCTGCAGCACCCAAGATCGCTTCAGCTTGAGTTGACCAACAGATGGCCGGACATTCTCCCTCAGGATTTTTTGGTAGACAGTAGAATTCATGGTTCCATCTATCACAGCAAGCCTTCCAAGTCCTGAAGCAGCAAAACAACCCCAGACCATCACACTACCACCACCATATTTTACTGTTGGTATGATGTTCTTTTTCTGAAATGCTGTGTTACTTTTACGCCAGATGTAACGGGACGCGCACCTTCCAAAAAGTTCAACTTTTGTCTCGTCGGTCCGCAAGGTATTTTCCCAAAAGTCTTGGCAATCATTGAGATGTTTTTTTAGCAAAATTGAGACGAGCCTTAATGTTCTTTTTGCTTAAAAGTGGTTTGCGCCTTGGAAATCTGCCATGCAGGCCTTTTTTCACAGTCTCTTTCTTATGGTGGAGTGGTGAACACTGACCTTAATTGAGGCAAGTGAGGCCTGCAGTTCTTTAGATCTTGTCCTGGGGTCTTTTGTGGCCTCTCGGATGAGTTGTCTCTGCGCTCTTGGGGTAATTTTGGTCGGCCGGCCACTCCTGGGAAGGTTCACCACTGTTCCATGTTTTTGCCATTTGTGGATAATGGCTCTCACTGTGGTTCGCTGGAGTCCCAAAGCTTTAGAAATGGCTTTATAACCTTTACCAGACTGGTAGATCTCAATTACTTTTGTTCTTAGTTATTTTTAACAAGGGGGGCAATCACTTTTTCACACGGGCCCATGTAGGTTTGGAGTTTTTTTTCTCCCTTAATAACGTAAACCTTCATTTAAAAACTGCATTTTGTGTTCAATTATGTTATCTTTGACTAATAGTTAATGGTTTTTGATGAGCAGAAACCTTTAAGTGTGACAAACATGCAAAAGAATAAGAAATCAGGAAGGGGGCAAATAGTTTTTCACACCACTGTATTTTAAAGGGGTGCTTCACCTTTCAGTTAACTTTTAGTATGTTGTTGAATGGCCATTTCTATGCAACTTTTCAGATGGTCTACGTTGTTTTTTTGTGATTTTTAAAAAAAATCTTTTTATTGTTTACTGTTTTCTTGCGATTCTTTCCAGTTTTCAAATCGGGGTCACTGACCCCATCTAAAAACAAATGCTCTTTAAAGGACATGTCAACCCCAAAAATCTTTTTTTTTTTTTTTTTCCAAATAAAAGAAAACATGACTCTAAGCAACTTTGCAGTACATTCATTACACATGTTCTATGGTTTGTAAGTTATTGGTACATGTATTGCTATTGAAAGCAGTGTTTGTCTGTCCCTTTGTCTGTACGATGCTCTGGCTTTTGAAACAATTAGGGATGCACCGAATCCAGGATTCGGTTCGGGATTCGGCCTTTTTCAGCAGGATTTGGATTCGGCCAAATCCTTCTGCCTGGCTGAACCAAATCCGAAACCTAATTTGCATATGCAAATTAGAGCCAGGGAGGGAAATCACATGATTTTCTGGCACAAAACAAGGAAGTAAAAAATGGTTTCCATTTCCCACCACTAATTTTCATATGTAAATTAGGGTTCGAATTTGGTTTGTTATTCGGCCGAATCTTTCGGGAAGGATTTGGGGTTTCGGCCGAATCCAAACTAGTGGATTCGGTGCATCCCTAGAAACAATGTTACATAAGCCAACCAATTAACAGACTTGTCTTGCTGGAAGAGACTGGCTTTTGCAACATTGTAACAACCAGGAATTATGCAAATGCTGCTTTCAATTGCAATTACATTTACAAATAACTTTTAAAGCACCAACAATTTTTAATACATTAATTTTGGAAAGTTGCTTATAATTGTGTTTTCTTTTAATGGGCAAAAAGTAATTTTTTGGGTTGATGTGTCCTTTAATTGAATCTTAAAAGATAAAAAAAACACCAACAATTTCAGTATTTAGAATTAAAAATATAATGTTCTGATGCTCTGCTTTGTTAAAACTTTTGTGTTTCCTTTAGGCGAAGGCCAGACGGGGCGATTCGGGGGAGATCTGTCGCCTGGCGACTTCTCACCACGAGTTCTCGCCCCCGAATCTCCCCGAATAGCTCGCCAGGCAATTTTGAGCGATTTTAAAAATAGCGCCGCTCCGTGTGAACAAGCGCCGGCGACTTTAAGCCTCGCCGGTGCGCAGCGGTGCCTAGGTATTCGGGAAGATTCGGGTGCGAGAACTCGCGGCGAGAAGTCGCCAGGCAACAGATCTCCCCCGAATCTCCCCATCTGGCCTTAGCCTTAGAAAGACTACTTCATTTATAATAATAGTCTGCTTTGTAGTCATGGGGGCATCCATTCAAGGAGAAAACACACAGGTTACTTTAGCGTATAACAGATAAGCTCTGTAATAGAATACAATGGCATTCTACAGTGTGCATCTATTATCTGCTGTGTATACTGTGCTCGAATTGATGTCCCCATGGCTACACATCATCTTATTTATATAAACTATATTTGAGTTTCTGAAGCAAACACACCAATGTTACTACTGCAAGAGAATTTGCAATAGATCAAGATACTCAAAGAATAAAAATATATTTAGAAAGATAGATGCAAAATCCATCCATCAGCAGACACTCTGCAGGACTGCATAAGGTGTTGAACAGTTGTAAAAATGTAATATCAAATTTTCCATGTTAATTTGAAACTTTCTCAAAACATAATATTCTGAAAATACTTCACCCAAAGTTTTTAAAACAGAAGAAAGTGCCATATCCATTTGTGTGAAGTCAAGATTAGCTAAATTACAGTGTATTATACGATATGTCTAATGTTATAATATCAATAATGCACCAATGCTAAACACTGAAGTATTATGTGGAGTAGTTCCAAGGATCTTCAATTGGTTGTGTGATAGGTAGTTTTTTCAGAATATTATATTTTGAAAAAGTTTCAAATGAACATGGAAACATTGATAATACATTTGTACAACTGTTCAACACCTTATGCAGTCCTGCAGAGCTTCTGCTGATGGATGGATTCTGCATATATGTGGCTTGAGATGAGACGATACCTAAGAATATGAATTACAAATAGGCATTCATATGACCCACATCACCCACCTCCCTCCCCCCCCAGCAGCCTAACAACAGAACAATGGGAAGGTAACCAGATAACAGCTCCCTAACACAAGATAACAGCCGCCTGGTAGATCTAAGAACAGAACTCAATAGTAAAATCCCATGTCCCACTGCGTTCCATTTAGTTACATTGAGAAGGAAAAACAACAGCCTGGCAGAAAGCAGTTCCCTCCTAAAGTGCTGGCACAAGTCACATGACCAGGGGCAGCTGGGAAATTGACAATATGTCTAGCCTCATGTCAGATTTCAAAACTGAATATAAAAAAAAAATCTGTTTGCACTTTTGAGAAATGGATTTCAGTGCAGAAGTCTACTGGAGCAGCACTATTAACTGATGCATTTTGGAAAAAACATGTTTTTCCATGACCGTATCCCTTTAAGTAAAAATTAATCAAGAGAAAATAAATGCAAGAAACCAATTAAAAAATCTTTTTTAAAAAAAGGTATTTATTTTGTAAAGGAAAAAAAAACACACACACTTTTAAATAATCTATCTATACGCTAGCAAATAAAAATTAATTGATAACTTAATTAATTAAACAACTCATAAATGTGTTAACTATTTCATAGGTATTAAATGATAACAATGATTTAAAAGCCAAGATCAGTTTATTCAAGATTTGTTAACAAAGTGAATACTAGATTATTCAGGAAATTCATAAAGTATAAAAAAGAAAATACAGCCTGAGCTAATTAATACAGCCAGAATGAATGAATCTAAAGATGGGTTCATTGGTGTCTAGTGGATACCTGCAGCTTCAGATGCGCCAAACCACACGCTGCTAATCGTGTGTCCGTGTTTACGCTATGTGTGTATAAGCAGCGTGATGCGTAATGGGGTCAAGTAAAAAAAATAATAATTGTACAAAAAACGAAGGGGGAAGTGATGTCGGTGGATTTAAAATGGCCAAGCGAAGGAAGAAATAGTGTCCATACTTTGAGACCTTGGACACAGAATATGGCTGCGCTTTAGAACTAATTAATATGGCGGTTGGGGAGGCACAGATGTGGCTAATATAATGAAGGTTAGAGAATTTGAACCCTTTACTTTTCCTTTAACTTCTTTCAATCAAAATGGGTATTACATTAGTAACAGGTATGGGACCAGTTATCAGAATGCTTGGGTTTTCCGGATAAATGATCTTTCCGTCATTTGGATCTTTATACTTTGTCTACTAAAAAATAATTTAAACAGTAAATAAACCCAATAGACTGGTTTTGCTTCCGATAAGAATTGATTATATCTTAGTTTGCATCAAGTACAATTAGGGTATCCACCTGCCCGGTAAAAATGATGGTTGATCCCAATATTATTAATAGGGAAAATAGATAAATATATAGGAAGGCCAGTATTTTTTTTTCTAGAAAAGGTGGCAACCCGAAGTACAATGTACTATTTTATTATTCCAGAGAAAGAGGAAATCATTTATAAAAATGTGGATTATTTGGATAAAATGCAGTCTAAGGGAGACGGCCTTTCCATAATTCAGAGCTTTCTGGATATCGGGTTTCCAGATAACATATCCCATACCATATTAAAAGAACAGTAACACCAACAAATTAAAAGCATTTTAAAGTAATTAACATACAGTTTACTGTTGGCATGCACTGATAAAAGCTTTGTGCTTGCTTCAGAAACACTGCTTTAATTTATATAAAGAAGCTGCTATAGGGGCAGTTTTACCAGTGCAGAGCAACAGTACATAATATTTTTATTACTTAGATACGCTTTCAGTTACTGTTCTTTTAAAAACAAAGTTGGGAGTCAGAGGTACCATAAACAGAGGAGTCAGCGTTGAAGGATTTATGTAAGGATTCCACAGCCCTGCTTGATATGGTGCATCTAGGGTTGCCACTTAGCCGGTATTTTACCGACCTGGCTGGTATTTTTGATGGTTGATCCCAATGTTGTTAATAGGAAAAAAAAGATAAATATATAGGAAGCCAACTGTTTTGCAGGCCTGTAGCTGATCTGACTCCTGCTATATTATTTCAAGAGACCGGAAACATTATTGCCTTTAATTGCAGTTAATGTTTTTTAAATACAGGTACGGGACCTATTATCCAGAATGCCTGGGATAATGAATCTTTCCGTAATCTGGATCTTCATGCCTTAAGTCTACTAGAAAATCATGTAAACATTACATAAACCCAATAGGCTGGTTTTGTTTTCAATAAGGATTAATTGTGTCTTAGTTGGGCTCAAGTACAAAGTTTTATTATTACAGATAAAAAGGAAATCATTTTTAAAAAATGTGGATTATTTCACTATAATGGTGTCGGTGGGAGACGGCCATTCTGTAAATCAGAGCTTTCTGGATAAGGGATATCCGATATACAAGATATTAAAAATGCTTAAATGAATGTATGTCGGAAAAGTTGCTTAGAATTGCGTTTTTTCTTTTTGTTACACATAACCTTTTCTCCAGTCTATTTGCATTCATTTACATTTCCTGTTGTTGCACAAAGGGAGTAGACAAGCTGGTGCTGTATGTTAAATCATAAAAAAAAAAGTTGTGGTTGAGGTAGAACAGGAAGAAAAGGCTGCAGATCTGTACATGTATCATAGAATAAACAATCTTTTTGACTATCAAATGAAATCAAACCTTGCCTAGAAAAGCAGCCAGCCTGCATTCGTTATAGTTGTTCTCTATGGAACAGTCTCGTTCTTCTTGTATCTGGTTACATGGGGCCTATAGATGGTATAGAGCGTTCTTCCTATGGCAGCAGTCACAAGATCTCATTTTGTACGAGCTGCAATCTTGCACAAATGATTTCACAACATACAAGTGTAATTGTTCTGCATGGAAAAATACCCAGGTCTGATACAGAAGAGCACTTTGTATTTCATACCTTTATCGACATGATCACAGTATTGGCATAAGGGTTTAATCTGCAGCAGCTGTCAAAATACTACACTGGGCAGAGGGCTTTGTTCCGCTAGAGCTCAAAGTGAACTAAAAACAGTGCCAAAGACAGGCTGCTTATCCAGAATTATTCTAATAGGGTAGGGAGTTAATTGGTCACCTTTAAATTAACTTTTAGTTTTGTGTAGACACTGATATTCTGAGACAATTTGCAGTTGGTTTTTATTTTTATTATTTGTGGGTTTTGAGTTATTTTGCTTTTTATTCAACAGCTCTCCAGTTGGCAAATGTCAACAATCTGGTTGCTAGGGCCCAAATTACCCTAGCAACCAAGCATTGCTTTGAATACAAGACCGGAATATGAATTAGGAGAGGCCTGAATAGAAAAAGGAGTAATAAAAAGTAGCAATACATTTGTAGCCTTACAGAGCATTTGTTTTTAGATGGGGGTCAGCAATGCCCGTTTGAAAACTGGAAAGAGTCCGAAGAGGAAGGCAAATAATTCAGAAACTATACCAAAAAGTCAACTGAAAAGTTGCTTCGAATTAGCCAAGTTGTAAAAAGGTGAACCTCCCCTCTAAGAGCATTTGTGCAGGAGAAGACATTGTAAAAGTGACTTTCCTGCATGCTTGCTTTCCACATATTTAGAAGTCATTGTTTCCCTTCAAATATGTTGTATCTAGTGCCATAAATGTGCACATCAATGTACAATGCAATGAAGGGTACAGAAGCAAACTGAGCATAACCTTGTAAAAGGAGAATTAACTGGAATGGTATGTTCCTTGGGTGCCATAGTGTGTGGATGCAACAAAAGGGAAGCAAGTTGAGTGGTGAAGGAACTGAGGAGATCAACACTAGGGGGCTACTGGTGGGGTACTGGACAACCGGGGTGAGGGTGTCCATGGAGAGCAAGAATGTGAATGCCACTCCTTGGCCCTGAACCTTTGCCTCATTAGATGCCACCAGAAACTCATCTTTTCTGCTGATGAATGCTCTGGGCTGCTGTCATTGATTTACACTTAAGGGCTAGGCCAGACGGGGAGATTCGGGGGCATTTTGTCGCCTGGCGACTTCTCGCCGCGACTTGTAGCCCCCGAACCTCCCCGAATAGCCACTTACCTAAGCGCACCGGCGTTGCTTGAAAACGCCGGCGCGTATCCACACGGAGCGGCGCGCTTTTTGAAATCGCTCCAAATTGCCTCGCCAGGCAATTTGGAGCAATTTCAAAAAGCGCACCGCTCCGTGTGGATACGCGCCGGCGTTTTCAAGCAACGCCGGTGCGCATAGGTAAGTGGCTATTCGGGGAGGTTCGGGGGCTACAAGTCGCGGCGAGAAGTCGCCAGGCGACAAAATGCCCCCGAGTCTCCCCGTCTGGCCTTAGCCTAAAGGCAACATAAATGTGTAATTAGTAATTCAGATTTCCAGTGTTGTCAGCAAGGCAAGGTACTGTTAGATGGGTGCTTCTCTTGGCATTTTTTGTATATCTTCTCAGCTCTGCTTCCACCTCTCTGCTTCAGTTTTCCCTTTAAAGTGGACCCGTCACCCCAAAAAAATATTCAAAATCATATTTTATCACATTAGTCAAGCAAAATGAACATTAATTACACTATATAAATTATTTTAATCTTGTTTCCTTCAGTCTGGGAATTCATAATTATAACAAGCAGGCAGGAGCCATTATATGGACACTGTTATTAAGACAAGCCTTGCCTCATCTCAGAATCTTGTTTGTGCACCAGAATGGGGGACCCAATGTCTATCCCCATGTCCTGGCTACACAATTAAATGGTTAAGAGAACTGGGGGAATGTGTGGGGAGCAGTTCTACAATAGCTAGATTTATATGATATTGTCTGCCTCTAGTATTTTAAAGGTGGCCATACGCGGAGAGATCCGCATGTTTGTGGATGTTGCCAAATGAACGGACCTCTCCCCAATATGACCACTTTGAGGTGGGCGATATCTGTTTGATCTGATTGTGGGACCTAGGGCCCAGTGATCGGATCACAACGGAGGACATCTGGCCGACTTTCGGGAAGTCCATCAGAGGGCCCCATCAGTCTTGGTTTGTCGGCAGCTTTTATCGGCGCGTGTATGGCTATCTTTAGGCAAACCTTGCATTCTCTTATATGCTCTTAAGATTACTATTGTTGCACAGATATTGTTTTGTAAGATATGTACTGGTTATACGGGCTGATACATTAGATAGCTTTAAGAAGGGGTTGGATGGTGTTTAGCAAGTGAGGGAATACAGGGATATGGAAGATAGCTCATAGTACAAGTTGATGCATGGACTAGTCCGATTGCCATTTTGGAGTTGGGAAGGAATTTTTCCCATTCTGAGGCAAATTGGAGAGGCTTCAGATGGGTTTTTTTTTTTGCCTTCCTCTGGATCAACTAGCAGGCAGGTTAAAAAAGTTAATAGGTTGAACCTAACTTACTATTTTACTATGTATATTTGATGCATATAAGGCAGGAAACAAGCCCACTATATCGACAAAAGACTTGGAAATTGGTCCGCTCATTGATCGGCCTGGGCCTAAAACTTTTTAATGGCAGCCGAAATTCACCTAGTTTTTAGTGCTAAATCATCAGATACAAGTATAATTCGGTTTTTCTATCTGTATATCTGATGATTCGGCTCTAAGGGGCTGATTTACCAAAATTCTTAACAATGTTTTTTTTTTTATATAAACAAAGTCGACCAAATTCTCTTCTGCAATTTGAACTCCTTCCCTTTTTCACGAAAACAAGACGTCGCAAAAAAATTGTCAATTCATATCCTACGATTTTATAGAAATGATCTGACGAAAACCCAGACTTTATCGGATTATCCAGCGCAGATCACGATGTCAAAAAAACAACTTCAGGGACATCTGCCCTTGTCTCCTACATGACCTCGACAGGTTGAAATGGCGTGTTTTCGTATTTGGATTTTATATCGTAATATATATTTTATATAATAAATGTCCCGTGAAAAACGTTCTTGTGACCATTGCTTTTGTTATTGTAGTGTGTTACTGCAGTCTATACGTCACAAGTGGTGTCTCTTTTTACTGGCTATTGGGTTATATGGAGCAGTATCAGTATATGTGTTTTTGGTGGTTCTGTGTTGTCTCCTCCCAGTACAAAATACTTTTCAAGTGTCTTTATTTTATCAGTAATTCACATGTGAGCATATCTGAAGAGTAGTTTGTAGGTTGCCTCCCTGTCAGACCGCAGATACTGTATCTGTAAGAGTTTTGGAACCAGTTCAACCCGAACGCTTCACTAGTTTTCTCATAAATGTGATCTTTTTTTATTTTGTGTGTCACTTGTTTTCAGGAAATTGCTGTAGAAAGTGCCATGTCTGTAACAGCATAGTATCTCAGTAATTTCCCAAGTGTTCTTCGTGTTTTTGTACTTTGGATTTCATTCACATTAAAAAAGGAATTTTTTATTATGAGTATACAGCAATTGCCTTGTCTGTTTAGTTATGCTATTGTGATTGAGAACACTATAGAATGTGAAACAGCTGTCGTTTGTTGCCCCTGTCCTCTCCCTTTTATTTTCTCAAATTTTCATCATCAGGACGGAGAAATGGGAATTGGCACACAGCAAATAAAAATATCTGAACCAATGAGGGTGTGGTTGAGCAGCATGCCGCCCCCTAAAATCCTGCCACCCTAGGCCCAGGCCTAGGTGGCCTCTCCACAAATCCGGGCCTGTGAAACAGTTTTGGGGACGTTAAAGGCTGTTTTTCAGTAACCTAAACACATGGCACCTAAAACTACTACCTATGTATATGTGAATAGTTTGCTTAGAGGCTGCTGCATTTTCAGGCACAGGTATGGGACCGGTTATCCAGAATGCTTGGGACCTGGGTTTTTCAGGATAACAGATCTTTCCGTAGTTTGGATCTTCATACCTTAAGTCTACTAGAAAATCATGTAACCATTAAACGAACCCAATAGGTTGGTTTTTGCTTCCATTAAGGAGTAATTCTACCTTAGTTTGGATCAAGTACAAGCTACCGTTTTATTGTTACAGAGAAAAAGGAAATCGTTTTTACAAATGTAGATTATTTGATTATAATGGAGAGAGAACCTTTCTGTAATTCAGAGCTTTCTAGATAATGGGTTTCCGGTTAACGGATCTCATACCTGTACAAACGGCATCACCCAAAAAGGTGCTCAGTTGCAGGCAATTCACATATTAGTTGGTGTGCTGCGTGCAGGTGTGTTTGTGTTTGGACTTAAGCTGTCCATGAATGATCGTTGGTTTCAACACACACGTGTAGAGCTGAATCATCAGATATACATATAGAAACAATAGAATTCTACCTGTATCTGAAAAATCAGCTCTAAACAGTGGCCGATGTTCCGTCCAGGCCGATGTTCTGGTGCATCAAAATTTTCCGTCCAGCCCGATCAATTAGCCAGCTGATATCCAAGTCTTCTGCCGATATCGGTCGGCTCATTTCTCACCATACACACACCAAATATGGTACGCAAATTAGTTTTCTACGGTATTATCTGTGCGTCTATGGCCACCTTTCCTTTTATATGATTTATATGAGCCATTGCCCTCACCTTCAAGTTCCTTGCTCAACATCAATGATGGGAGTTGCAATGTCCAAATGGATATCACCCTACATGACAGTAACTATAACTTTTTAGGCTAAGGGGTACATAAAGCTGTTTCAGACATTGTTCCCAATGCACTAAAGCTGGCCATAGACGCAAAGATCCGATCGTAAGATGATTCCAATGATCGGATCTTTGCATCTCCCGACCTGTCACTAACCTTCAGATCAACTAAAGTAGTAAAAAGCACAGATCAGCCGACGTTCTGCCCCTGACAAGGATCGTACGAAAGTTGTACGATTAAAAACCTAGTGACGGTCTCCCACTGAAAATCGTACGATCTGCAATAGACGCAAAGATATTATCGCCAGCCGACAGAAATTTTCTAACCTGGCCGATCGACCAAACGACCAATCAGCATGGCACGACAAATGTCGGAACACTCCACACACGATCCGAAAATCATACGAATCGAGGATTCGTACGATCGGATCGTTGCGTCTATGGCCAGCTTAAAACGCTCAGAATTTTAGATTTTTTTCATGTGAATACATGCTTGTCTTTTGGGTGAAAATTTCTAGTATATTGCCTATACTGTCCTTTGCGTGCCATTTAAATTGAAAGGATTCAGTGCAGTGGGAGATGATTTTTGGGCCATTTTGCTGCTGCTTTTTAGGGATGTGGGGGGGAAAATTCCAAAATCACTATGTACCATAACCATTAACTTTCAAATGCCTGTAGAACTGATTGTAATTTTCAAAGTGATTTGGGTGTACGGCCATATTGTTATGTATTAGAGACATAGTCAGGCTGGGACTTCTCTAGTTTGCTGTGCTTGCTTTTTTTTTTTAAAGTGAATCACCATTAAGGTTGCATTCCCTGCATTAATTTTGGTGCTGCCCTTTTTCATTGATTGGATCCCATTCAAAGCAACTAGAACCCTGATTTATGTAGTACTTGTTCATTGCGACTGCATTCCCATTACTCCCGGATCACACACTGTGCACAAATCTATTTTTCTCCCCCTAGATTAATGCATAGATTAATTTCAGTTGCATGTAGGACTACCTTATGCACTCTGTGATAACATATTTCTGTTAACCTTCCTGCTCCTATTTATTTCCTCTGGAGTCATGTGCTTCCTTGAAGCCATAACTATTTCATCATTGTTGATGGGTGTAAGTCACTGGACAGGATGGGAACAGATAATGGAGTGTCATAGGGCAGGGTGCCTGGACAAAGACCTTGCGTTGCGTGTAACAAATATGTGCTGTCTGCACTTCAGATTCATAAGAAGATGATTATTTCTGTACAATTGGCATACAAGGACAGGAAAAGTACTGACGCTGAAATGTGATATTCTAGCCCTTTGTTATCCTGTTGCCAGACTCTGCTGTCAGATCTTTGCCCCAGCTGAGGTTTTGTATATTTAGAATATAGGTCAAGTAAGAGCATATTTATGTTGATTAGAAGGAACTTTATTCATATTACACAGTGTTAAGGTGGCCATAAATGGACGCTTGACCATTTAGCAACCAATTGACCTATGTATTGCTATCTGACTGGGCAAGCTTCAAAATCCTGTTGCCTTTGGAACTGCAGGACCCATAGATGTGGTCCATGGTCAGCTGGTGTGCAAGGGTAAAATAAAATAGTGATCTAAAACAGGGATGTCCAACCTCTGGCCCAATGGCCCAGGATGGATATGAATGTGGCCCAGCTTGAACTGCTTGGTTATTGAGGAAGTAGGCAGGAGGGGGGGACTCTGCCCATTGCCCAGTTATTAGTAATAAAAATATAATAATTCAGTTTAATATCTAGGTGTCCTATATTCCACTCTATAATTCCATCTGGTTATCCAACTAGTATTGTAGTTCTTTTTTACTTTTACAAATCAAAAGTGTTTGTGTATTTCATGTGTTGCCCCAGACCATTTTTCTTTTTCCAATGTGGTAAGGGAAGACAAAAGGTTGGACACCACTGATCTAAAACAAAAAGCTAGTTAGGGTAAAGTTTCCAGCCTTAACAGCCCAAGGAAAAAGTTGTCTACAATGTTATATCTTCTTCCCAAGTATCCCCTGCACCTCCCTGAGGGCAGGGGATAGTGTGAAAGGAACAAATAAAGTAAAGCACGGTTTGCCTTAGAATTATTATACATAAAAAATAGTTTTTTTTTTCCAATCTAGAAGTACCCTAGGTAGATGAGATTTTTATGGAATAGGTGCACTGGGCCGCCATCTTATTGGGCAATGTATGGGGCCCTCCAACGAGCTTTCCCAATCAACATCTGGCTGAGAGTGAGGCAGATGTTGATCGGACAGGTTTAAAGGGCAACTAAAGTCTAAAGTAGAATAATGTTAGAAATGCTGTATTTTGTATACTAAATATAAACATAAACTTACTGCACCACAAGCCTAATCAAACAAATGATTTATCCTTTCAAAGTTGGCCACAGGGGGCTGTCATCTTGTAACTTTGTTAGACATCTCTGCAATATCAAGACTCCGCACATGCTCAGTGTGTTCTGGGCTTCAGTTGGCAGGGTTAAGCTTAGGGATCATCGTAAATGATCAAAACAGCACAAGTCAAATAATATCTGCCATAGAAGCCAATACAGCAAGACTGATTAATAATCAGAATATACAGACTGCACTGGGTCTATGGATACAGATCTCTACACAGTCACTGGCTGTTTTACAGGGAAAAAGACACATCTGCTTAAGTTCTGGGAAGTAAGGTGGGGGGGCTCCCCCTGCTCTTTGAAAGTATGATTGTTTCCCTGCAGAGCAGTTAGGGACTGTCTGACAATTCCTATCCCCAGCAGTAAATGAAGGGAGAATTTCACTGCATACAGTCAGGTTTCTTGTAAAAAATGGTAGACAATTTTTAATTGAAGCATATTGGAGATATATTTCTTTTTCATTAAAGAAAGTAAAAATGGGATTTTATTTTTTTGCCTTTACATTCCCTTTAACCTGGAATCAAGGATTTGTAAGATTGGATATTTGTGTCTATACATTGTATCAACAGTCCCAGCCACCAGGGCAGAAATGGACAAATACATTTAGAAATAAACTACAAACAATAGAGAACATGTAATGAATGTTTATTGCAAAGTGTTTAAAAATTGTTTTCTTTTATTAGGTGGCAAACAATTCTGTTTTGTGTTGACATTACCTTTAATGTTTAGTTATTTCCTGATGATGTTTGCTCCAAATACGTTTATGCAGCTTGTATTGTCAAGACACAAGCAACTGGGCAATAATTCATTTTGCAAACGGACGACTTCACATGACAGCCTAGTTGCCTACTTGGTATACATGTATAGACGTGTGGGGTATAATCTCAATCTAGTATATATGTTTTTCACCCAATATTTGTATATATTCAGAAAAATGTTGGTGCACCTGCTCAGTGATCATTTTATTATTGTGTTAGCCAGAAGTGAAACCAGCAAAATTCTAACATAAAAAGATTTCCATGTGTAGCTCGATGTCTGCGGTGTGTGTGCTGAAATAGGGAAGTGTGATGTCCCCCCTGATGGGCAGGCAGTCTTGCACCATTCTGCTTGTATATTCCTGTCTGTCACCCCATTGTCTTCCAACAACAGCTCCTTTTATCTGCTAATGGATATTACTGGAAAACTCTTTGGAGGGGAAGTTTTATTAAATTATCTTACTGTTAAATGGCAATTTCGTTCCACCTTTTGGGGTCTGTAACGGCTGAATCACTTCCTTATGGTGACTAAAAAGGCTGGGCTATGAGCCATAAGCAGTTTCATTAGCCCAATAAAATTAGCAAGTGTTGTTTTGCACCAAATATTTGTGTTTCTTCCCCAGATTCCTATAGCAAATTAATATGATTGAAACCTTTCTGCATTAGAGCTGCTTGCTGTGTTCCCTTCTTCTTCTCACCTTTCCTATTTCCTAGATATTTTGCATGAACCGGAGACAATTTTAGGCCATTACTGCAATCACAAAGTAGTTGCTCTCACTAAAAACTACAGTTGGCCATGCATGTGGCATATCATGAACTGGTAGCAAGTATCAGGGTCTGCAATTATAGCGTTTAGTATCAAATTAGCCTTTGATATTGTGTCTGTCCAAGAAATCATCCAAGCACCTCTTAAGCATCAACAGAATCAGCCATCACAACATCACCCGGCAGTGCATTCCACAACCTCACTGTCCTGACTGTGAAGAACCACCTACGCTGCTTCAAATGATAGTCCTTTTCTTCTAGTCTGAAGGGGTGGCCTCTGGTGATCCTCTTTATGGGTAAAAAGGTCCCCTGATATTTGTCTATAATGTCCTCTAATGTATTTGTAAAGTGTAATCATGTCCCCTCGCAAGTGCCTTTTTATCCAGAAAAGACAACCCCAACCTGGACAGTCTCCCCTCATAATTTAAGTCTTCCATCCCTCTAACCAGTTTAGTTGCACTTAGTCTCTGCACTCTCTCCAGCTCATTTACATCCCTCCTAAGGACTGGAGTCCAAAACTGCACTGCATATTCCAGATGAGGCCTTACTAGTGATCTATAAAGAGGTATAACTATGTTTTCATCCCTTGAGTTTATGCCCTTTTTTATGCAAGACAGAACTTTATTTGCTTTAGTAGCTACAGAATGACACTGCCCAGAATTAGACAACTTGTTATCTATAAAAAACCCAAGATCCTTCTCCCAACACACTGCCATTTAGTGTATAACTTGCATTTATATTATTTTTTGCCAAAGTGCATTTATCAACATTGAATCTCATTTTCCAGTTTGCTGCCCAGTTTCCCAACTTAGACAAATAACTCTGCAGAGTGGCAGCATCCTGCAAGGAACCTATAGTTCTGCACAATTTAGTATCATCTGCAAAAATAGAAGCAGTACTTTTAATGCTCCAGGTCATTAATAAACAAGTTGAAAAGCAAATCTGGGTGTTTGATCTACTTGTAGCATTTTAATCAGATCACCTGCATGTGCCCTGAGACCAGAAGTGGGCAGTTGGAGGCTCCCCAAATGTTTCCTTTGGCTGATGATGATATTATGGGTTTATTATTACCAACATTGTGTTTACCTTATGGTGTCCAAATTCGACTTGTGTACTAGGATGCCCTTTGTGCTATCAAACAATTGCTTAGGTTTGATTTGCAGGTAAAATACAGAGGGATTGTCTGGTTCCTGCTGTCTGAAAGCCTTGTGGATGTGTATAACAATGTTGGCAATAACAAATGGAAGAGTAAAACAGTTCATTTAAGGATGATCCCTTTATTACCAACTGAATAGGTCATTACTGCAGGCTTTCAGAGAACTAGGGCCCCGTCATGTGCTGCTATTCAATAATGTTTGTTTTACTGCTGCCTTCATCAGGGCCTCACCCAGGAGGAAGTCCATTTTCCAGGGGGCAATTCACTTAAAGCCAGACGATTAAGGGGATTTGGTTTGAACTTGTGTTACCTCAACTGAAACTAGTGACTCAGCTATCAATTACAGCCCAGTATCATGATATGTTTATGGTCCTGTTTGCCTTTCAGCTCAGCGGGGTCAGTCATTTTTAGATCAATACAGACACCAGTTTACACAACCTCAATGAGATACTTGTGTCACATGAAGCAGCATATGCTTAAAGTGACCAATTTTTGCAGAAACTTCATTTCTATCTGAGAGAGCCCACAGCATGCCCCTGCGACATCCATATTGATGCGTGCACACGTTGAGGTTTGAGTTGTGCTTTCCACAAAAACTTGAGTTGTGTGTTTTTTTTTTTTTTTATAAAAAGATGGTTCTAAACAAGGGCAGTATGTTTAAGGCAGACTTGCATACCACACAAGGCTAAAGGGGAAGTTCACCTTCAGGTTAACATTTAATATGTTAGAGAACGGCCTATTCTTAGCATTCTTAGCAACTTGTCATGGTCTTCATTTTTTTATAGTCTGTGGTAAGGGGTAGGCACCATGCTTAGTTCAAATGACTTGCTCAGCTGCAGCACTTTGCTAAAACAACAGGACCCACTAGTCCTTAAAGGGATACTGTCATGGGAAAACATGTTTTTTCAGAACGCATCAGTTAATAGTACTGTTCCATTAAACTTCTGCACTGAAATCCATTTCTCAAAAGAGCAAACAGATTATTTTATATTTTATTTTGAAATCTGACTTGAGGCTAGACTTTGTCAATTTCCCAGCTGCTCCTGGTCATGTGACTTGTGCCAGCACTTTAGGAGGGAACTGCTTTCTGACAGGCTGTTGTTTTTCCTTCTTAATGTAACTGAATAGAACCCAGTGGGACATGGGTTTTTACTATTTAGATCTACCAGGCAGCTGTTATCTTGTGTTAGGGAGCTGCTATCTGGTTACCTTCCCATTGTTCTGTTGTTAGGCTGCTGGGGGGAAAAGGAGGGGGTGATATCACTCCAACTTGCAGTACAGCAGTAAAGAATGATTGAAGTTTATCAGAGCACAAGTTACATGACTTGGGGCAGCTGGGAAATTGACAAAATGTCTAGTCCCATGTCAGATTTCAAAATTAAATATAAAAAAAAATCAGTTTGCTCTTTTGAGAAATGATACATTGATAAATTTATTTTCTTTATCAATTTAGGCACCTAGACTTCTTGGCATGCACACCCGCAACTACAATTTCATTTTTTTATAGTTTTTTTCCCCTTCATTATTTGCTTCTCTCTTTCCAATGGCCACCCGCCCTCTCAATCATAAAGCTATGGCTCTGTGAGTCTACAACTTTATCGTTCCTTTTTATTCCTTGTATTTTTATTCAGGCCCTCTCCTGTTTATATTCCAGTCCCTTATATAGACTACTTCTTGGTTTCTGGGGTAAACTGTACACTAGCAACCAGAGCTCTGCTTAAATGCCAAGCCAGAAACTACTGAACAAAAGACACTATTTAATCAAATTAATTCCAATTGAAAATCCTCACTGTCTACAAAATGAAAAGTTATTTAGCAGTGAACTAGCACTTACAGTTGCTAATGCGTAGGCACATTTATCTGTGCTTAGCATGGTTGATTATATTTGTAACAATACTGTCAGACCTGGGGATCATTGGCGCCTAAAGAAATACATGTGTGTGTGTGTGTGTGTATACATATTTTTTTTCTCTTGCTATAAATAGGCTGTGAGAAGTGGTACAGTGAGTAGATTTGTTTCTTTAATCTGCTTTAGTGGCTGTTAGAAACCAGTCTTGCTGACTAGATTGGAATCTCTGCATGTTTTCCTTCTTGCCTAGGAGTAGTCTTTGTTATTATTGCCTCTTCTTCGGGCGACTAATCTCCCGAAAAGCCTTCCTGACGGCTAGAATCTAAATTCGCCAGCGGGATGGCACTCCGAGCTCTTCGTTTTCCGAAGTTTCCTCGTGAGGTAACTTTGGGTAACTTCGGAAAATGATGCACTCCGGTCGGAGTCGGAGCGCTTTGTTTTCCGAAGTTGCCTCACAAGGAAAGTGATGTGAATGCCATCCAGCCAGCAATTTCGATTCTAGCGGTCAGGCTTTTCGGGGAAATTATTTGCCCCAAAATAGAGGCAATTAGTCGCCGGGTGACTAAATCTCCCCAAAGCTCTTTGTGTGTCTCTGCTCTAAGCAATCCATCAGATGATCAGCAATCCATGAAATTACTATACCCTTAGCAGCAGTGCATTTTGACAGACCTAACCCCCCCCCCCC
>CM044433.1:27121841-27139835 GCA_024363595.1 Xenopus borealis | reverse complement strand
GCAAAAGAATAAGAAATCAGGAAGGGGGCAAATAGTTTTTCACACCACTGTATACAAAAATGTCACAATGCAAGGCTGATTAGTAATTAATTCACATTGCTGCTTTGAAACCAGTGCAGTCGGCATCAGATTTTAATAATGGCGACCCCCTTTGCACAGCTTTGAAGGCCCGAATCATTAATGTTCTAGAAATTCTGGAACTTTAGATGCAGTAAGTTCAGTTTATTAATACTAATACAGGTATGGGGCCTGTTATCCCAAATGCTCAGGACCTGGGGTTTTCTGGATTACAGATCTTTCCATAATTTGGATATTCATACCTACTATAGATATGTAAAAAAATCTTGTAAACATTAAATAAACCCAATAGGCTAGTTTTGCTTCTAATAAGGATTAATTATATCTTAGTTTGTATCGTGTACAAGGTACAGGTATGGGATCCATTATCTGTTATCCAAATAGCTCCGAATTACAGAAAAGCTGTCTCTCATACACCCCATTTTATCCAAATAATAAATCTTTTTTTTAAATGCTTTCCCTTTTCTCTGTAATAACAAAACAGTAGCTTGTACTTGTAATTAAGATATAATTAATCCTTATTGGAAGCAAAACCAGCCTATTGGGGTTATTTAATGTTTACATGGTTTTCTAGTAGACTTATAGTAGGAAGTTACAAATTATGGAAAGATCCTTATCTGGAAAACCGCAGGTCCCGAGCATTCTGGATAACAGGTTCCATACCTGTACTGAGAAAAACAAAGTTGTTTTTAAAAGATTTAGGTTATTTGGATAAAAAGTAGTCTATGGGAGATGGCCATTCCTTAATTCAGAGCTTTCTGGATAACAGGTTTCCGGATAATATATAGAGGTAGTTACCTATCTTAAAAACATGATTTTTAGGGCTACAATTTTTTCGTTCTTGCTACTTTTTTTTCGTCATTTTTCTATTCAGGGCCCCTCCTCTTCATATTTCAGTCTTTTATTCATATCATTGCATAGTTGCTAGTGTAATTTAGACCCTAGCAATTGCTGAAATTGCAAACTTCCGCATTCTGCCTCGGGACTTCATAAGGAGCGCACACTTCGGAGCTGTCAAGGGGGGGCGGCTCTTTGAAGAATGCAGCACTGCCGGCCCTCCTTCAGCCCTGGGCCCGGGACACTTGTCCCCCCCCCCCCCCCCCCCCCCCGATGGTGGGCCTGATCCCAACTAAGATATAATTAATCCTTATTGGAAGCAGAACCAGCCTATTGGGTTTAATTAATGTTTATATTATTTTCTAGAACACTTAAGGTATGAAGATCCAAATTGTGGAAAAAGGTGTTATCCGGAAAACCCCAGGTCCTGGGTCCTGTAGTTTATCCCCCCTTTTCAAAATTAGTTTAATGAATAGGGCTTGTGCTGGTCATACTTTTTGCCTCTATTCATGGTTTTTGTTATTTCTTGCAGTAACCAGGGCAAATTAAGAAATCTATGCAAAAATCACATCCTACTATATTCACACGAACACAACCAAAACAAATTCACTGAGAAACCTTTTCTATGAGTAAACCACCTGCTGACTCCTCTGAACTAGAAAATTCTCAAGATTTTTAGAGAATTCTGACATTGCACAATGGATGGATTTTTTTCCAAGTGTTTTCATGTGAGAAATGTGCCCCAGAATGTTTTACATGATATTTGTATCCATTTCTTCCTGTATAGGCTCACTAAAAACAGGCAAATGTTACACCAGGCACCATATGAAGCCCCAGCTGAGCCTTCTACATGTTTTACTTAGCATGTATATACAGTATAGCAAAATAAATGCTGTAAACCTATTTGAGAACAGGTTTTATTTTCCCCTTTAACATTGTAGATTACAGAAAAATCAAGAGAGTAAAGGATACATTATCCAGAAAGCTCAGAATAACGGAAAGGTTGTCACTCATAGATGCCGTTTTATCCAAATAATCCAATTTTTTAAAAGTGATTTCCCTTTTCTCTGTAATAATAAAACAGTACATCCTGTACTTGATCCCAACTAAGGTAAAATTAATCCTTATTGGAAGCAAAACCAGCCTGTTGGGTTTATTCAATGTTTACATGATTTTCTACTAGACTTAGGGCATGAAGATCCATATTACAGAAAGATCCGTTATCCGGAAAGCTCCAGGTCCTGAGCATTCTGGATAACCGGTACAATACCCATACAAATTAAAATCCTGTGTTATACCAGGAAAATGTCATACTTTAAAAAGATTAAATTAATAGTGGTATCACAGTAGTCTTGGAGACTTGCTTTATAATACAGGTCTAGAACCTACTAAAAATCTCCAATATACGGGAAGGCCATCTCCCATAGAGGCAGATTCACTAAAGCGCGAAGTGTCTAACGCTAGCGCTAATTCACCAGCGTGACGTCATTTCGCAACTTCGCAAATTCACACGGATAGCACTGTGCAACTTCGCACCCTTACGCCAGGCGAAGTTGTGCTCTGACGAAGGATCGTAAATTCGCAAATTCACTAAGATGAGCATTTTCCTCTACATTTTTTTCTAAGTCCCAAAAAAACGCCGGCGTATTTTAGCATAGGAGGGTGATAGTCTGAAAAAGATCGATAATTTTTTGGGGGGTTTACCCTTCTTTCCCCCCTACATTTCCTAACATATGGCAACTCAACTGTACAGGGGGCACATGTATAGGACAACTTTATATAATTTATTAAAGGTTTCCTGGGCTTGTGTAGTGGCTGTAACATATAATTCTATTATAAGTTAAAGTTCCTGCCGTATGCAAATTAGGCTTCACTAGCGTAACAGTGCTCTGACTAACGAAGTAACACTAGCGCAACTACGATACCATTCGCCGACCTGAGCGTAAATTCGCACTTTAAATATTCCATACACTGCAGCACACTGGAGATTGAAGTTTAGTGAAATTAGAGTATTTTTATTAGCTCATGGTAGACAAATAAGAGCATAAATTTGCACTTTAGTGAATTTGCGTAGCGCTGGAGAAAATTTGCCTGGTGAAGTGCGGCAAACGCTAGCGAAGCTAACGCTAGCGACTTTTCGGATCTTAGTGAATTAGCCCCATAGAGTTTATATTAAGCCAACTGTTTAAAAATGATTTCCTTTTTCTCTATAGTAATAAACCAGTACAGGAATGGGACCTATTATCCAGAATGCTTGGGACCTGGGGTTTTCCACATAACAGATCTTTCTGTAATTTGGATCTACATACCTTAATTCTACTAGAAAATAATTAAAATTTGAAATAAACCCAATAGGCTGGTTTTGCTTCCAATAAGGATTCCTTATATCTTAGTTGGGATCAAGTACAAGCTACTGTTTTACTATAATAGAGGAAAAGGAAATCATTTTTCAAAATCTAGATTATTTAGATTACAAATTACAGAAAGGTCCATTATGTGTAAACCCCCAAGTGTGAATAATAGATCCCATACCTGTGTTTCCTAATCCCAAATTTACTCCTATTATATCAACTGTCAGCGCTACGCAACAAGTTGGTGCTTTAGAAATACATGTTAACTGTCAATCTTGTGAAGTAAGTCAGACCAGAACTAGCTGAAATGTGACCGAAAACATTACCATTTTTTTTATTCCCTAAATGCTTCCAGCTTTCCTCTCCCTTTAAGCTTAACGCACTTTCCAGGAAAACTCTGCTTTCCTGGGCATAAGACCAATGTTAGGTCATCCATTTATATTCATTTGTTGTTGTCGTGTGTTTCATGGTTATGAAATCCCGTTCTTATCCTTGGCATACCAAAACAGCCTGCCGGGCGTATGGTGGAACAGACTGCACCAGGACTACGCACAACTTGTTTATTCCTTCACACGAGTCCCTAGAAATCCGTCCTACGTGAGCATTTATAGGCGGAGGCCGTGTCCTACCAATTATTTCTGTACAGGGTGTGAACTGGAGCGGGTTGACTTTCTCCACAAGTGGAGACCGATCAGAAGTTTGATTCAAAATAGGCCCTGTAATTTGAAGTATGCAGATGCCCAAACAGTCCCCTACCAGTTCAAAAAAATATTCACTGTCTATACCAGGGGTCCCCAAAGACCAGAATTGGACCTGAATTTGCTCCTGTACTGGTCCCCGGACCAAAAAACGTTTGAGAACCCCTGGTCTACGTAGTGTTGCCACTTGGCCGCTATTTTACTGGCCTGGCCGGTATTTTTGATGGTTGATCCCAATGTTATTAATAGGGAAAAAGATAAATATATAGGAAGGCCAATATTTTTTTCAAGAAAAGGTGGCAACCCTAGGGCTATGGCATCTTACAACTGCCCTTTTGTTGCAATTGATTCCCAGGCCTGGGTGAAGAAAACAACGTGTGACATTAGCCCTAGGGAAAACATACTAAGGTTCTGTAAGCAATACCAATGTATAGTTTTGAGTAGCTGAAAATTCATGAAA
The DNA here is from genome assembly GCA_024363595.1 of Xenopus borealis. NCBI lineage: Eukaryota > Metazoa > Chordata > Amphibia > Anura > Pipidae > Xenopus > Xenopus borealis. The sequence continues at coordinate 27,135,411 of CM044433.1, read as the reverse complement.
AACAACAATTCACAGAAATGCATTGAAGTCAATGGGCGACAGAATTTGTTTTTTTTTGACATGCAACATTTTGGAGTCTGAGTGTCATTTTCTGTGCAAAACTTTTCGCGTATCACTGGTTATAATGTTGGGCAGCTCTGGGTTTCAACAGCAGCACAGGATTTTTACCTACCGTATTGAAGCAAAGCTTTTTCACTAGTGTATATCACTGCTGATACTTGACCAGCTGTAGCCAATAGGCACTTTTAGATACAGGTGTGGGAGCTGTTATCTAGAATGCTCAGGACTGGGGTTTTCCGGATAAAGGATATTTCTGTAATGTGGATCTCCTTACATTGTTTGCTAAAAATCATTTAAACATTAAATAAACCCAATAGGATTGCTTTGGCTCCAATAGGGATTAATTATATCTTAGCTGGGATCAAATACAAGCTGCTGTTTTGTTATTACAGAAGAAATAGGAAATATTTTTTAAAACTGTGAATTATTTGTTTAAAATGAAGTCTATGGGAGATGGCCTTCCCGTAATTCGAAGTTTTCTGGATTGGTTTCCAGATAATGGATTCCATACCTGTATTCTGAAGAATGATGGATGGTTGGACAGCTCAGTCGGTGCTAGCTAAAGAATCAAGGGAGAATGAAAGCCTATAAATGACTGTAGTCGTTCATTGAAGTTCTATAACAGCCTTCAAAGGTGCCCACAGACGCTTGAAATCTTGAGTCTTGTTAGGTCATCAGTTTAGGAAACTTGGGAACCAGCAGCCAAGAGCATGTGCTGTGAATCAGCAGAAATGAATATGAGGAGGTGTCTTCAGAGGCACAGATCTGCACGGCTAAAGACTGAGGTGATGTGGCTAATAAAGAAGCACAAACTGTAATGCATACACTGATTCTTTAGAGGTTCTGTCATGATTTTTATAGTGTAGTTTGTATTTCTAAATTGCACTAATAAAATGACATAAAATTTATAATATTGGTTTGTAGGCTCCATCTCAGGTCATTTTGCCTGGTCATGTGCTTTCAGAAAGAGCCAGCACTTTAGGGTTAGGGCACGCTGGGCGTTTTGGGGAGATTGGCCAGATGTCTATCGGGCAGGATTAAAAATCCCGTCGGATCGCGGTCCCGCGATCTGACCGTCCATATCTGCGCCGATCTGATTGTTGGGCCCTAGGGCCACCTCGAGGTGGGCACATCAGGGAAAGATCCGCTCGTTTGGCGAAGTCGCCAAAAGAGCAAATCTCTACGTGTATGGCCACCATTAGATCTACCATGCAGCTGTTATCTTTTTACCTTCCCATTGTTCTGTTGTTAGGCTGCTGGGGGGGGAATGGAGGGGGGTGATATCACTCCATATCACTTGCAGTACAGCAGTAAAGACTGATTGACGTTGATCAGAGCACAAGTCAGATGGGAAATTGACAATATGTCTAGCCCCTTGTCACATTTCAAAATGAAAAAAATCTGTTTGCTCCTTTGAGAAATGGATTTCAGTGCAGAAGTCTACTGGAGCAGCACTATTAACTGATGTGTCGTCCCATGACACTATGCTTTTAATTTGTGCTCTTTTTTTTTTCACTCAAAAAAAAAATCACAGGTTTATTCATCAAAGACATTATACAAGTAATGCACAAACTGCGATACAAACCAATCTGCATTTAATCAAATGGTTATCGTGTTCTAGATACGTTTGGTTGCTTTACATAGACTTTGCCTTGTAATTTCCGTCTAGACCTAATTTACTAGCTGATTTTATTTTATTATTTTTGTTTGCTATAATCGTAGAACTGGGTCCATTGTTTCCACTGAGTGGGTGGTTTATAGCTCTTAGTGCTGCTATTTCAATTTGTATGTTAGAGTTGATTTCTGTTATCAGTTGGTTATATGTTGGTGCTTCTGTATGTTTCCATGATCTGGATAGTCTCCTAGCTGCAATATGTGTGAGGATTGTTTCAGACATCCCGTGTACCTCCCAACTGTCCCGTCTTTAGAGGGACAGCCCCTCTTTTGATGGCTCAACCCGCTGTCCCTCATTTGTACTGGGAAGTCCTGTTTTTCTCTGCACTGAACAGCCAGAAAAAGAAACAAAGTTTTTAACTTAATTGGCTTCTGGCAGAGAGCCCAAAACAGTCACAGCAGAAGATAAAATGCTTTTGTAACAATTTCTACATAAGCAAATAAATAACTAACAATATAAGATAACAGGTCCCTTTGGAAAAGTTAGACTCACAGCTTCATTAGCAAAACTGTAATAACTGGGGGAAGAAAAATCACGGAAATATGTTCAAACTTTCATAACCTGCCAAATTTTGTAAATTGAACATGGTAATTAGGGGGTGTGGCCACAAAAACGGGCATGTCAAAAAAAATTTTGCCACACTATGTGCAGCAACTTTTTTGTCCCTCTTTTTGTTTCCAAATTGTTGGGAGGTATGACCTTGTCCCCCATAACTGGGAAGATACCTAGAAGAGCCACGGGTGGGGACCGGGATGAGGTACAGTGATTGAAGACTGAATTCCCAAAGTTGCTCATTTTTTTTTTTTTTTTACAGCTCCACCAGAAATGTAGCATCGACCTTTTGCTTGTACATTCTCTCCAGCATAGTGTAGCTGTCCCTGGGTAAATGCGAGCATGCTTTTCTGGTGTGAGGTACCATCTGTGCAGGATTTTATAGTAGTTTTCTAGGTGATCTGCACAATTGGTGTGTGAATTAAACACCAGTCCTTTATTGCAAAATGTTTATTGAAAGTCCTTCTCCCATTGGAGTATTGCTGGGAACTTTCCCTGCTGTATATTTTCGGTTAGTAGATTATAGCATGTTGCAATACCGTTAGGTGCTGCTGGGTTTTTCATACAGAGTCTCCCCAATGGAAATTTTGCTAAAAAAAAGCCTTATTTGCAGAAATTTGTACAATTCCGATTTACGTACCCCATCTGGGTACCAGATTTGTGCTCTTTTAAGCAGCACAAAATTAAATGTGTCCTAACCTGCTAAAAATTATTATGGATATAAAGACATAGATATCAATAATGTTTTTCCTTCCTCAACATATTTAAGCGTAAAGAGCAAGACTCAGGGATTGATTATCTGGAATGCTGAGGACCTGAGGTTTCTGTTTTCTTCATTTATGTCTTCACAAAACAAGGAAGTTAAAAAAAAAATTACCCTCCCCCTTGGCTAATTTGCATATGCAAATGAGGGTTCGGATTCGGTTCGGTATTCGCCCCGAATCCTTCGCAGTGGATTCGGGGGTTCGGCCGAACCCAAAATAGTGGATTTGGTGCATCCCTAGTATCCACAGATCCAGTGCAGTCTGTATATCCTGATTATTGTTGTATTGGCTTCTGGCAAATATTATTTGACTTGTGCTGTTTTGATAATTTATGACAATCTCTAAGCTTAGCCTGCCAACTGAAGCCCAGATCACACTGAGCATGTGCACAGTCTTGGTCTTGCAAAGATGTATAACAAAGTTATAAGATGACAGCCCCCTGTGGCCAACTTTGAAAGCATAAATCATTTGTTTGATTAGGCTTGTGGTGCAGTAAGTTCATGTTCATGTTTAGTATACAAAATACAGCATTTCTAGCCTTATTCTATTTTAGACTTTAGTTGCTCTTTAAACCCAGTTGGACTGTTTTGCCAACAATATGGATTCATGCAGTTTAGTGACCATCACATACAAGCTGCCATTTTATTATTACAGAGGATATTACAGGAAATCCTTTAAAAAAAATTTTAAATGACATGCTTAAAATGGACTCTATAGGAGTTGGTTTGTCTACAATTCCGTACTTTCTTTATAACAGGTTTATAGATAAGGGATCCCCTACCTTTAGTAACTGAAGAGAAAACAACTGAGCAATGTTTTTCCCTTCCTAATTTGAGTCAGGGATATGTCTAAATATAAAATACAGTTAATTTTTTTCTTACATTGTAATTCTAAAAAAAGTCCAATTTTTGGCCAGTTCTTTGATTTCCATTAAAAAGCCCTCTAATGTCACATTATCAGCTGCAGAATGCAGAGAGGACATATCCGTTCACTCCCCCCCAAAATGTTGAATTAATTTGTAAGCTATTTTTAAACTGCTGTTTGTTTATAGAGGACAAAATATTCTGCAGCACAATATGAGATATGATGCTGTGAAAAACCAGTACAAACTCCAGATGGGGATTTCGATCTTAGCAAGACGCAGCTTAAAAAGCCCACATGACTGTTTAATTAAAAACCTGCACTGCGTGTTTCCATTCTCTGTATTCCACTCAATTGATTACATGGAAAAAATGCATTTTGTAGAACTTCTGTGAAACATTGAAACAATATCAAAGAACAGTAAGTGTAAGAATATCACAGTGGGACCCAGCTCTGGACTGGGAGTCCAAATAAGCCCTGGCATTTCACTACATAGAGGTGCAAACAGCTCCCCCCCCACCAGCCCCTCTGGAATTTGCCATAACTCACAGATTGCCAGTCCGGACCTGGTGGGACCGAGACTGTATCTCAGCCTTTTAGCTAAAGGTGGCCACAGACGCAGCGACATCGCCAAACGAGCAGATCTCTCCCCGATATGCCCACGTTGAAGTGGGCTATATTGAGCTGATCCAATCGTGGGCATAATGCATCCGAAACGGGCGGTCGGATTGCAGCACCGCATACACTCACAGATGCGATCTGACAGGATTTTTTAACCTGCCCGATCGAGATCTGGCCGACTGTCGGCCAGATATCGATCAGGGAAGCCCGTCGGATGGCCCCACACTAGGGTTGCCACCCAGCCGGTATTTTACCGGCCTGGCAGTGGCGGAACTACCGGGGGTGCAGGGGGTGCAATTGGGCCAGGGCCCGCACCCCCTCAGGGCCCCCCCCCGGCAGCTTGTGCACCGCCGATTTCCTTGCGCTTCGGCGATTTCCGGAAAGATAATTGCGTACGGAGGGGGGCGGGGGGGCCCGGCTGCACGTCCCGCACAAGGGCCCGCCCCCCTCTAGTTACGTTACTGCGGCCTGGCCAGTATTTTTGTTGGTTGATCCCAATGTTATTAATAGGAAAAAAAGATAAATCTATAGGAAACCCGGTATTTTTTTTTCAAGAAAAGGTTTCAACCCTACCCCACACACAGGCCATTAAGCTACCAACTCGGTCTGTTGGCAGCTTTTATCGGCCCGTGTATGGGTGCCTTAAGACCAAGTGTAGTATCTGTTTTCAATTTTCAGTTTTCCACCGGGTCTGCCAATTTCCCACTGATGGAACTGAGAACTACTTGTTGGTGGCCATGTCAGGGAAGCATGCATTAAACCCAAGCCTTTTTGTGCCCTGTCCTGGGGTGCCTTACAATCACAGTGGGTTCAGACACTGAGATTGGCACTAGGCACCTGTGCTGGGCCAGTCGCAGCGCTGAATAGACTCGTGCACACTGACGCATGCGTGTGAATAGGCTTGCGCACCCACACAGCAGATAGGGGAGAAAGGGGACTGGACTAGGGGTAGGAGGCGGAGAAGGTACATGCCTAGCCCCCCTCCTCCCAATTTGCCACTCTTGGCACAGGCCTACTCTGCCTACCTCTAGTTCTGGCCCTGCTAGGGACTGTAAAGTACTTGGGTTTTATGCAATCTTTTATTCTTTTAATGGGCACCCGGTGTTAAAGGGGTTGTTCACCTTTTATCAGTACAGTTGGTTTAAGATTGCTCACCAGAAATAAAGACTTTTTCCAATTACTTTCTATTTTCTATGTGTGACTGTGTTTCTAATATTGAAGTGTAAAGTGTCATTTTTCACCTTTTGAGGTAGCTCTGGTTGCCGACCCTGTAAACTGTTCTAAATTGATAGATTACTTGATACACTTATCTTTGTCCCTGCTGAGCAGAATCTCTGGGTTTCATTAAAGGCAGGTGTTGGAATTGATACAATAGTTGCTAATATTCCACAGATACTGCTGAGAAATCTGCTAATTGTATCAACTAAATGTAGCAAATTGTAACCGTGTACAGAGTCTGCACTGGAATTACCGAGCTGCCAGACTTTAGTCACAACCATTCAACTTAAAATTTTCGGGAAACCGTAAAAAATAAAAGATTAAAAGCAGTTGAAAAGGCTGGGGCTGATCACAACCACTTTTTTATGCTCATATCTATTTATTTATTTATTTCACCTCCACTGTTTTGTCACCTTTTTTCACTTGGATCTGGTGTATGACCTGTAATGGGTCCCACCATGGATCTAGGTGGGGGATGTGTGGCCATTTGGATCCCCCCCCCTGAACTTGGTCTGCCTTGGGCACAAAGACGGTGGGGTTTCCTTAGAGGTCCACTGTTGTTCCAGCTGTCTTGGAAGCCTTTTGGCTGGAGGGTAACAGATCAAGGGACCCCCCCTGCCTTGAGGCAAAGGGTTTTCGAAGACCCTTTACCCCCCCCGCCTGTGTCTTTTGTGCAAGGAGGTTGGTGATAAAGGGGCTTCCCCTAGCTTCAGCAAAGAGGAGTCTGAAGATTTCATTGTGGACTTTGTGGCTGGGTGACTTGGAGGTAGGGTTGCCACCTGACCGGTATTTTACCGGCCTGGCCGGTATTTTTGATGGTTGATACCAATGTTATTAATAGGAAAAAAAAGGTAAATATATAGGAAGACCGGTATTTTTTTCAAGAAAGGGTGGCAACCCTACTTGGAGGTTTTTGGGAACCGTTCTCTTTAGGGTCCATTGCACCCCTAATGCACTTTTTAATGCAATTTGGATGATTTTAAGAATTAAAAAAAAAAACAGATAGTGTATGTGCAAATGTGTGTATGTTGCATAGGGGCAGGTGTGGGCTGGTATTCTAAAAAGGCCCTGGCATTCCAAGTACAGAGAGGCCCTTTCAGCTCCGCATCAGCCCACCAAATAGTGACTTTCTATGGCAGCCCCTCTGGCATTCGCCAGAACCCACAAATTGTCCGGGCCTGGTCAGGGGCTGATGTGAACAATGGCTCTATATAAATCATATATATCAGTAGGTATATAAACACATACTCTGATCCTAAACAGCATGTACTAGTAAAACACATAAGGACAGCTATATGTGGCCATGAAATGTGTTATTCCAAGGTGTAGGAGGTCTATATTCTGAAGGATCAGGTGTAGTCATGCTCTGGGGCAGATAAACTAGCCCTTTTAGTTATGTCCCATCTTCACTGGAGCTGGGAAAATTGAAATTTCTGTAGTGAAAGAAAAAAAAAATGTCTTTCTGTGAATCTGTTTACAAAGTAACATAGAAGACAAGGTTGAAAAAAGACATGCTGTTGGATGCATGTCTTTTTTCAACCTTGTCTTCTTTTAACTAGTTTAACCTAGTCATCTTTAAGTGAAACCTGCCTGTTTTTTTATGATTTTGTCTTTTTCACCAAACTATTCGCTCATCCCGCTTTGGATTTATGCTTATAAAAGTTAGTTATAACCAGCAGAATGGATTGGGCAAATCAATTCAGTAACGTTTAGAGTGTGGTCCCCAAACTTTTTTACCAGTGAGACACACTGCCCCAGATTTACAAAATTCACGTGAATAAGTCAAAGTTCGATCGAATTTAAAATAAATTTGAATCTTCGAATATGCAAATTAGGCAAATTCAACCATCGAATATTCAAATTCGAATAATAGAATAAAACTTTATTTGAATATTCGATGGTCGAATAACTTCCCCTTTTATTTTTTATTCAACCACCTACTTCGCCAGAACCAAGCTACCGAATTGGGAATCCTTACTTTTGATCAAATAAAAAAAATCGAATTGCGGTAAAATCCTTTGAATTTGATAGTCGAATTCAAAGGATTTTACTTCCCCACTATTCCCATGGTCGAATTTCAATTTTTTTTTTAATTCGAAATTCGACCAATAGTAAATCTGCCCCTTAGGGTAGAACTACAAGGACGTTTTTGGCGCAATCCGGTGGCAATGAAAATAAGGTAAGAGATAGAAATGTTGGATGAAGTTGCAGCATTCATATGACATGCCCAGTGTCGGACTGGCCCACCAGAACACCAGGAAAACTCCCGGTGGGCCAAGGTGTCAGTGGGCCTTCACGCTGCCTATTTCATGGCCATTCCCTATTTCTATGAGAACAAAGAGGCTAAATAGATGAAATAATTAATTATAGTATGTAAAGAGAACAAACTAGGAGAATAGAGTTTGATTGAGGAGATGAAGAATATTAGTACTGAGAGTGGGCCCCTGGTCTAAGGTTTTATGGTGGGCCCCTGGTGGCCCAGTCCGACAATGGACATGCCTGTCTGTCCGATGCAAGCGCTGTACTCTGCGTCTGCATCCGTCTTGTCATTTTGGATAAACTCTGTGACTTCATCTGACATTTGTATGCCTTACCTTATTTTCATTGCATCCGATTTGATGCTGTGTTTTGTCTCAGCACGTTGGTTCATGCCGAAAATGTCTGTGTAGTTCTACCCTTAAATGTAAAAAAGTGTAGGAGCAACACAGGGATGCAAATAGTCCCTGGGGTAGCAAATAATGGCTGTGGTTGGCTGTTTGATAGCCTCTATGTGAACTGGCAGCCAACAGGAGGCTCTGTTTGGCTGTACATCAGGTTTTATACAACTAAAACTTGCCTCCAAGCCTGGAATTCAAAATAAGCACCTGCTTTGAGGCCACTGGTAAACATCCAAGGGGTTGGGGAGCAACATGTCTTGAGCCAATGGCTGGAGAACACTGGTTTGGAGGAATGAGCTGAGATTTGTATATCTGCTGCATTGTATTGAATTTATAGAACATTACAAAACTATCCAATGTATTGTTTGTACATTCCACTGCTGCCAATATTCAGACATGCTGAATGGAATGGAACATGAAGCACCCAGAAAGACACTGGCAGAAAGAAACTTCTGAAGAGCTACAAAAGAAAGTGCAACAGCTTAATTGTGTGTGGATTGAGCAAATGCAGTGATAAGCAAGCCACTCTGAGACATGTTCATTAACTTTCATTTAGTGCAAGTCATCAAATCCCTTTACCGCACTACGCATAATATATGCTGAAAGGGAAGCCTAGAATAGATCAGCATTACTTCCTTGTTCTATGAAATTAACCAAATAGTTTCCTGCTTTGGTACACTGGGCACAGGCCTTTGGGTGTCTATATATAAATACACTGATAAAGAGTAACAGTTATTGGTCGCTTTGTATATTCATTGTAATCACCCATTTATTGGGTGAATAGGCCTGCGTCACTAGGGTCCTGGGTTCAAAGACAGGCCATATTTGCAAGTAGTTTATATGTTTTGTCCTTGTGTCTATTCCAAGTTCTCTGGTTTACCTCCCACTCTCCAAAACATACAGGCAGGTTAATTGGCTTCTGATAAGGTTATTGATAAAAGATGAAAGGCTGGCGCATACTGGACCAAACTCCAAAAATAGATGTAGTAAAAAACTTTTATTTTAGCAAAAACATTACAGCAATAGGCCTTACGCCTTAGGGGCACTTAAGCTGGCCATAGACGTAACAATTACGATCTTTCTCGGAAAAGATCTTTCCAAGAAAGATCGTTCGTTTCAACACACACGTGTAGAGCTGAATCGTCAAATATACAGGTAGAAACAATAGAATTCTACCTGTATCTGACGATTCAGCACTAACAATGGCTGATGTTCAGGGAGCTTTCAAAGGCATCCGATCAAAATTTTCCGTCCAGTCCGATCAACCAGCCGACCGATATCTTAATCCTCTGACGATGTCGGTCGGCTCATTTCCCACCATACACGCACCGAATATCGTACGAAAATTCGTTTCGTACGATATTATCTGTGCGTCTATGGCCACCTTAAGTCATAGGCTTTTAGCCCCGCCCTTTGGGATCCTATGATTCACAGTGCACACAAACATACCAAACAAACTATAAAGTTAGGTCACATGAGCCAATTAACAGACAGAGTTGTGTCTTTTGCTTCCACACTTCTTCCTGTTACAGTTAGAGTTGAAATATTTCTGGTCAGGTGATCTCTGAGGCAGCACACAGACCATCATGAAATGTTGGTTCAAGGCAAGAGATGTAAAAGGGCAATATTTACTTAAATATATATTCCAGTTTGATAAGATTCTTTAATACGCTACTTCATTTGATATAAACTCTGTTGCTCATGTATTCATTTGGTGGTAGTTTTCCTTTAACTCTTGCATTTCAAAAAGAAAAAATCCCATGAAATGGGATATGTGAATGTTGCATGATGTCTGTAAAGAGATGCCTAAATGTGTCAGTGGTCTATAAATACCTGTATATAATTACATTGTACAGATTTGTGCAATATGTTGGCCGGGATCAGGCCAGGGGGCCCGGGGGCCCACCAGGGCTGCTTTCCAGAACCCCCTCGAGTGTCCCCTTTCCTCCCTACTGGGCCCCCGTTCCCCTCATATTGCTAAGTTGCGCCTAGCAGAAGTAGCCGTTCGGCACATTTGTGTAGAAGTAGATTTTTGGCACGAACAACGCAGCGCCGCAATTTTTTCTGTAGAGACAGCAGAGGAGAAGGGGTCTGGCCTGGCAGGGGTTTTTTCCCGGTGTCCCGCCAGTCCGACCCTATATGTTGGGCTTTATAAATATACATCAATAATGATACAGGTATGGGACTGGTTATCCAGAATGCTCAGAACCTGGATTTTCCAGATAATGGATCTTTCCGTAATTTGGATCTTCACACCTTAACTAGAAAATAGTGTAAACATTAAATAAACCCAATAGGCTGGTTTTGCTTCCAATACAGATTGATTATATCTTAGTTGGAATCAAATACAAGCTACTGGTTTATTATTTATTAAATAATTAATTTTTAACAATTTAGATAAAGTGGAGACTGTTGGAGATGGCATTTACATAATTTGGAGCATTCTGTATACTAGGTTCCCGGATAGCGAATTGGATACCTGTAATTGCTGTCTAGTTGCTGCCTAAAGCTATTTGAATTGAATTGAATTTAGCCTTTCTGGCTGCAGAGGCAAAATAAAAGAGGAATTACTGTCTTTAAGGAATCGGGTATATACTACATTAAATAGACACTTCTGTAATCACCTTTCCCTTGTGGTCAGTAGCTGTGGGAGAGCTGGGCTGGCTGGCACTATAATCTGCTCTTTTTGTTGCTGAGCAGGGATGTTTTATATATTTATTTCAGATTATATGATTTATTATTTAATCAGTAACAATTTAAGCAATTTCCCTCCCAGATCCTTAGCAGTGCCAATGTTCTAAATGACCAGGAAATGATAATCCTCTATAAATATAGTTGCTGGCGGTATTTAGCCATTGTTAATAATTCACAAAAGCACTAGGAGCATAATTTCAGTTTCCTCAGTTAACCTGCTTGTGCATTGATGGAGCAACCTCACTGGGGCTAATTCATCAACACTGGCCAAATTGGTGCCTGGGCTATAACCCATATAATAACCAATCAGCTTGTAGCTTTTTCAGGCACTTGCAGGTAGACTCATGAATACAAACATATATGATTGGTCCTGCTGGTTTCTGTCCAGGTTTTGATAAATGAGCCCCTCAGACTGCCACTTCTCTGGTTAGAATAAGAAGAATAGGTATTTTAGGGTAGAACTACATGGCCGTTTTCTCCACAATTCTGCCAGATCCGATGCTGGGCGACAAAACGCCTGCGTCAAGTTGGATGTGACGGGAACAAGGTAAGTAAAGTTGGGATGGTGTTGCACTGTTGATCCAACGCAGCACAACTGTCGGATGCAGTTTCGGACTGGCCCAGAGGGGTACCGGTAAATAACCCGGTGGACCCCGACCCCCATGGGCCCCTTCCTAATTTCAAATAAAAAATAGACTGATGTGCGGCGCCGGATGCCGAGCAAGCACGGGCATCGGTGTGTGCCACCTGGCACGCATGCGAATTGATGCCTGGCGCGGTGCAGTGACTACGGCGCCACTGTTATAGGTGAGGGGGGTTGGGGTCCGACCCTGGTCAGATACAGCCCAGCTGAAATTAATTTACATTTACGATAGGTCCATTTTCGATCAAATAGGTCCGTATCTGATCAAATTCGAATCGATCGGTTCGAATTTTTAGCGCATTCGATTCAAAGTTTTTCCCCCCAAAAAAACTTCTAACTTTCAAAGTCCACCAATGACTCCAAATAAGTTCCCCATAGGCTAAAACAGCAATTCGGCAGGTTTTAGATGGCGAATTGTTGAATTTGAATTTTTAAAGAGACCGTCATGATACATTTCAAAATTAAAAGTTTCAAATCTTTTGCAAATTCTAATCGAATTTTTACTATTCACTAGTCGAAGTACACATAAACAACTCGAAGCCTGACATTTTTTTAATTCGAATTTTCTTTTCGACACTTGATCAATCTGCCCCTTATTGTTATTGCTATTTTTTTTTTATCATCTATTTGGCCCCTCTCTTAGTCATTTTCCAGTCTCTTATTCAAATTAAGGCATGGTTGCTAGGGTATTCTGGACCATAGCAACAAGAATGCTGAAACTGCAAACTGTAGAGCCGCTTTATAAAAAGCTAAATAACTGATAAAACCACAAATAAAAAAATTAAAACTGACTCTAAATCATACTGAAAGTTAACTCGAATGTGGAACAACCCCTTTTAATCTAGATTAATTATATTGTGTTATTTAACAATTAAACTATGCAGGTTCTATGCAGCGGACATAACGTAGAATCCTATGATACGAATGTATTCTCAATTACACTTATTTTTGTTTTAAGTGGGAGGCGCCTTGAGGAAGACCTGTGAACCACGTGGTATTTGATAGCCCGCCCCTCCGCTTGGAGTGGAGACATGTGCTGCGCAATGGCGCATGCGCTGCTTCCGGCATCTATTCGCCGGCTTAAGCCGTGTTCTCAGTATGTAGGGATCGGGGCTCAGGGTGGCACGTGATCTCAGGGGCTTCTCTGTGGCAGGATGAAGCGTCAGTAGAGCAGCTCGGAGGCGTCCGTCAGTGAGCCCTCTCACGCCTCTACCTCACACGCTTGTCCTGCCGGTAGCACCGAGTCTCTCGTCAACTTGTAACACTGGATTTATTATCTCGCTGCTGCTGCTGTTGTCGTTCCTCACGCTGTGCCGGACTGATGGTGCGCGCGGATGTGCCGCTGTGTTAAGGATAGTCTGACCAGTGCTACTGACTCTTGTGTCCCAATGACTCTCAGCACTTTATCCGGGGGCAGGAAGGCAGGAGACGTGTGCGCGTGTTGCGGGGAGAAAATGATCCCACATTTCTCTGAAAATTCTGTCATATCCCAAAACACCATCAACCAGCTGTAAGTATCTGTATACTGCAACTCTCTGCATATTGCATTGGCCTGCGGCTGCGTCTTTGCGTCTTTTAATGAAACAACTCCTTTTTATATATTTATATATATATATATATATATATATATACACACACACACATAGGGCTGCAGTTGTGTCTGTATATTGCCATTCCCTGCATATATATATATGCATTAGCTATATTGGGCTGCAGCTGTCTGTATATTGCAACTCCCTTGTATTATATATAATGTGCTGCAGCTGTGTCTATATACTGCACCTCCCTGTATTATATATATATTGGGCTGCAGCTGTCTGTATAT
>CM044433.1:27108058-27121652 GCA_024363595.1 Xenopus borealis | reverse complement strand
ATATATATATCTATCTATATATATATATCTATATATATATATCTATATATATATATATCTCTGGAATAACATGGTATAAAGCTTGACGGAGTATGCTGTGAGTGCTTTCAACAATTGGATGTGTGTGTATATGTATGTGTATATATATATATAACAGTTCAAATTTAAGCAAATGCACTCCTTCCGGACTTACTTTTCTAGATGGTGCGTTGGTCAAATAAATTTATGCATCCTTGAGAAAGGCCCCAATGTGGGCCGAAACGTTGGATATGCATAATTAAACACATTTGAGTTCACAATTTTGTTTCCGAGTGCTGGTCCTTTTGAAAATATGGAGATATATATATATATATGTATATGTGTGTAGCTGTTTGTATATCACAACTCCTCTGTATTATGTATATTGGGCTGCAGCTGTGTCTGCATATTGCTCCCTGATTTATATATTAAACCTAGATCTGTTTGTAGGGAGTCTCTTGAAGACTTTCTCTTGCTGTATTCATAAAGTATATCTGCATAACTGGAAGTGCTGTAGTGCCTAGAGGGGGGTCTTGGGACATGCAGTACAGATTAGGCACGGCTGTCTGCTCAATACTGTTGTACTTTACAAGACCTGAAATTAATTCCAGAAGCTAATAAAGCTAATGTTCTTAAAGCCTGGTTTAATGGACCTGTTGAACTATAGTCCCCAGATGCCCCTCAACAGCTGCACAGTCAGGTTGAAGATTCTATGAAATAGTTTTTCACCAGTTCTCCCTTGCAGTGAGTGAAGGCAGTGACTGTTGGTAGCAATGGAAGTTATTCAGTTCTTTTACAGCAATAAAACTTGCTACGTAGAACTACATGTGCTGTGTTTACAGGAAAGCCTTTGCCTTTGCTCTGACTTTTTTACAGTCAAAGGAGGCAATGCTAAAGCAAAGCCAGAGGCGAGGTTATAAATTATTGCATTTACGTGCACTGTGTTTGCACCCGTATATAAAATAAGTGCGCAGGTGTACAGTTTGATTACACGTGGCCCAGTACTAAATCATGCTTGGGGTGCATATGCTTTTTGTGACCCCCCCTGTTACTTCGCAATATGGAAAATAAAGGCACCAGTGAACTTACCTGATGAATGGGGTTGCGATTTAGTATCTGTGCACAATTAAAGGAGGAGTGAGCCTGTATTAGGGTTAGTTTCATCCTTGCCAAAGTGACTACCTCTATGTAGTGACAAGATAATTACTGCAGGCTGGAGAGGATAATTATGCAATGGGGAGGCAAGGCCCTTAGTAATTGCCGGCAGGTTAGTAGATAACATGCAAACTTTCTGCCATGACTAGTGTGTGAGTCAGACTGGGAGCATTTCTGTTGTGTTGTTTGAGCTCTGCTTTTTTACTACAGTTTGTGATGAAATTGCTTCCCTGGTGAGTTAACCCCCCGGCACAAAGACTGGTTCTTAATGCTCTTCAGTTTGCTCACAAGACAATATCTTGGAGGTGTCCCTGCCTTTGTGCCCTTTCAATGGGCTTGTTTCATTCCCACTTAGGACAATAAAGAATGGCTTGCATGTGTCCTGCAGAATTAGGAATCTCTGCCCCGTGACTCTCCAGCTGTTGCACGGCATCTCCAGCCAACCATAAAAATCCTGTAATAGGCCTTTATTTGTCTGTGGGGGTGTACAGTAGATAACTGCATTATATTCGTCCTTTCAAATTGGCCATTTTTTCCCCCTTCCTGGCAGCAGTTGTCAGTACCCATGTTTATTATCGGGCTCTGCCTCCCTTTGGGCGTTCTCCTGTGCTCTGGCCATGGAGAAATGTTCTGTTCTTGGTTCTGAGAAATGTTCCTTTTTAGTTTTCAGAAGTTTCCTGCATATATTAAGGCACATTGTGTGATTCGTTTTCACGGAGATAGGTTTCTGTGACTCGCTTACAAGTTCCCACATACATTTAGCAATCCCCTGTAAAACAAAAAGTGGTGTACTATGATGTGCACCGTGTGACAGTATTCTATATTTATTTTATGTATTTATTTTAAGGTGAACATTCCTATGCAGGGATTTTGGATGTTGCATTGAAGGCAGTTTGCTACAGGCTGGTTTAAAATAATGCCATTTTAATGAGCAGTTAACTCTGCTTCTCACCCATTTATCAGGTGGTTAAAGGGGTTGTTCACCTTTAAAGGACCAGTAACATCAGAAAATTAAAGTGTTTTAAAGTAATTAAAATATAATTCTGTGTTGCCCTGCACTGGTAAGGGTAGTGACACACGGTTTAGTCTAGGGATGCCCCGAATCCAGGATTCGGTTCGGGAGTTCGGCCAGGATTCGGCCTTTATCAGCAGGATTCGGATTAGGCCGAATCCTTCTGCCTGGCCGAACCGAATCCGAATCCTAATTTGCATATGCAAATTAGGGCCAGGGAGCTAAATCACGTGACTTTTTGGCACAAAACAAGGAAGTAAAAAATGTTTTCCCCTTCCCACCCATAATTTGCATATGCAAATTAGGGTTCGGATTCGGTTCAGTATTCGGCCAAATCTTTCGGGAAGGATTCGGGGGTTCGACCGAATCCAAAATAGTGTATTCGGTGCATCCCTAATTTAGTCACTTGGTGACTAATCGCCTCTTCTTCTGGGCAACAATCTCCCCGATCTGACTTCCCATCTGCTTCAATGAAAAGTCGCTAGCGGTAAGGCACTCGCGTCGCTTCATTTTCCGAAGTTTCCTCATGAGGCTGCTTTGGAAAACGAAGCGCCGCAAGTGCCTTACCGCTAGATGCTTTTCATTCAAGCAGGCAGGGAGACTGTCGCCCAGAAGTAGAGGCAATTCGTTGCCAGGCGACTAAATCTCCCCGAATCTTGCTGTGTGCCCCTACCATAAGACTGCAGTGCTTCAGAAACACTACTATTGTTTATATAAATAAGCTACTGTGTAGCAATGGGGAAAGCCATTCAAAGGAGAAAAGGCTCAAGTTACACAGCAGATAAGCTCTGTAGTACATAGTATTGTTATCTGCTATCTGCTATTTAACCTGTACCATATAGCCTTTTTTCAATTACCGCCAGTGCTACACAGCATTTTTTTTATATGAACTATAGTAGTGTTTCTGAATCACACATCAGTTTTGTCAGTGCAGTGCAACAGTCCATAATATCTTCATTACTTTAATTTTTTTGGTGTTACTGTGCCTTGAAAAGACCAGTAACATCAAAAAATTTAATTGTTTTAAAGTAATAAAAATATAATAGTGTTGCCCTGCACTGATAAAACTGCAGTGGTTGCTTCAGAAGCACTACTATAGTTCATATAAATAAGCTGTTGTGTAGCAATGGGGGCAACTAGTCAAAGGAGAAAAGGCTCAAGTTACACAGCAGATAAGCTCTGTAGAACATAATGTTATCTGTTATCCATTACTTATCCTGTGCCATATAGCCGTTTTTCAATTTCCACCATTGCTACTGAACAGCTTTTTTTATATGAACTATAGTAGTGTTTCTGAAGCAAACAGATCAGTTTTAACAGTGCAGGGCAACACTACATGATATTTTCTTTACTTTAAAACACTTTCATTTTTTGGTGTTACTGTTCCTTTAAATTAACTTTTAGTATAATGTAAAGAGTGATATTCTGAGATCATTTGCAATTGTTTTTTGTTTTCTATTGTTTGTGGTTTTTATTTTACTTTTTATTCAGCTGTTCACAATTTTGGCAGTCTGGTTGCTAAGGTCCCAAATACCCTAGCAACCATTCATTGATCTGAATGAGAAATCGCCAGAATAGAGAAATGAGCAATAAAAAGAAGCAATAATACATTTGTAGCCTTAAAGAGCATTTGTTGTTTAGATGGGGTCAATGATCCTCATTTGAAAGCTGGAAATAGTCTGAAGAAAAATGCAAATAATTAAAATATTATAAAGAAGAAAAAAATAAAGGCCGATTGAAAAGTATATTAGAATTAGCCATTCTACAACATACTAAAATTTACTTAAAGTTGAACCACCCATGTAAAGTTATAGCCTTATACACTGATGGTTCATTTCAACCATTTTTGCTATTACTATCCAGTTTATTCTGCTTCATAGCTAAAGCAGCAGTGTAGCACCTAAATAAACCCATTAAATAAAGGGCAATTGCAGTCTTGTTGTGTGTATTTTGAGACGCATGCATTGTTCTTGCTTTAACATAGGTATAAATGCTGGTTTTGCCATAAAGGAAGTAGTAATAGTTAACTCTTCCACCACAAACATAAATATTCCCTAAATAACTTTAATCTTTGTTACCCCCTTATTAGCGAAGTTCTCTTAGCTGTGTACAGCTAGCACATTTTTGTAAAGCATTGCACAATTATAACATAACCAGAGATTACAGGATGAAGCAGAAGTGCCTGCCCTTGAGAGCTTACTGTTGAATATTGTATATTTACACTGTGAATTTCTAGTCTGGGTGCATCTAGATCTACTTCGGCAACTTTACAAGATCAACCGAAACAAAAAGCTGAATTTGTTGCATTTTGGAATTCATTTTCTGTAATGGTATGTTCTACATACAAACTGCTCTCTGACCTTTCTGATGCCACATTACAGTCCTTATTTCAGTCATTTTTATAGAAATTGACATAATTATGTTTGATCACTCAATTGCAGGTTCGTTTGAAGGTCAAGGCAGACTTTCCCTTTTATTATAAAGGGATGAAAGAATGTAATTACACAAACTACTAGGTAATGTGTAGAACAAGTTCTTCTTAGTTGGACAGGACTTCTGCCTACTGGTCTGTCTAGTCATTGTCTCATAACTATTAACAGTGCACCTGCTGTTATGAAATTTTAAAGCAGCTATTTTAATACTTTATATCCTTAGGCCCCGAGCACATGGATGATCTGCCCAGGGCCTTATAGGAGAAAGAAAGGCTAAAATTAAGTTCTATCAGAACAGTCTATATAAATACACTAGTAAACCCTCAAAGTCCTTTGTCAAAAGAAACACAGCATTGCTTTCCTTCTATTGTGTACACATGGGCTTCTGTATCAGACTTCCTAATTTCAGCATAAACCTTATGGGCTAGGGCTTGAGCATGCTCAATTAGCTCCTCCTCTCCTTGCTGCAGTCTGAGCCTCGAGCTATGAGTGAGCAGGGAGAGACTTAGTCAGGAAGTGATGTCACACCAAGCTAATAAAGCAGCTGCTATCCTAAAGAAACAGAGAGCTTCTGGAGCGGTTTGCTCCGGTATGGTAAAGCATTCTGCAGGCTAAATATAGTCTTATAGCTTGCACTATTGTAGCTAATCTATTGGCAATATACTGCTTTTGTAGCTTTCCTTCTCCTTTAAAAATATTGATGTAAAGGAGAATTCAACCTGTTAGGGAAAAAAACCTGTACCCCACCCATTCCATGAAGACCCCTCTCCCTCCAACCTTATTGCCCCCCCCCTGGGAAATTCCCCAAACTTCTTACTTACACCTCTGGGTTCACAGGTGCTTATTTTTTCATCGATCTTCAGAAGGAGACTGGCATTTTTGGCGCATCGCAGTTGGAGAATTTTTTCGGCCCCGAGCAAATATGCATGTGCCGAAAATGCCGGTATCCTGCCAAAGATTGATTGAAGATGGTGCCCATGAACCCCAAGCACAGAAAATGCGTCATGGGGTGAGTAAAATGTTTGGGGCATTTCCCAGGATGGGGCAATTAGACAAGAGGGGGGGTCTACATGGGGTGGGGAGTACGGGTTTTTACTCTAACAGGTTGAATTCTCCTTTAAGCCAGTGGCTTCTACAATGGGGCACTGGCCTCCCCACTGGAGTTTATTTGAGCAGCATGGGGGGGGGGACCAGTTAGGCTGATGGTAGATCGGTTGTTTTCTATACTGGCACTTCTATGGTATTTAGGAGAACAAATAGTCACTCTTTTCAATCTCACCCTAAGGATAATGGCAGACTAGTCATTTTTTCCCTCCTGTCTTACTGCCTTATGTTTTTGGTGTGGGATTTGCCCACCAGAGCACCCACAGTATGGGTTTTGGTTTCTGCGCCTAAATCCGCTGTGTGGGTGAGACGATTGGTTGATCCTGTGTCTGTCAGCACTCGCACATATTCTGTACAGTAGACAAGCCGGTAAAGAAAATTACATATAAACCATTTGCCTGAGGGTAAGTTTGGGAGCGTGACATTTGCTCTTCTACATACTTGAAAGCCCAGCTTTTAGGTCACTTAGGGTGATATTTGGGCTGAAAGGCTAAAACACTAAGGGCTGGGGCAGACGGGGAGATTCGGGGATATTCTGTCACCTGACGATTAATCGCTGGCGACAATCTCCCCGAACTGCCTTCACCCTGTCCGGAATCGCCCGAAGTTGCTTTGTGAGAAAACATCGGGCATCCGGAAATGGCCTCGCTGCGTGTGTATTAGCGCTGACGCTTTTTGATTTTAACAGGTGGCGGATAGGGAGAAGGCAGTTCGGGGAGATTGTTCCCAGCGATTAATCGCCAGGTGACAGAATCTCGTTGAATCTCCCTGTCTGCACCAGCCCTAAAACACTGATGTTTTCCTGTAACCTTGTTATTATCTAAAGAGGTCTGTGACCAAAGTTAGGACCTTCAAGGTGAGCTTGGTCTGAAAAGGTTTGGCTAATGAGCCTAGCTTAATTTGCATAAGCAGCCTCGTCTATTTGCATGATAAACACAAATTTCCATACTGATGTTATTTTATCTGAATAAAACACATGCAAGTTTCACCCTTTCTAGTTTGATCATAGCCTGTTTACTTTTCAGTTAGTACATGGTGTATCTAAGTAACATCTACTGTTAATCCCATTGCATTGTGTGGCTCAGGCTGTTGGCAGGCAGAAGTTATGCTAAAGAGAAAGATAACACACTATTGTCCCTATGACCTGTGTATATAATGACTAGCTAGGTATCATTTCACTTTCATCCACATTCATCTGTTTAAGGTTTTTTTATGATAGGCACAAATATATGCAAGCCCTGAAGTGTCCATTCTTAACTGAAATAGGATCACATGATTGGAAGCCCCGCTTTTGTTAAAAAGTATGAAATACTATGATATGATGATGCACCTATTTTATTAGGTATGGAGTGAGATGTCTAAAAAAAATGTTAAATGATACAGTACCTTGATGATAAAGACAATAGAAGGCTTTATATGTTTATTTTTAAAGGGGTAGTCCAAGCAACTTTTCAATTGGTCTTCATGATTTTTTTATATAGTTTTTGCCCAATTTGCCTTTTTTCTTCTGACTCTTTCCAGCTTTAAAATGGGGGTCACTGACCCCATCTAAAAACCTATGCTCTGTAAAGCTACACATGTATTGTTATTGTTACTTTTTATTACTCCTCTTTCTATTCAGGCCTCTCCTATACATATTCCAGTCTCTTGTTTAAATCAATGCATGATTGATAGGGTAATTTGAACCCTAGCCACTAGATTGCTGATATTACAAACTGGAGAGCTGCTGAATAAAAAAAATCAAATCACTCAAAAACCACAAATACTTAAAAATTAAAACCAATTGCAAATTGTCTCAGACTATCCCTCTCTACAACAAAGGTGAACAACCCCGTATGGCTTGAATTGTGCTACTCTACTACTTTAAACCTTATGCCTTAATTCTGTTCAGTCTAATATCCCCATATTTATGATATATGAGCAAAAGCTCATTTACTGCTCCGTCTATAACTCTCCTCCTTTTGTTTAAACTTAAAAAAAAAAAAAATGTGTGTCTGTGGCCGGTACGGGCCAGGTGTGGTATTGTAGTGCCTCGGTATAACCCGCCTGACCCGTACCCGCCATGGACACCCAATATTCGACCCGCAAGTTTCGGGTCAACCCGCACATCATTACTGGGCAGCCATAAATGGCTTATTGGGGGGTCACATTGCATCACCAGTTAACTCTATATGTGTTTACAAAGCTGACCAACATGCAGGCACCTTTAAGCTAATGGCACAAGTGTTTTGACCCCAGCTAACTGTCATTAGCCCCCCTGTGCTATTACCCTGGCAGAATATGCCTCTCCTGCAGTTGACGGTGTACAAAAATATGAATGGAAATGACCAAATGTAAAACATTGTACATGTGGCGAACCCACAAAGTCACACAAAAGTGCCTTTTTCTGCTAAGGGGGGCGAGTGTTGTCCACATGTCATACCTCCAGGGAAATGAAAGAGCAGTGTGTCTGCAACCATAGCACAAACTGTGACACTGACCAGGCACCGCTTATTCCCATATGCAAGACGCCCATAGCCATAAGTAGAGACAGATACAAGGTACTTTACTACAGTGCTGTTTACACAACTATATAAAGTGAGTCCACGGACCATTGTTTCACTTTAACCGTCTCAGATACAGGCAGATAAAAGGCTCCTGATAGGTGGAGCATTACCTCAAGTGCAAAGTCTAGGTAATTGCGTAGTCACCTCCTGCTTTCAGCTTGAGTGTTTACCTTCTAAATTGACATACAAAACACGTCAGTTGTTACTGCACGTCGTATAAACCAAACAAAGACTCAAAGTTGTACTTGACACCCCTTTCTTAGGGTAAGGCCACACGGGAAGATTTCGGGAGATTTGTCGACTGGCGACTAATCGCCGCGATTAATCTCCCCGAATGGCTTGCTAGTATCTTGTACTAAAGTCGCCCGCACCTATTCACACGCGGCGTCGCGATTTTCAAAGTCGCTCAAAATTGCCTTTAAAAAACGTATCGCCGCGTGGGAAAAGGCGCCGGCGACTTTAGCGCTAGCGGGTGCAAGATACGAGCAAGCCATTCAAGGAGATTAGTTGCCTCTTAGACGTGGCATTTTGTCACCAGGCGACTAATCTCCTCGAATCTTCTCATCTAGACGAGCCCTTAAGATGATTGCTTGGAAAATTGTTATAAAGCTGGCCATAGACATGCAGATTTTATCAGATGAACATCCCAATCTTCCGACCTGCCGCTAACCATTCAGATGAAATAAATTAGTAGAAGAACAAATTGGACGATATTCATATTGGGGCAATCCACACACGTGCCTGAATATCGCACAAAACTTCAATTTGTACGACTATATCTTTGCAGTGCATAAGCCTTTACATTGGCATTGTGAGGTACCAGCTCAGATTTCATTGCTAGCTTCTACACTTTATAACAGGGGTGCCCAAAAGTTAGATCTTTAGCTGGTGATCAGTAGATCTCAAGACATGGTCAACAAGCAGCTCGACTAAATCACCCTCCTGTTTCATGCTTATCATTCAGATATTTATTCTGTTAAGGTAACATAAGAATATAACAATATACATTTTCTCACAAGTCAATATTTAAATAAAGTTTTCCATGGAACAGAATGCTAACAAGGGTTTTATTGGGTGTAGATCACAATGGGGCGACGTCACTAAAACTAGACCTCACATAAGTAAAGTATGGGCACTCCTGCTGTGTACTCTAGTATTTTTGCTTGCTAAATGTTAATAGGAATTAAAGTTCATATTCTGAAATGATTATGCACTCGGGAGACTGAGAGTTGGCTGTGTAAGCTAAGCAGTGGGTGACATACAATGGACAATAGTCGTAGGTGCAAATGTTTCTTGTCACCCAGTAAAAGTTGCTTAAAGCTGAATGGCTCAGAGCACAGGCTTTAATCAGCAAAGTGACTTGTGTGGGAAAAATGGGAATAGTGTTCCAAGCAATGTTTAATGCTCATCCTAGCCCTTTCTCAATCCAAAAGCTGCCCTTTTGTTACACAAATCACTCTGCTGATTAAGACTTGTTTTATGATCCATGTCTACTTATAGATCAAGCAGCACTGAACTTGTATGAACTCAATATTCCCTTTGCTTGGACCAGGCTAAGCATTTTCCGTCTGTGACTTAAGTTGTTAGATTGATTTTGCTCCAAGAATACCCACTTCTGTTGTATTTATGGGAAGGAATATTTTGAGACAATGTTTACCTACTGCCAAATGTACCTTCATTATGTTCATTCTTCATTACCTTTCATACATGGTCACAAGTTAATATCATAAATGCTGCTCTGCACATAAATCGTTGCATTGCAGTGTTTTTTTTTGCTTGGTTAACCGCAACAACATCCTGGATTTGCTGACATTGCAGACAAGTTCCATTGTGTTGTATCCTGGAAGTTTTTCTCCAGCTGACGGCAGACTATTCTTACTTGGTACGGGTAGGAAATGCACTTTACAAGTTAGGTTAGTGGCCAGAAAAAAACATTGTAATGTAACATGTGTATCATTGTAGAATCAGACCTCCTGTGCTCCTAATTTAGCAGATGAAATGTGAGCACCTGTGGGCATTTGGATTTTATTCACTTGAGAATACCACCATAAATCTCCTCTATTGTGGGCAAGTTAAGGTGGCCATACACGAAGAGATCCGCTCGTTTGGCGATGTTGCCAAACGAGCGGATCTCTCCCCGATATGCCCACCTTGAGGTGGGCGATATCGGGCTGGTCCGATCGTGGGCCCTAGGGCCCAACGTTCGGATCAGTACGGGCGGTCGGATCGCAAGACCGCATCAACGAACAGATGCGGCCGCGATCCGACGGGATTTTTAATCCTGCCCGATCGACATCTGGCCGACTTTCGGCCAGATATCGATCGGAAAAGCCCGTCGGAGGGCCCCCCACACGGGCAGATAAACTGCCGACACAGTCTGTCGGCAGCTTTTATCTGCCCGTGTATGGCCACCTTAATCTCCTCCAAATGCTTTCTCTCTAGCGATTAGTGTATATCAGCAGTGGTAAAACATAAGCAGCTCTTCATTTTCCCCAAAGTCACCTAAAGTTTCCTTGCAAAGACAACTTTGGAAAAATGAAGCACTGCATTTGTTTTACCACCAGCAATTTAATTTACCGCCAGTGGTAAAGCATTTGGAGGAGACAAGTTTCCCACAATAGAGGAGATTTATTGCCAGTGACTAATGTCCTTGTGTGCTGTTAACGTGAATAAAGCTCATCTCAAACACTGTACATACTGTCCACTTCACTAGCCTGCATTTACATTGCCCATGTAAACTTTAACCCTACAGTTAAACTATCCCTATTATAAATGGAATATTAAAGGTGAATTCCGCCCTAAATTTAAGAAAACCCTACCCCCCCATCCCCACCAAGAACCCCCTCCCTCCTACCTCCAGCCTAAGTGTCACCCTGGGCAAATGCCCCTAATGTTTTACTTACCCCTTGGTGCAGATTCAGGCATCGCACTTCACAAGCGCCATCTTCAGCCGCTTCCGTAATCTTCAGAATGAGACGGTGCTTCAGAAATTTTCGTGAGTTTGAGCACATGCGCAGTTGTTGCAAAACAGAAAATTGCTCAAACTGTGCATGCGCCGATATGCCGGTCTTATTCCGAAGATTACCAAAGCGGCTGAAGATGGATCTTTTTAACAGAACCTTTCTGCACTAATACATTGCTGCAAACGGGAAATCGCTGTAATACATGGGACTATTCCGCTATAGCGGGTACAAAGTGCTCCCAGGGAATCCACATGCTCAAAGCTTTGGGCTCAAGTCACTGCTACATGAAGTATGTGATAGGCAGCACTTTCACAGTTATGTTCTACCCCATTGCATCATTTTGCAGATATGTTTGTTAAAGGGGTTGTTCTCCTTCCAATGCTTGTTTGCAGTTGTCAAATAGTCCTCTAGGAATTAATCAATTACTTTCTGTGTATTATTTGTGACTTTTTCAAAGTTTCATTTTATACCTTCTTGTCTTTCTGAACCAGATCTTGAGGGGGGGGGAGGTGGCCACTGACTCTAAATTGTTCTAAAATCATTAGTCGATACATTTCTTTAGCCCTGCTGCTAAGTATAATCCCAGAGTTTCATTAAAGGGGTTGTTCACCTTCAAACAACTAGTTGTTTTCAGATAGTTCATCAGAAATAAAGACTTTTTCTAATTACTTTCTATTTTCTATGTGACTGTTTATCTATAATTGAAGTGTAGCGTGTCATTTTTCACCTTCTAAAGCAGTTTTGGGAGGAGGTGGCCCTGTATATTGTTCTAAATTGATCCATTAATCCATTTTTTTTAAACACATCAGTTAATAGTGCTGCTCCAGTAGACTTCTGCACTGAAATCCATTTCTCAAAAGAGCAAACAGATTTTTTTATATTCAGTTTTGAAATCTGACATGGGGCTAGACATTTTGTCAATTTCCCAGCTGCCCCTGGTCATGTGACTTGTGCCAGCACTTTAGGAGGGAACTGCTTTCTGGCAGGCTGTTGTTTTTCCTTCTCAATGTAACTGAATAGTACGCAGTGGGACATGGGTTTTACTATTGAGTGCTGTTCTTAGATCTACCAGGCAGCTGTTATCTTGTGTTAGGGAGCTATTATCTGATTATCTTCCCATTTTTCTGTTAGGCTGCTGGGAGGGGGTGATATCACTCCAACTTGCAGTACAGCAGTAAAGAGTGATTGAAGTTTATCAGAGCACAAGTCACATGTCATGGGGCAGCTGGGAAATTGACAAAATGTCTAGCCCCATGTCAGATTTCAGAATGAAATATAAAAAAATGTTTGCTCTTTTGAGAAATGGATTTCAGTGCAGAATTCTTCTGGAACAGCACTATTAACTGATGCATTTTGAAAAAAAAAATGTTTTCCCATGACAGGATCCCTTTAACTGAATCCTTGTGTTTCATTACAGGCAGCTGTTAGAATTTAGAAATGATGCAATAGTTGCGAATACACCAGATTCTGCTGAAAAATGTATCAACTAAATGTTGCAAAATTGTAACAGTTTAGAGTCTACGCCTGAATTACTGAGCTGCCAGACTCCAACACCAGAGACACCAACATTCAACTTTAAACTTAGCTTTTGGAAAAACAGTAAAAAAAAAATTTGAAAAAAAGTCTTTATTTCTGGGGAAGAATCTGAAAACAACTGAACTGAAAAAAGTGTTTGAAAGGTGAACAACCCCTTTAAAGGAGACTGTTGTCATTGATTCTTTTCTCAGCAGCATTGGTAATTAATGGAACAAATTGTAACAGTTCAGAATCTGCACCTGGATCACCGAGTTGCCAGACTGAAACACCAGACATAAACTTTAAACTTCAATTTTGGAAAAAAAGGTGTTTATTTCTGGTGAACAATCTGAAAAGTGAACTGAAAAAAAAAGTGTTAGGGTAGGGACAGACATTTCCGGAATCGCCCGAAGATACTTTGTGAGGAAACTTCGGGGGATTCTGGAAATCACCGCGCCGCGTCTGCACAGGCGCTTTGTCAGTATACTAGCGGCAGACAGGGAGAAGGTAATTCGGGGAGATTGTCGCCTGCTAAAAAACGCCAGGCGACAGAATCTCCCCGAATCTCCATGTCTGTCCCCAGCCTTAGAAGGTGAACAACCCATTTAAAGCGAATAGTCCCATTGTATTAAAAAAACTGTGTACTAGACATGTAGTAACTGCTAAAGGCTCTCTATCTGTACATTGATCATTCCTTGTAGCTTTCTTTAAAGTTCATTAATGGGTGAAGAGTTTTTTTTTCTGGAGCAGAGGTCACAGGGACATTGCTCATACAGAATAGCCCTCCTTGACCTCCTGTACTTTATCACGGGAAAAGTGATTGGCAGTTCCCAGGCATGGGGGGGGGGG
>CM044433.1:27079670-27105182 GCA_024363595.1 Xenopus borealis | reverse complement strand
TTTTTTAGCAGTGGCATCCTAAATAGAAAGTTTATTTTCACTCCGGTGTTGGAGACCTTTTTAAGGTAGCGTGCATGTAGATTTTTCCTGCCGACCTTACAGTACTGCTGTAAAAGAAACTGTGATAGACTGTAACACAGCTCGGAGCTATCTTTGCATCAGCACCTTCAAACCTTCTTCCCCTCTCCCTCAGCCTGGGACGTCAGCCCAATGCCTAATTCAGACAAAGTCAATGGGGGCTTGAGTCTTTTTTAGCCAGGGAAGTTCTGGGCATACCACAGCTAAATATAGTTTGCTCTCCACTTGACTAATATGGGAAGAGACAGTATATTGACCTTAGCCAATCTCAGCTAGTCCGCTTACAGTAGACTTTTAGTCTCTTGTATATTTTAATTCAGCAGCCTTATTTTTTTGACGTCCTAAACGATTCTAGGCATATGTAGCATGGGCATTATGGCCTTATTAATTAATAAGATCAGAGATCACCCAAAGTGTGACTGCTCCAAATTAACTGGTCAGTTTGGAGGCCACATAACTGTCAATATTGGTTGGGAGTAGAGTTGCCACCCAGCTGGTATTTTACCGACCTGTCGAGTAAAAGATCTGCCAGGGCCGGTATTAAATATTTACTGGCAATTTACTTTAGCCTTTGGCCTGCCCCAATTCACTCAGAATGTATCTTCTTTTTGGCCTTCTGGCCATCGTGCGACATGCCTCTGCCCCCTTGTTGCGGCACGGTTACGTGGATCCGCCCCGTTTGTGTTGCAGACCACCCTTTTGTTCCTGCGCCCCCACGGGCCGGTAAAAGGAAAGGTGGCAGACCTAGTTGTGAGAAAAGATAACACTAACTTTTTGTGCATTACAGTCCCATGGAAAGTGTGTTGTGTGTGACTGATTATCATATTAGCAATTGACTCTTAAGGGCAGCGGCACACAGTAAAATGTATTACCCGTGATTTTTTATGAGCAGCTGTGGTTGACGAATCTCCTGAAAATGCCTCTCCATTTGTGTCCACTTCATCACTAAATTGCGAGAAGTTGCCTTCAGAGGAAATTTGGGGCAATTTGGCAATATGTTGGGCACACCACTAGCAATTTCAATTATTGACAATGGAGACACAGATATACCGCATGGCTACGTACAGCAACGATAACGTCCATATTATTTAGCAGGTGACACATCTAACCATTTTAGTTTAGACTTTATTAACAACTGATGCTTTGGCAACCTTATTATTCTCCTCTCTTTTCCTGGTGTAATCATTAGCCACAGGGCAATGCACTCACATACCTGCAAGCTTGGTTGGTTGTGACAGCTGGTAATTGGAAATCCCAGGTTTATCAGCAGCAGGAACAACTAATAAAGCATACCTTACATTAGGTTAGGCCTGACGGGAAGGATTTGGGGAGATTTGTTGCCTGGTGACTAATTGCCTCTTCTTTGGGGCGACTAATAACCCCAAACTGCTTACCCTTGCCTTCCAGCTGATTAATGAAGAATTGCCTGCACCTATTCACGGGCGGTGCTGCATTTTCCGAAGTCGCTTGCCTCCTTAGGCAATTTCGAGCGATTTCAGGAAAGTGGAGCGCCGCGTGTGAATAGGCGCAGGCAACGAATCTCCCTGAATCTTCTCGTCTGGCCTAGCCCTAATGCTGTCATAGGTATTTCCCTGCGCTCATCATAATGCTGCAGCAAAATTTGGAGCACAAATAATCTGATGGGTTGCATATCATTTCAGATTTTGATTCTGAAAATTAATGAATTGCTTAAATGAGATAAAAATCGCATCATTTAGGTTTTCTAGTGTAAATGTTTTACACCACATGGTCGCTAAAATGCCAATCACTAGTAGTTGTAGAATCAAATATTTTGGCTGTATATAGACATTTTGGTGAGGGCAGCTTGTGAGGCCATTTAAAAGGGTTATGTAAATACTGGGCATTTCCCCTTTAAGCTATGGGTGATGTCCTTGTTTACTCTACGCAAAAGACCGTGTGTGCATTACTAACGTTAGTGATGATCACGTTGCCTTTTGATGGGACACATCTGTTTTAAGTGCCATCAGCTGAAATGATTTTCATGTGACCAGGAAAGGGATGACACTTAATGTCCATCTCCCATGAATTCTTCAAAAGCTTTTCTTAATACATACTTTCCCCCACAATTCTGCACAAACTCTCTTCTTGTTGAAGGTTGTTTGTAGGGAAAAAGTGCATGTCTCAAGTCCCCAAACAGTGACCTTCAGCAAATTATTCTCTAGACTGTGTCTGAGAATAATAATAATCATTTTTTTAAAATATCTGTGAACGTTTAAGGGGTTATGTGGATGTCAGGGGTAAAAATAGAAGTGTAAAAGGTGACGGGACAGTTTATTTGATAAACAAATGGGAGAGGACAAAACACAAATGTGCACCTGTTAGAAGGGTATATAGTCATAAGGTACTTGCTCTGCTCAAACCTTGTTCAGTACAAATGCAGGTAACCACGCAGTAGGGTTAAAGGAGAATTCAACCCTTTTATTAGAGACCCCTCCCCGAAATAGACCCTCCTTCCCCCGCCCCCCCAGCCTACCTGATACCCCGGGCAAATGCCCCTAATTTTCTACTTACCCCTAAGTGCAGAGTTATGTCCTCAGAAGTTCACAGCAGCCATCTTCTTTTCTTCGGTATTATTCATGTAGTGAGCAGAGTTTGGGTGCATACGCAATTGGAGTAATCTTTTGTCCCGAACAACTGTGTTCAGGAAAGTTAGATTGCTCCAACTGTGCATTCGCCGAAAATGCCGCTCTGATGCCGAAGACCGAAGAAAAGAAGATGGTGCCCGTGATCTCCCGAGGACAGAATCTGCACTTAAGGGTAAGTAGAAAATTAGGGGCATTTGCCCGGGGTACCTGGTAGGCTGGGGGGATGGGATCTATTTAGGGTAGGGGGTATTTAATAAAAGTGGTTGAATTCTCCTTTAAGGTGGCCATAGACAAAGCGAATTGTCTTACAATATTTGTTGTGTATGATGGGAGATAAGCTGACCAATATTGGCAGAAGACATGGATGTCAGTCAGCTGATTGATCAGGCTGGCCTAGAAAACTTTGATTGTGCACCCTTGAAGGCACTGGAACATCGGCCACTGTTAGTGCTGAATCGTCACATACATGTAGAATTCTATTGTTTCTCCTGTATATCTGATGATTCAGCTCTACATGTGTGTATTTTAATTTTTAATGTCTATGGCCACCTTTACTCCTTATTAGTATAATCTCACCAGCCGCTGCCCAGTTGGAGTGTGAGGCTGCTATTGCATACATTTATTGGTGTCCCCTTGAGATCATTTAAATGGTGGAAGAAATATAGAGGGAATAAGTTACCATCTGAAAAGAGGTGTAGTGTTCTCAGAAGGTTAGAGCTGTGGTGCAAGAGGAAGCAGTTAGTTGGTAATTGCAGTCAGTGTCGGGAAACTCTGCTGTACCCGGGCAAGATAAGCTAATGATAAACTGGAATGTTGTGTAACAGACCAGAAAGCTATACACTGATGAGCACATCGTATAGGAAAGGTCATGTTTATGTTTGTATTATTTGTAACAACCTCAAAGTCCTAAAATCTTATTTCTCTTCCATCCTGAACACAAATGGGTGCCATTTGCTCTTCATTGCTATAACTGCAAGAGGCGAGGCAGAATTCTTAAAATTCACACCCATAGATGCATGGGGACACGTGTGTTATAATATTTAGATTGTAAGCTGTACGGCTCAGGTAACTCTTCCTCTTTTTTTTTTAGTTCTTAATCTATAATGCAACTGCACACTGTAATGAATATGTTGTAAATAACTGCTGTGCTGTACAGTGCTGTGTAGCTAAGTTGCTCTCTGTCCAGACATAAAAGAGTTAAGGCAGAGATGAACAGAGTTGAACTGTGAAGGCTGGCTCCCATGCTGAGGTCCTCTGCTCACACAGATGTTTCATGCAAATATACATTTTATAGAGCGTTCCCACGCTTCTCTGTACTTCTGCTATGAGCTTCCTTCTTACGCAAACAACTTCTTTACCCTCAGACTGCTATATGAACTGGGCATTCTCCCTGTCCCAGGGCTTCATACTGAACCAGGAAAATGTTTTACGCTGCTTGGGGCAATTATGGCACATGCACAGATGTAAATGAATTCCTTATTGTGGAGAAAGAAGCGGGTTCCCTTGATCAAATGCCTTTTACCATGGTAGATAGAGAATGTGGAGAGCTCAAACTCCCAAAAGACACCTAAAGGTGGCCATACTCCTAGAGATGCCCTCATTAGTCACTTTTGCCAAACAAGCAGATCTCTCCCTGATATGCCGACATTGAGATGGTGAATATCGGGCTCATCTGATCGTGGGCCCTAGCCAAACAGATGCCGCTGTGATCCAAAGTGATTTTTACCCTGCTCCATCGACATCTGGCCGACTTTTGGCCAGATATCATTCAGGAAAGCCCGTTGGAGGGCCACATTGGTCAATAAGCTGCTGACTCGGCCCTTCTATGGGGGCCTTTAGTTGTGCTGTACTGGAGGGCCCACGCCTGCCTCGGGTCCATAACCATGTACCAAAATGAATCTCCAGCAGCACACGTGTGAGTTGTATTTGTGCAAAATGGTTTATTTAGCACAAAGGCATACAAAATAAGGCAATGTTTCGGGCTCCAAGACCCTTTATCAAGCCTGGTAGAGGACCCTTTCTGCCCATTGCTGGGCTCATATACATAGGCCATAGTAAAATTCTTCACAAAATTCTCCTAATATGCTGCAAAATGCAGCTTTTTTTATTTTTAAAGTAGTTTTTAAATCGTTTTTACTGTTAAACCATATGCTTCTTTTTTTTTTTCCTAGTAGTTCATCGGATTTATGGACCATTCCTAGTGCAAGAGATGATCAATCCAGTGAAGAGGAAGTGTGGTTTCCTCATGCTGCATTCTTGCTTTCCTCTCTGACCCTGTTGCCTAAGCCCCTTGTATCATAGTGTAACGTCGACCAGCTCCATCCTTCCTTGTTTAGTTAGATAACGTTGTCGGGTTATGGGTTGTGTAATACGATGGGAAAATGTTTAAGAAAGCGAATCTGCTTCTGTGGCCTGGCTCCGTGACAAAAGTGTTTACGTATGAAGTAATCTCCCAGATTCCATGTGGGCCCCTATGACATTGTCCAGAAATGCTTTACCAGTGCAGGAAGGACCAGACATCCAGGTCAAGGGATAGTGGTGAAAAGAGACAAAAACCAAGCTATACTATAACATTGAGCAACCGTTTAGAGCGGAAACAGGCAGATGAATGGCTTATCCTCAAGCCTGCACACTAGTGATGTGTGGGTCGGCCGAAACCCATGGGTCAGGTGGGTTTGAGCCGACTCCTGCACAAAATCTTTGGGTCGCAACCTAGAACTGCCGGCATATTGCCCCTATATTTAAAGACTTGCACCTGCCCCACGCCCCTTTCGTGATGTTACTGCAGTGCTGGTCTATAACTTGAGGGGGAACGGTGGTCTGGTATAGGTAGAGAATATCTATCTGTCTGGCCCAAACTCCCAAATCCTTTTACCCAGCAAACCAGAGGAAAATTAAAATGAGTAGTAACTGTCCACAGTTGAATATGTAGATGTGTGGCACTGATATGTTTGGATATTAAAGGAACAGTAATGCCAAAAAATGAAAAGGTTTTACTGGTAAAATGTGTGTGTGTGTGTTTTCTTTAGAAACACTACTATAGTTAATATAAACAAGCTTCTATGTAGCCATTGGTGCAGCCATTCAAAACACAGGGTATATTGCAGATGCCAGATGCACTCTGTAGAGTCCTGTCATCTTGTATTACTGGACTTGTGTTATTTGCTAAGTAACCTGGGCCTTTTCTCCTTTTTAGTCTAAATGTCTGCCCCCATGGCTACACTAAATAGCAGCCTATTTAAATACTCTATAGTTGCTTAACTTATTTTTTTGGTGTTATTGTTTGTTTATGTTTACAGGACCCCTGTCTCAGGTTTTCAGACTAAGAACAAGTAGTTAGCCTTGGGAAAACCTAGGAAGTTGTTTTGTCAATGAAGAAATTTCCATTTCCAGGCTTATGCCTCATATGGATCAAGGCCGCAAACTTTTTGGATTCTCTTTAGGGCATAAAGAATACTTGGAGGATTATGAAAGTTATGGCCAGCCAAGAGTGAAGTTGCATCTGGGCCCTTTAATTTCAGAAGCAAAACAGAAGGCACGTAACTAATGCTCCTGTTCCTAATATTTCCATTAGACCAGTACAAAGATAATTTAGTTCCCCTTTAAAGCCTTTTTGGCTTCCGCAACATCTCATGCGCAGAACTGATGTACTCTGCATGCCAGAATGAGTTCATCTGAGCTGAGTTCCTTTTAAAACTTTAGCCAATCTGAAAATGATTTCCTATTTCTTTTGAAACAGCGGAAAAGCATCATTTCTGGGCTTGTGCCTATTTTGCTGCAATACAATTTCTTTTGTGTGCGTTTTGCGGATGGGGGGGATGTCATAAAAAGCTCAGTCTGTTGTGGTTTTAGCTGGGTGCAGGTGTGCAGGCTTGAAACAGGGAAGTTGGCTTTAAAGTTAAATATTACACAAAGCAAAACAGGAAATGGGGAGATTTTAATAGTAATCTGATGATGCACAACCAAATTCTAAATGAATGTACCCTAACAAATCAAGGACAATAGACGGTATCAAGTATTATATTTGTAAAGGTATACAGAATGTTTTAGACATAAATGTGAGCAGGTGTTAATAAAGTGCACAACAGGCTGTCCTTAGAGCTAAACGCTTAACATGAGTTTATATTTCCCCCGTAATATTTTGATAATATCCCTAGTATGACCTGTGAGCAGCATTTGAACTTCTGAAGCTGGGAGTTGTAGTTAATCATCATGTGTTTGGGGTAGAGTCCTGCAGCGGGTCGGGTACCCGCAGGTTACCCGCAAAATCCCGCGG
The DNA here is from genome assembly GCA_024363595.1 of Xenopus borealis. Lineage (NCBI taxonomy): Eukaryota > Metazoa > Chordata > Amphibia > Anura > Pipidae > Xenopus > Xenopus borealis. The sequence goes on along the minus strand of CM044433.1, from coordinate 27,098,222 downwards.
TACCCTGCGGGTTGCTCGTAGAATTTCTGGGTGCGGGTATAGAAGCGGGCCGGTGGTTCTGCAGGTTGAGGGTCGGGTCGCGGATCCTCACTATAGGGATTTTTACTCCTTTTTCTGAGCATTTCCACTACTGATGATGTTACATCCGGTTGACAATGACAGCACTTCCTGTTTTAATCCTTTTTTCTCTGAACCTGGCTACTTCCGATGATGTCACTTCCTGTTTATGATGACAGCACTTCCTGATTCTTGATGGTCAGCGGGTCCGGGTTGCGGGTACGGTTCGGGTCGCGGGTCCAAGCGGGTAAGAATGCGGCTTGCGGGTACGGGTCGGGTTCGGGTCCCAAAAAATGGACCCGCGCAGGACTCTAGTTTGGGGTAATGTTCACAATCTTGACACCCCATAAACACCTCTCCTCGTCTTTAGGTGGCCATACACATTACAATTATGCTCTGGAAAAGATCTTTCTAGGAAATACTGTTCATTTCAATACATACGTGTAGAACTGAATCGTCCGATATAGAGGTAGAAACAATCTTGTACTACTTGTATCATATGATTCAGCACTAACAATGGCAGATGTTCGTGTGCCTTCAAAGGTGCCCAATCTAAATTTTGCAACCGGTCCGACGAGCCAACAATAACTCCTCTGCCGATCTCAGTCTCCCACCATACACTCTTCGAATATCGCAGGAAAATGTTTCCTACAATATCTGTGTGTGGATGGCCACCTTAACATTGCTATCAAGAATGCTCAGGACCTGGGGTTTTCCCAGAAAGCAGATCTTTCTGTAATTTGGATCTTCATACCTTAAAGGGGTTGTTCTCCTTTCAAACACTTTTTTCAGTTGTTTTCTGATTCCTGTTCCTATGAAATAAAGACTTTTAAATTACTTTCCATCATAATTTTTTTACTGTTTTTCCAAAATCTAAGTTGAATGTTTGTGTCTCTGGTGTTTGAGTCTGGCAACTCCATAAATCAGGTGCAGAGTCTCAACTGTTACAATTTTGCAACATTTAGTTGATATATTTTTCAGCAGCATCTGGAGTATTGGCAACTATTGTATCAAACCTAAAAACAGCCTGTAATGAAACCCAGAGATTCTGCTCAGCAGGGACAAAGATAAGAAATGTATCGATTGAGAACAGTTTACAGGGTCGGGGACCCCCCCTCCAGGAGCTGCTTTAGAAAGTGAAAAAGAACACTTTAACCTTCAATATTAGGGAAAAAAATGGTCACACATAGAAAGTAGTTGGGAAAAAAATCATTCGTTATGGTGATCTGAAAACAAGTAGTTGTTTGAAGGCGAACAACTCTTGTCTACTAGAAAATCATGTAAACATTAAATAAACCCAATAGGCTGGTTTTGCTTCCAATAAGGATTAATTGTGTCTTAGTTTGGAACAAACTTTTCTTTTATTATTAAAGAGAAAAAAGGAAATCATTTTAAAAAATGTGGATTATTTGATTATAATGGAATCTATGGGAGATGGCCTTTCCTTATTTTGATACTTTCTCGATAATGGGTTTCCCAGATAACTGATCCTATACCTGTACTTTTTAGGGATTCTAACAGAATCCCTTAACTTAATGGGATGGCTATTCATCCCCTTTAAATCACATACTGACTGCTTCTTAGAAACCTCCCTGTAGCTGCCGAAAACGACCAAGAACTGTTGCTGCAGGAACTGGCGTGTTCTCCCATTGACACCTGTTCTGTGATATAAATTGAAATGAATAGAGCCCAGATCTGGGGATGATTCCAAGTGATTCGAAACAAAAGAGGCCTGCGCCGGGCTTTGTTGCTGGGGAATTCTGGGCAGCTGTGGATCTTGCTGTGCATTATAGTTCACAGTCGGGTCAGCCGTGCAAACTGAACATGCTGCAGCACATCTCTGTGTCGCTGCCTAAATACAGCTGCTGATTTCACTGCATTGGAACTGGAGGCCTCTGGCCTGTTATTTCTTGCTTTCACTTTGCAGTTGCTAGGAAGAAAAAAAATATTCACTTTTAATTATCCCAGTACCAGTCCTCTTGTTTCCCATACTTCACACAGTAATAACCTACAGTGCATAGATAAGTGCACACGTTGATCTGAAGGAAGTACTCAATTAGTTGAACATATCATTGTCATTGTAATGGGCTGGATTAGGTAGTCACTGCATATGCAGCAGTGGTGGTGCCCTGTGTTAGAACTGCACCATATTTTAATTGGAGAAATTGCTAATTTATAAAACAACCCCCCCCCCCCCCCCCCCCCCCCCACCGGTGAGTCCACAAAAGGCTGTCCTTCATAGCAAGAGCAAATGACCTAATGTATTTATACTGCTGGCCCTTGTGTGTGTGTGTGGCCGGTTTGTCCGTGTGGCATACTAGCATATGTATATGTCTAATGTATACACTATAATCCTCTGAGCATTTCTCGTATCAGGCACATTTCTTTTGCTTTGTGGGGAAAATGTGTTTGCAATAAAATTCTAAGAAACCATTTTCCACTGTAATTAAAATGGTGTCACTGTTCCCTCATTAGTACTTGTGATTTCAGTTCTGTAGACCATTAATGAAAATTACAGCATACCCTATGGAAAAAAAAATTAGCCAGTAAAACAATTCATTGGCCAATCATGACGTTCATATACTGGTTGATAACATTTACGGTCCAATTAAGTCGTTTTGCTTGTTCAAATTTAAATCCATGGGAAGTTTTTGTACAATGATCACTATACCAGCAACTGTCTGTGTTTGATATGGGTAACTGCGTTGCACACAGGTGCTGCACTGGCTGAACTGGAAGAAAAAACTTTTTACTTTAAAATTCATAACCAAAATACAGCCAAAATTGTCCTGGTTTAAATATAGCGCTGATAGGCTGCGGTCGCATGCATTACAGCTCCTACGTATAAATTTTCCAGTAAGAATTATTCTGTGAATTTCCAAATCATTTATGTTGTTGTGTGTAAGTTGTTTAGGTTGACATCTTGTGCCTTTGTCTTGCATTTCTTGCTGTGCTCTGAACTCCTATTTTTCGTTGTTTGCAGCATTAGTGAAAGTTTCCTGACGGTAAAAGGTGCTGCTCTCTTCCTCCCACGAGGAAATGGCTCATCCACGCCGAGAATCAGCCACAAACGCAACAAACATGCAGGTAACTTTCTATATCTTTCTGTCTACATTTATCTTATGTAAGAGAGGGGAGAAAAAAAACATTTGCATCTCGAGGGTCTGCCCCCTCATAACCCACAGAGGTAGCTTCTAGCTAGTGCCAAACAGGCAGTAGCCTCCTTCTTTTTGCATCTGAAACCGTTGTGTTGCCTCCAGTGTGAACACACACTGCTGATATTCGTGCGAAATGCAAAGTTTTGCCTTTCTTTGTTGTGATGATCAGTCTCTTTTGTGCCGGAGCCAACACAACAGTTCCAGATGTGGAAAGAAGAGGAGGCTACTGCCCATGTAGAGTCTTAAATTTCCCCGTGATTTCAGCAGGTTTATTTCGGCCCCTGTGTGGCAATAGCCTTAGGCCGTGGGCACATAGGCTGAAGGCTCCACTGCTCTCTGTCTGCAGAAATTCTCCCTGCCTCTGCTCCATTGATTTGAATCTGACCAGCCTGCACATGCAGCTGCTGTGTATGCATACAAAGGGCTGGTCGGATTCAAATCAATGGAGCAGGTGCAGGGTGAGTTTCTGCTTTGTATATATGGACTGACCTCTGCTATGTGTATGCACACGCAGGCTGATTGGATTCAAATCAATGGGGCAGGGAGCGTTTCTGCTTCTCTCAGTCTGAGAGCAGCAGAGCCTTTAGCCTGTGTGCCTACCTCCTTACTCTGTAGTGTGTGAAACCTTATTAGATGGACTTCATCATCCAGATGCTATGAATGTCTCCCAGTATTCTGTGACTTCTGGATAGAGATAGTCTTTTTTTTTTTTTTTTTTTCCCCAATGGCTCACAAGTTAAAAAGGCATGGGAGTGTATTTAAGTACAGTAACTTAATAAGTTCAGTTACAAGTAACCTTATTCTGAAATAAGACTTGATGAGGCAATTTTTGCTCTGCACATCCTTTAGGCTAAGGCCAGACGGGGAGATTTGGGGGAGATCCATCGCCTGGCGACTTCTCCCCCGAATCTCCCCGTCTGGCCTTAGCCTTAACCTTTTATGGGGTAATACAATAAAAAGCACTGTTTGCCCAGCTGCAGTAACCTATAGGATCCAAACAGCAGGTAGTATTTACTGGTCACCTTTTTGAAAGCAAATATTTTATTGATTACTATTACTTTTATTGATTACTATAATTTTATTGGTTACTGCTCCTGGGTAAACTAAGTGCCTTGTGTTACACATGGGGATTCACGTTCAACCTAAAAGACAACTCTGATATTAATGTTGATATAGTGCAAAAGGCATGCAACACACACTCCTTGCACAGGGTACGTGGGGTTAGTCACTTGCTTTGCAAGGATGTATACTTTTTGTGCTGGGAGCTCTACCCATTCCCTTATGATTCTAGTCTCATACTGAAAAACATACATTCTTAAAAAGCCACAGAACCTGTTCCATGGGCTGCTGATCGTTTTACTGAAAATAGTGTTTTAGGAATTTTGTTTTCTGGTTAGTGCTGATTATATAAAGTGTAAATGGGGTGTAATTATATAATAGGATGGCCCAATTTCTCTGGTGCTCAACTGCTACATTAGACTAGGGGCACATTTAACTATACACAGCAGAGAACACATGATTTTCTGTTTTTTGTGTGCACACAGTCCAGATCTGTTAATGTTTCCATCTTATTGAATGCATACTTCAACATTTACATGCCAAAATCTGCCATGGATTTGAAATTGCTTTAGCCAGTGCTTGAATTGGGTTGTAAAAGGTGGAGGGATGGTAAATGTGGCACGCGTAGCACGGCAAAAAATTTTTCTAAGCCATGCCCACAATTATTGGCCACGCCCCTTTTAGTACAACACTTTTAGATGGCACAGGGGCAAGTACATGTATAAATACCCCCAGAACTCACAAACAGATGGCACAGGGGCAAGTAAATGTATAATAGCAAGTGCAATGTCAGCCTAGCGGAGTTAGTCATGGAGCCGTCTACAAGCAGGTCCGGACTGGGATTCACAGTAGGCCCTGGCATTCCAACAGAGGCCCAAGCAGCCCCCCACCAGCCCAATAAATAGTGACTTTCTATGGCAACCTACAGCAGCCCCTCTGGCATTTGCCAGAACCCACAGATTGCCAGTCCGGGCCTGTCTACAAGCATACGTTTTTGACAGAAAAGGTAGAGGTTCAAATTTTCTCCACTGCACCACATACCCCTTGCCTCACAATTGGAAAAGAGCAGACCACACTTTCTCTACTGACCTGTTCTCTTGGCTTGTATATAAGCCACTCTAAATTCTATTAAGCTTTGAGTGAGACCAGCACTTAAATCAAACAAATACTCCTTAAAAAGAATGCTTTTGAGTTTATTCTACCCATTTTATTTTAAAAGATCATTTTGTTTTTATTCTACTACAGTTCCCTCTCTCCTCTGTATTCATAAGAGATTGTAAATTCTGTATAAACAATTGCCTATTTACCACTAGCTCCTCTCCTTTTCGTACAGTTGCGCTATGGAATCAGGAAGTTGGAAAATGAAAGTGCGTTTTGTTTAATTTGTATGCATGATTTAGTCCAAATAGCAAAAAACAGACTTTTCTTAAAAACAGTATCCAGAACATATGTTCTGCACAAACCCTATTCATTGAACCCATGTTGAACGGAGGGGAATGTTAGTAGATAGAACTAATAGGTCTCCTGTGATTTGATGACTGAGCAGTAGCACAGAGACTGACCCCTTATCCAGTCATGTATCTTTCTTCTTGTCTTTCTTTAAAAGACAATTATTGTAGTTCTTCAGCACTACGTCATGAGTCATGACATTAGTCAGATAATGCTGTTTGTACATAGACTGTATTTTGCTTGCAAATCTGTGTCCTCTATGTCTAGTTTACATGCACATCATGTTTTGGTATCCTTTTATAGACAGACCTGATAAGAAAGCAATAACGTGTACGTTTTGTTTCCAGGAGACTTACAGCAGCACTTGCAGGCTATGTTTACACTCCTCCGGCCTGAGGACAACATCCGGTTGGTGAGTTCCATTCTTTTATTGATTTTCATTTATTCCTGTCAAAGTACAGCAGAGCTATGGCAGCTTGATTTTTTTATGGCCACAGTTCCTCCTTCCAAGGATTGCAGTCCACTTAAAAAAGATTTCCTTGTGATACAGCCCACTGACTGTACACAGTAAGCCATAAAGGCCAAACTATTCCTTTCCTGTGCACACCGGTATTGCATGGACCAAAACCATGTAGGGCTGATGCCCCCCCCCCCCAACCCTTTTCACCCATGAGCCTCCAGGTTAGAGAGCAACACAAACATGCAAAAGGTTCCCGGGTTGTCAAATATGGGCTGTGATTGACTATTGGTGGCCTCTGTGTGGACCTACAGAAGGCTCTTTTTGGCAATACCCATGTTTTTTTGCAACTAAAGTTTGCCTCCACACCTGGAATTCAAAGATTAACAACTGCTTTGAGGCCTCTGAGATAGTCCTGCAGCGGGTCAGGAACCCATGGGTTACCCACAGAAACCCGTTGTACCCTGCGGATTGCAGGTAGACGTTCTAGGCGCAGGTATAGATGCCAGTCGGCGGTTTTGCGGGTCACGGGTTGGCCCGTGGGTCTTCTCAATAGCGTTTTTTTTTCTGATCCTGCCTACTTCCGATGATGTCATTTCCAGTTTACAACGACAGCACTTCCTGATTCTTGATGGTCAGTGGGTTGAGGTTTTTAGTTGCGGATAAGGTACTTGTGGGTCAGGTAGTGGGTCCAAGCAGGTAAGCATACGGGTCCAAGTTGGGGATTGCAGGTTGCGGGTACGGGTCGTGTACGGGTTCCAAAGAGCAGCAACAGCCAAGTAGTTGGTGAGCAACACATTGCTCATGAGCCACTGGTTGGGGATCACTGTTATATAAACTATATATTTTTGCACCACAATCCACGCCTTGTGTGAAGATATGTGGCTTTGTGTGTGTTTAAATAAATGAAATCCGTGTTTTTGTGAAGGATGTGTATGATGAACATAAATAGATTATAGTATCTAGTTTCCATTAGTATTATATACGGAGATAATTGGTTGGGAATAAGATCTGGTTTCCTGGCACGATTGTCATTTGGCAGTATTGCTCTATTTGCGTACAGTATACGCTTGTCTGTTTGCCCTTCCTGTCCTGGAAACAGAACCTTTTAGTCACAACAGGAAGTTAAAAGTGCAGAGGCAAACTGCTTTCTTTTTAAATTGGTTCTGATGTAGATGAGATAGTAGAAAATATTTCTCACAGGTGTGTGTGTCCATACCAGCTGCACTACTAGTCTCAGTTGTGAAGTGTTTTACTGTAAGCCGTTTGTACAGATTAGAATGGGGTTCAGAATGACAGAGTACAATGTATATCATTTTCATTTGTAAAGCGCAATATTGTCATATGTGCCTAGGGCATGCAGATTTAAGTAACATTCCCATGTAAGCTATGGTTTGAAGTCTCGCTCTCACGTGATGGAGTTCATTGGAACATCTGACGCTTCCCAAGGCCATTCAGAAGTTGCTGGGGAACAACAGTTTCACACGGACTCCCAAAGCCGCACCCAGTAGCATTATCTCCCCTCCAGCTATCAAAAGCAGATAACATTCAGCATGAGCGTTCTTACTGCAATCATAAACCGTGCATTTAATTCACCCATATTTCAAAATAGTTACAAATGTGTATTCAGCTGTCACAGAGATAAGCGGATAAGTGTGCTGTTGTTTAACAACACGACTTACTCTTTTTTATTGCAGCCTTTCCTATCCATATTCCAGTCTCTTATTCAAATCCATGCACAGTTGCTAGGGTAACCAGATTACTGAAATTGCAAATCGGAGAGCTGCTCAATAAAAAGCTAAATAACTCAAAAACCACAAATAATAATAAATGAAAAACAATTGCAAATTGACTCAGACTATCACTCTCTACATCAAACTAAGAGTTAACTCAAAGGTGAACATCCCCTTTAAATAATATACGTGTGTCAGCGGTGGGAACTGGCACTTTTAAGCCAAAAATGCTCATTTGATTTGGGGAGATTTAGTCAACTGGCGACTAATCGACACTTCTGAGAGGCGACAATCTGCCTTCTTCCTGCTTGAATGAAGAATTACCTGCTTTAATGCACTCGTGGCGCTTCGAATTTCCTAAGTTTCGTAGTGAGGCAACTTCGGAAATTGAAGCGCCATGAGTGCATTAGCCCAGGCGATACTTCAAGCAGATGGGAGGCAGTTCGGGGAGATTGTCTGCGTATCTTGTCGGCGCTATACAAATAAATGATGATGATGATTGTCGCCCTGCAGAAGAGGCAATTAGTCTCCAGGCAACTAAATCTCCCTGAATCTGCCTGTCTGCCCCAAGACAGGTCCATCTGGGCCATTTCATGTTTGGATTGTAAATAGGGTTGCCACCTGGCCTGTATTTTACCGGCCTGGCCGGTATTTTTAATGGTTGATCCCAATGTTATTAATAGGAAAAAAAGATAAATACATAGGAAGGCCGGTATTTTTTTCAGGAAAAGGTGGCAACCCTAATTGTAAAGGCAACACAATCTGGAGCCAGGGCCATAAAGGGCTGGTATTGGGCAGCATTTCTCTGTTGCTGCATTAAAGAAGTGGTTCACCTTTGTAGAGATGTAGAGAGTTATATTCCGAGACAATATGCAATTGGTTTTCATTTTTATTATTTGGGTTATTTAGCATTTAATTCAGCATCTCTCCAGTTTGCAATATCAGCTGCTAGGGTCCAAATTACCCTCGCAACTGTGCATTGATTTTAATAAGAGACTGGAATATGAATAGGAGAGTCCCCACTAAAAGTGTTAAACAACAGCACATTTATCTGCTGACGGCTGAATACACATTTGTATCTTTGTTACTGTTGGAAATATCTGTGAATTAAATTCACTGTTTATGATTGCGGTAAGAACTATCATTCTGCTTTTGATAGCTGGAAGGGAGATAATGCAATTTAGCAATCTGGTTACTAGAGTCCAAATTACCCTAGCAACCATGCATTGCTTTGAATAAGGCACTTTAATATGGATAGGAGAGGCCTGGACAGAAAGATGAGTTATAAAAAGTAGCAATAACAATACATTTGTAGCTTTACAGAGCATTTGTTTTTTAGATGGAGTCAGTGACCCCCATTTGAAAGCTGGAAAGAGTCAGAAGAAGACATCAAGTTAATTTAAAAAAAAAAAAAAAAACTGTATAAAATAATGAAGACCAACTGAAAAGTTGCTTAGCATTGGCAATTATCTAACATATTGAAAGTTAACTATGGCTCAGACCCTGATGATCAACCTGCAACCCTCCAGCTTTTTTGCTAAACTACAGCCGATACAAGTGCTCAGAAGCATGACAACCTTGCTTAGCCAACACATGATAACGCTACAATCATATGACCCCGTCCTAAATAACTGCTTTTCTTTTCAGTATGCTGACATATTTTATGCCGCCCCACCTTCTTTGTTATCTGTGATTCCTTCAGCTGTTTGTCTGACAAATGAATATTTTATTCCTTCAGTCATTTTTCTGAGATCAGTGCCTGTATTGTGCCATTGTGGAACATGCTCACTTTTTGCCAATGAAAAGGCACTTTGTTGCCCAAGACTTAACATCTTTTGTTTGAAACTGCATTTTTAGCCTCTGTGGATTCTGTAGCGATGGCTTTCAATAATGGTTTTTAGTGTATTCATAGAGAATATGATGTGACGTGACTGCCCCAATGCCATTTGGTGGGTAAGACTCTATACATACTGGTTACTTTGTCATCCTTTGACTCTATCTGAAGCGATGAGCTTGTATTTCAGCAAAGAGAAATTCTGGGAAATTAGTTAAAGTGTTCTCTTCATTTATCATGTCTAAAGGCTCTACAGTGTTTTGTTATTCAACTTCACAGTTGTGCAAGTAAGTGTCCCCAACCTGAGTGTTGGACAAGGATTCGGTTGAGAATAGTTTAATCATTTAATGTTTGAAAAGTTGTGTGTGGCTGAATGCTTCAGTTCCATTAAAGGAGAACTAAACCTTAAAAAGTTATAGGGCTAAAAATACCATATTTTATATACTGAACTTATTGTACCAGCCTAAAGGTTGAACAAATCTACAGAAGTAATGATCCAGGACTTCAAACTTGTCACAGGGGGTCACCACCTTGGAAAGTGTCTGTGACACTCACATGCTCAGTGGGCTCTGAGCAGCTGTTGAGAAGCTAAGCTTAGGGGTCGTCACTAATTATCCAGCAGCAGCAGCAGAAAATGCGGTTGGCCTGTAATATAAGCTGATGCTAGTTTCACTGGTTTCTGTGCTGCCATTTACTAATTATCTGTATAAATCCAATAAAGGTCAATTTTTTTTTTGTTATTTTTTAGCTCAAAGTAAAACACACCATATTTTATTCATTACTGCTTGCAAAATACAGGCCTTTTTATCTATTCTTTATGTCTCCATTAAACTTGGATTTTTATTTAATGGCTGTTTATTTTATAGTTATGCTTCTGAGCAGATACACCTGTGCTGGTACATCACATACTAAAACCTAAACTGCCAGTTAATTGAAATCTCGGCATCTGTGCTAAATTGGGTTCCTTTTAGCCAGTAATTCCCCTTTTGTGTTTAGGGTAAATGAAAAAAAAAAAGACATTTTCAGCTTTAAGTTTTGGGAGCTATGTGTTGCGAAACAGATGTCATTCCTTTCTTGCTATGTTATGCAGCAGCATGTGGGAGTCCTGTCTAACATAGTTGCACTTTGTAACCCAGGTATATCCGGCATGGCTTCTTGTTGTTCTCCAGTCCTTTGTGGGACTACCACACAGCCAGATTTTAGGCCTGTATACACATAATAGGGCACAGTAGCTGGTGATAGGTTGGTTTGTGGTCTACCGGTGCCACTGGCATAATGGCGGCCACTGTTGACTTATACTGAATCAATTATCTATGTTGGAATTTGCCATATAAAAGCTCTTGAAAGGGTCACATATAGGATTGCCACCCAGACAGTACTTTACTGGTTTAGCCAGAAAAACACCTTAAATTGCCAGGACCAGTACATGGCCCCCACCCCCTTTGCATCATGGCACCACTCCTTTGTGTCATGGCCCCACCCCTTTGCGTCATTGCCACTCCCCCTTGTGTCATAGGCCCACCCCCTTTGTCATAGGCCCCACTCCTTTTTGATCACATCCCATCCACTTTTGTGTCTGACCCTTTTATATGCAGATAAAATATTTTCAGAATGTTGGCAACCCTAGTCACATGGCTAGCAGGCCTCCAGTAGGACAGCTCACATTTTTATAGGAATTATTACATATTTTTATGACAAATTCAGTCTTCCTTTTGCCCACATCAGAATGAAGTGGTTGTTGGTACAAAAAATGCAACAAAAACGATTGTAAGGGTTGGGGCAGATTCTGGGAGATTTAGTCGCCTGTCGACTAGTCGCCTCTTCTGCGGGGCGACAATCTCCCTGAACTGCCTTCCGTCTGCTTGAATGAAGAATCACCTGCATTAATGCACTCGTGGCGCTTCGATTTCTGAAGTTGTCTCATGAGGAAACTTCAGACGACTTTGGTAAATGAAGCGCCGCAAGTGCATTAGCACAGACAATTCTTCAGGCAGACAGAAGGCAGTCCGGGGAGATTGTCGCCCCACAGAAGAGGCGATTAGTCTCCAGACGACTAAATCTCCCCAAATCTGCCCATCTGCCCCTACCCTAAATGCAAAACTGAGAAGCGACTCTGCTCTTTTCCCTTGCTGTCCAACTGCTCGCATGGCTAGAGGAATGTTCAAATGCCTTTCCGTGCAAAATTTCAACTTCTGGTGAAACGGAACAAATCGGCTGTGAATGTGGATCTGTTTACTTCAGATGATGGCTGGAACCAAAATCTCATGCTATTAACTCGGATAAGATGTGGCTGTGAAGTTGCAGGCTGCAGTAAATCCCCAGATGTCAGAATTTTGTGCACAGAAGAGCAAGTGCCCCAAATATGCTAGGAATGGCCAGGCGGCAGCTTTGAGTAGATATTTAAATTTCCCGGCCTGTGTTTCTGCATTGGAGGAGCTTTCAGATTCTGAGCTTTGTGCTTCCTAGTTAGAATTATCCACAAGGCAGATATTTTGGAAGCATGGCTTTGTGTAACAGAGTATTCTACCCCTTTTTCTCATTGCCTTGTTACAGTATTGAGCCCCTGGGCTTCCTGTACTGACTACGTGCACCGGTTGTCTCTGACGCCAGTTTGCTTCTCTTACGGATTCACAGCTGTGTGGAATATGTTCATGCTTGAAGTTTTAATTACTGTGCAGGTTAGCTTTGCCGTGAGCAGTGCAAAGTGATGGCCCTCACTCTTCTCCTGGGTTGGCGTGTCATTTCTGCTTGGCACAGACTCACCCCATTTTACCCATGGATGCCTTTGATCTTCTTCTCTCTGCTTTTTTCTTGCTCGCTTCCTTTTGTCATACTTCTGCAAGTGATGCAAGACAGTTTCTTGGAAGCACACGCCAGCGGAGCAGCGCTTCCCGAGCACTTGGCACAGCACAGACTTGTGTAATTCTTGCAGTGTCAGCCCTGACTGGGCACCCTTCAGCTGAGCCAGGTCATAACTTATTTTAAATGTAAGAACACAATGGATAGTAATCCCTATGGTGTCCCTAACCAGTGCACAGATGTTCTCTTTGATCTGGCATGCTCTGCAGGAAGCCACATTATCCTGTGGATAGCACACATCCGTGCCTTTTTGTGCTTGCTTTGTAAACCCTCATAGCTTATAAACTGCTGTAAGGAAGTTACTATCCATTGTATCCATGCACACTTAAACATTGCCTAGTTACGAGAGAAGCTGAAACTGCAGGGATATGCAACCTCTGACTCTCTTTCTCAAGTTCATCCCCTGTGCCCTTACCAGCCAGAGTCCCCCATTCATATGAAACTGAAAGCAAGGGATATGCAATTTATAGCTCACTTACTCAAGTTCACTCCTTGTGTCCTCAAGAGCCAAAAGAGCCCCCAGCTCATATGAAACTGCATGCAAGGGATATGCAACTTCTTACTCACTTTCTCAAGTTCACTCCCATTAAGAGGCAAAAGTGCCCCCAGCTCATATGAGAGGGAAGTCAGGATATGATGCAACACATTAAAGATTAAAATTGGTTTCTAGTAGCTGGGACAAGAACTTGACCCATAGCAAAGGTTTTTAGGAAGTGAAACTACTATTCTCTATTTACAAAGTGTTGACATATTCCACAGAACGTTACAGAGATTATTCATTATCTGTCCCTTTCCCATTGTATTTTACAATCTAAGGACCTTGTGGCATTCACACCTACGAGGGCTAATTTTTTTCAGGAGTCCGTAAACTGGTCTGTATGTTTTTGGAGTGTGGGAAGAAACTGGAGGAAACACACAGAGACATGGGAAGAAAATAATTACACCTTGTCCAAGTCTGGATTGAATTCAGAACTCCAGTGCTGCAGAGGCAAACTATTTGGAAATATACCTTGAATGCAAAATAACAGCTATTTAATGTCCGATTCCGACCACCAGAAAAATGTATTTTTATAATTTGCAATTGGTCACACACACACACCCCCCACCCCAAATCTGTTCTAAGGGTGACGGCAGACAGGGAGATTAGTCACCTCCTCTACTGCGGGGCGACTAATCTCCCCAAACTGCTTCCCGCTGGCAATAATACGAATCTCCAGCGAGATTGCTTCGGATTTCCAAAGTTGCCTCGTCCTCTCCCCTGGCGAGGCAATTTGGAGCGATTTCAAAAATCGCGCCGCTCCGTGTGAATACGCGCCGGCGTTTTCAAGCAACGTCGGTGCGCTTGGGTACTTCGCTATTCGGGGAGGTTCGGGGGCTACAAGTCGCGGCGAGAAGTCGCCAGGCGACAAAATGCCCCCGAATCTCCCCGTCTGGCCTAGCCCTAAATGATTGCACTGTTTGCTCTCTGCTTCACAATTCAAGCAGTTCTCTTAACTTTTTTTGAGGGTCCTAACAGATCATGCTTTAGACTCAGGCCAGACATGAAGATTCGGGGAGATTCGTCGCCTGGCAACTAACCGCCAGGCAACAAATCTCCTCGAACCGCTTCCCCCTGCCTTCCAGCTAATTAATGAATAATTGCCTGCGCCTATTCACACGTGGCGCTGCACTTTCCTGAAATCGATTGAAATTGCCTAAGGAGGCGACTTCGGAATAGCCAGCGCCGCATGTGAATAGGCACAGGCGATTTTTCATTAAAAATGCTGGAAGGCAGTTGGAAGTGGGGCGCCTGCCGACAAATCTCCCCGAATCTTCCCGTCGGGCCTGAGCCTTAAATGGCAAATGGGAACATGAATAGGAGAGGGGCTTATCAGAAGCACAAGTGCTAAATCATTACAATGGGGTTATCTGGTTGCGGAGACCATGAATATATCATCTTCCATCGTAGAAATCCCTTGTTTTCATTAACTGAAAGAGCTGTATGAAATAGTAATTAAAGAAGCACGATATGTTGGCGCTCTAAAATTACATGTTATTACTATTATTATTAATAATTATAGAGAGCATATTGTATCCTTGTTAAGAAGTCGGATTATCTAATCATTATTCCGGATGCCAGTATGGATCTGAGTGAGTGCCAGAAGCCACCCGTTTGATTTTGGGATCACTATGCAATCACATTGCAAAGAGAAATCAGGCCGCTCCAAACTCACCCCCTATGTGTTCTTGTTAGTGTAGCTCCATTTTTTGGTTGTAGTTGTCCCCTACTGAAATCATAATTGCTGGAATAATGAAAAGGCAGAACTCCGGTAAAATAAAAAGGTGGTCTGGTGTTGGTCAGTGACCTGTTGGAATAAACCACCTTTTTATTTTACCGGAGTGCCGCCTTTTCATCCTTTTAGCAATCACTATGCAATCCAATCAGACTGTTTGCCTGATATCCAGGGCTACTGTTCATTATATGGAAAAAAAGGTTGTATGCAAGTAATGGCTGAAGATAAGCCCTGTCTCATAGACGGAACTTTTGTCTGGCAGTTTTACAGTAATAGCTGGAGACAATTAAGTGCACTTCATAGAGAGTCATTAGAGGATTGTACCATCAAAGCATGGCCTTTCTACGGCTGTACTGCTAACCACACACACACAACTTTTATGGCTTTGTTTCTGGGCTTCTTAACTTTAGAGAGGGGGGCAATAAAGCTGTAGCAGCTGCTGTATATAACAAACTTCTTCAGGGACTGTTTTCTCTGTCACCCACAGCCCTCTGCTCAGCAATTGTGAATGTAAAAATGACAAAGTGGGCTGTGGCCTGCCCAAACGGACGTCAAGGCTGATGTCAAAGGCAAACACTCAAGAGATTATCCATTGTGATGGGAATATCACCGAATTAATCTGCTGCATAAATATTTGGCTTGTAGTTTCTTTGTCTGTAAGTCTAATGAAATATGGGTGCAGGTGGTGCAGTGGTTATTACTGTCTTGCAGGTTCATTTCACCGTGGGGTTTGTATGTTCTGTGTCTGCATGGGTTTCTTTGAATACTGCCGTTTTTTCACACACTCCCAATACATACAGGCATGTTTATTGGTTCTTGGTAAAATTGACCCTAGTTTGTGAATGTGATCTTAGGGACCTTAGATTGTAAGCTCTACTGGTGCAGAGTTATGGTTGATGTAAAATCCCTGTTAAGTGCTGCAGAATATGTCAGTCTATGTACTGTATGCCAGTCTGTATGTATGAGGGTGCTGGGTTTCAGAAGAGACTTATTGACTCACAGGTGACCAATAACGTTGGGGATTGAGGGCCCAAAGATCCCATTGTTTCCAACTAAAGGTGGCCATACATGGGCTGATAATAGCTGCTAACAGACCGAGTCAGCAGCTTATTGGCCCATGTTTGGGGCCCTCCTCCGATATGTTGATCGGTCAGGACAAAAAAAATCCAGTTAGATCGCGGACTGCATCTGTTAGTTGATGCGGTCCTGCAATCCAATCACCCATTTACCCTTCGTTATGATCTGAGCATTGGGCCCTAGGGCCTATGATCAAATCAGCCCAATATCACCTACCTCAAGGTGGGCATATTGGGGAGAGATGCGCTTGTATGGTGATCTCTACGTGTGTGGCCAACTAAGAGACAACTAAACCGTTTTGAACCCCTATGTAAATCTGTGAGTTTCAATCAACCTGCTCACCACGACTCTCCAATATACACAGCACGTATTGTTGGTCACCAGAATATGTCTTAAGGCTACCAGGGGCTTTTTCGGCTCTGGAGCCAACGCAATCTGTAGATTTTGGTGAAGAAAACAGAGACTTTGCATTTCATGCCAAAACCCTTGAGTGTGCTCACATTGGAGCGAACACAAGTGTTTCTAATGTGAAAGAAGATACTGCTTGTGGTGAAGGGCTGAAATTTGCCTGTAGATTTCATAAGGCTGATTTCTGGCTCATGTGACCCTAGCCTAACTTTAACTTAGCAGTGTTCTCCCCAGGTCATTTTGGGCGGTCTCATCGCCTGGCTAATTGCCCCCATTACCCAGTACCTCTGTAGCCACGCTCCACCCCCACATCACACTCATAATTTGCATGTTTAACACAGAAGGACTGTGCATTGTATTTGTTAGAGCACACAGTCTTATTGGAGTATATAAAAACTAGGTACATTGGGGGGGGGGGGTCCCAGGTTCGTATTTATTTAGGCTTTTTTCTGCCGGCATTTTTTTCTTTTTGGCAAGAACACTAGGCAGCTACCAGATGGGGCTGTTTGCTGTTAATCCACTAGCCTTTGCTCCCTTCTGTGTCTGCAAAGAGAAGGGGTGCATCAGCTCAGGTGCAGACACACAAAGCTTGTTATTCACACCAAAATCCACTCCATGTGTCTGCACCCAGGCAGGTATAGTGTCTCTCATTGCAGGTATAGTGTCTCTCATTGCAGATCCAGAAGGATCAACTGTGGAAACTGGGAGCAGTTGAAAACTGGTAAAATGCTTCCAATGTATTCCATTTTTCAGATACAGATGCACTGCTGGCCTAAACATGCTTGTTCCTTGTTAATACGTCTTGTAGAAATACCTGCTTGCGGTTGCCAAGTACACTGTTTTATGGCATAGACCTAATTGTGTTACAGAGGGTGGTGCTGGCAGATTTATATTGTAGAGCAGGGAATATAATGTAAAGGCTTACAATTCTGGCACAAAGCAGATAATGTGTCAAATCTTCAGCCTTTTGTGTCTAATGTTCCTAAACTGATTCCCCCCCCCCCCCCTATTATAAAACATGCCCCAGTAATATAAAATGTATGTATTTCCCTTAGGCCGTAAAGTTGGAAAGCACATATCAGAACCGCACACGATATATGGTTGTCGTCTCGACCAATGGAAGGCAAGACACGGAAGAGAGCATTGTCCTGGGGATAGATTTCGCCTGTAATGACAGGTATGTCCTGAGCGTGTGGTGACTGCATCTGCTTTTATGTTGCATTATGCAAACATGGCCATCCACTAGTATGTTTAGAGTGTTCTGTGTTTAAATCCCCAGCTTGGGAGGTGTAGGGAATAATAGGACATAGCCAACAAGCTCCCAAAATTCAGACACCTTTCCACCTTCCAGATTTAACTACAGGCATCAGATTCTTTTTTCGGAAACCATGTATCCGCAAAGCTCAGAATTACAGAAAGGCCGTCTCCCATATACTCCATTATAATCAAATAATCCAAAATGTTTTTCCTTTTTCCCGGTAATAATAAAACAGAACCTTGTACATAATTCAAACTAAGACACAATTAATCCTTTATAGGACGTAAAACCAACCTATTGGGTTTATTTAATATTTACACGATTTTCTAGTAGACATTGGGTATGAAGATCCAAATTACAGATCAGTTCAATTGTCCGGAAAACTCCAGGTCCGAACATTCTTGATAACCGGTCCCATACCTGTACTACTATTTAACTAGATCTCAAACAGTATGTTATCAAGTACATCTGGATTAACTAGTTTGGCCAAAGACTGGATCACACAGGAGTTCTGTTCAAACCCTTTATGAGACCGGTGTTGTCCACCCCATACACTGTTTTCCATCCTTGTCGAAATCTGACTGAGCCACAATCACACATCAGTCAGCAATTACGATATTGTGACCCCGATAAACTGAGCAGTTGGCAACTAATTGTGGCCTGTATATATTAGCCAGCTTTGCGGTAATATTTTTCATTGGGGGTATATTTGAGAGATTTCTTTTCACTGACAACTAGACGCTCACTACTCCTAGATAAGAGACTTTGTACAGGCAACACATTGCTATGGCAGGAATTTGAAGTGATGGGTTATTCCTCATCAACAAGTCTGGTTGCTATGGAAAATATTTCCCATTCTATAGCAGTATATCGGTTACACTTCTACTTGCCTACTATTTCCCCTAATTTCTTTTTTAACTTAAGATTTTC
>CM044433.1:27056347-27077913 GCA_024363595.1 Xenopus borealis | reverse complement strand
ATAATTTATATAGTGTAATTAATGTTCATTTTGCTTGACTAATGTGAAAAAATATGATTTAGAATTTTTTTTTGGGGTGACGAGTCCACTTTAAAGCTGGCCACGTGGCAATGTGGGTAAAAAACAGAATACAGGTATGGGATTTGTGATCTGAAAACCCATTATCCAGAAACCTCTGAATTACGGAAATACAGTCTCCCATAGATTCCATTATAATCAAATAATCTGAATTGTTAACAATTTACTTTTTCTATTTAGTGATGAAATAGCAAAACCAGTCTATTGGGGGTAATTTAATATTTAAATGATTTTCTAGTAGACTTAAGGAATGAAGATTCAAAGTTCGGAAAGATCCCTTGTCTGGAAAACCCCAGGTCACGGGCATTGTGGATAATGGCTCCCATACCTGTACATGAAGGAAACCCACAGAGACCAGGGGCATAACTACAGAGGAAGCGGACCCTTCGGTTGCTGGGGGCCCAGGAGTGTAGAGGGCCCAGAAAGACCCTAATTAATGTGCAACTGCAATATATATGGGTAGATTTGGTCAATTTAGTGATGTTTTTAAATTTACAGTGGTGCACAGTACCATCTAGTTACGTTACAGACAGATACACAGCAGTTCTCAGACCTCACATAAACTCAGGCCAACAATCCTCTCCTAAGCAAGAATCAGCCCCTTCCTTGCCTGCACCCAGAACCTTTGTGTCACCGATACCTGAGACTCATCATGATGGCAGTCCCTACCCATGAGTAAATATAATTGTGTAGCTGCAAATGTGTCTGCAAAAAACTGCAGAAATATAATTTTTGTGATTCTTGTGTCAACATAACCTCTTGAAATAGCACCAACCTCCTACTGAAGATACAATCTCAAATTGATTTGAAGTGGAAGCCAGGGAGGGACATATGATTTACAGATTTCCATGTATACAAATGCAACGGGCTTCCATATTACTTGCCTCTTAAGCTATGATCTGAAACTTGTGGCTCTCCATCAAAATGTGGCCTCCGTATGAAAGACTCCTATAAAGAAGATACCTTGGGTCGTTCTTCTTTTGTATTGCTGTAAGATAAAAGAATGGACCAATTCTCGGTATATTGTTCATAACAATTTATTTTGAGTTTGTGCCATCCTTGTGTTGGTTTTTGTGGCCTTTCCATATATTATCTGCGGTGACACATTCCTTAAGCGAACAGAGAGGAAAGGAGAAATTCACAAAGAAGCCGAGCTTTATTTAGCTTCGCAGGTCAAGTTTCCTGAGCTTATGGCAGTCAATGTTTATGATGAGTTTCTTGATGGGTTGCTAGGCTTCCTTAATCAGTTCTCACTAAAAATATCCCTCACACCACGAGGTGCCTTGGAAAACCTATTTAGTTTCCATAAACTCATCACATTCACAGCATAGACACTCCTGCCAACGACTTCTTCAGATCAGTCCGTTACACAACACAATGAAGCCCAATGCTTCCTTTCTTCTAGACACTGAGCGAACATCAGGATTAAGTGTAGGAACTTACAGGACGTTTTCTTGCCCACCTTAAATTGCCTGCCATGCAGGCGGAGAAATATGACCGTGCCTTTTAAAGGGGTGGTTCACCTTCAAGTTAACTTTTAGTATATTGTAGAAGGGCCAATTCTAAGAAGGTTTTCAATTGGTCTATTTATTTTTCATAGTTTTTTAATGATTTGAAATTTTCTTCTGTTTCTTTGCAGCTTTCAAATGGGGGTCACTGACACCATCTAAAAACAAATGCTCTGTAAGGCTACAAATGTATCGTTATTGACACTTTTTATATTACTTATCATTCTATTCAGTCCCTCTCCTATTCATATTCCGATCTCTTATTCAAATCAATGCAGGGTTGCTAGGGTAATTTGTACCATAGAAACCAAATTGCCGACACTGCAAACTAGAGAGCTGCTGAATAAAAAGCTAAATAACTATAAAACCACAAATAATAAAAAATGAAAACCAATTGCAAATTGTCTCAGAATATCACTCTCTACATTATACAAAAAGTTAACTCAAAGATGAACAACCCCTTTAATTAGGATCCCCATCTTTCGCCAAATTCAAAACAATTGCATTCTGTACTTGTCTGAAAGAGAAGACTTTATTATGCTGTCCATAGATGGGCAACCCGAAGAAGTTGTTAGCAAGACATTTTTATGCTGTGAATGTGATGAGTTTGTGGCCATCTTTCCTAAGGCACCTTGTGGTGCACATGGATCATAATGGAAAGATAATCTTGGGCTTTTTCTCCCATGCTGGAAGGCAATTTAGAGTGAGCACAAAACACTTCTTACTGACACATGGGCACCTGAAAAACCTGTTTTCTATTTCAGTGATGGGTGGTGGTCCTTTGCCAAACTCGCCCAACATGTGGATCTGTTTTTAGGCCAGCCACGCCCTGGGCCAAAGTGGAATCTCCAAATCTGCCCAGTAAATATCTGGGGAATTTTCACTGAACTATTTGTTCTTAAGAGCACAATCGCTCACTTACATCTTTCTTATATAGTTAAAGATTGTATTTTTCCCAACCCCCACATTTTATATATGATATTTACAAGTATAGGATCTGTTATCCAGAAAGCTCCAAATTATAGGAAGGCCCTCTCCCATAGACTCCTTTATAAACTAATAATTACATTTTTTATAAATGATTTCCTTTTTCTCAGTAATAATAAAACAGACCTTTGTAATTGTTCCCAACTAAGAAAAAAACCCTACTTGGTTTAATCAATGTTTAAATGACTTTTTAGTAGATTTAAGTATGGAGATCTAAATAACAGAAAGATCCCTTATCCAGAAAACCCGACACTGGAACTATTGTGGGTAACAAGTTCCATACTTATATAATGTCTGAGGAGCAATCCTACATAATCAAGTGCTGAGCATAAGTGGAAAAACCTAAATATAGATAAAAGAAATCTCCACACACCTCAGGATTTTTACAAGAACTTACAGCATTAGTCCAACGTTTTGGTCACTAACTGTGACCTTCCTCGGGGACAAATGCCAAGCAAGCCAGGCTGCATCTGCAGCTTATTGGCCTTTGTATGAGGCCACAATAACTGCCTTACTGACAGGATCAGCCGGATATCTCAGGAAGGTCACACAATCCCTTCAGACAAGGACTGCATCAACCCATTAATGTGATCTTTATTTAACACGTTCCTCGTGGGTCTGCATAGGCACCTGGGTGAGCAAATTGGGCCCATGTATTATGGGACAGTCTGCTTCCACTTTAGAGTCTCTTTATCTGCTGATTGATGCTGATAATTATGCATGAAATAAAATGCATCTGAATGTTAACCTTGCACTTTCTGTTCTTGTTTTATAGCAGCATGTGCACCATGGGCCTTGTGCTTCCTCTCTGGAGTGACACACTTATACATCTGGATGGAGATGGGTAAATATATACACTTCTACTTATTCACTTACATTTCTGTTTTTGCAATTAAAAAATATTTTTTTTTATTGGGCATTTATTTTTTGCTCTGAGCAAACCCATCTCTTTGCATGCCAGAGCCTCAAGTGACCTTCACTGTGTCCCCGCCTGTCCTGCGCTCATGGTTCCAGCAGACTATTAACTGTACCCATGTAAATTTCCAGCAGCCAAACATAGCTCTATAAGCAAAGCACTTGCAATGTGTCACCTGTAATGGAATATTAGTTTGCTTTAACCATTCATTTGTTGGAATTGTTTCAATCATGCAACTGTCATTTCCAGCATGCACAGTTTACAGGAGAATATTTCTTTTTCCTGCCTTCCTCTTGAGATTCTTATTCCACTCTGAAATGTTGAGTGCTGTCCTAGGAATGCTTTCTATAGGAGAGTGCTCAGCATCTTCAGACGCAGCTCTATTAAATTTGTTTTTGGCAGATTTCCCATATGCACTTTATAACGCAGTTAAATATTTTAGCATGTTCTTTGGCAGAGATGTGACACTTTCCTCCATTTTTTTTAAATGTAATCTTTACAGAGGCTTCAGCGTTTCCACTGATAACAGAGTTCACATCTTCAAGCCTGTGTCTGTACAAGCCATGTGGTGAGTAACACACATTTTTGACACACTGTAATGTGACTTTTAAGGGCAGCTTGATATCATCTGAAAATGAAATTCCAATTTCCTGCCTTCTCTTTTCCAGGTCTGCCTTGCAGAGTTTGCACAAAGCCTGCGAGATAGCCCGTGTCAATAATTACTACGCTGGCAGCCTCTTTCTAACCTGGGTTAGTTACTATGAGAGTCACATCAACTCTGACCAGTGTTCAATCAATGAATGGAATGCTATGCAAGATGTGCAGTCGCACCGCTCAGATTCCCCAGTGCTCTTCACCGATGTGTAAGTTAACCCTCAGTAAGGCCAAATCTAAATTTTCATTTTCACAGGAGTCCGTTACCTGCAGAATCCCTAATTCATATGGGTTTCTGTTTTGTTATTGGTCCTTTTTGCTATGACTAGAACTATGTGAAATGGTAGAAGCACAGAGTCACTTTCCTCTGATGATTAGTTGGGCTATTTTTGCAGTAGTTGATAAGGCCCCAAGCAGCAAGCTGAACGGAACGCCTTCACTTCTTTGTTTCTTTCCTAAACCATAAATGGACTGCGAGAGCGGATACCAGCCCTGAAAAGGTATAGGGCAGATGGGACTATTTGAGAATGAGTGTAGGCAGCCATTGGAAAATCCAAATCTGCTGTGGGAAGCGTATGCCTGCCAGGCATCAAACACTTGTGCCTGCGATAACAAGCGTGACTGTACAGTGCGTTAAGCTCTGTAATTATGTTTTGTTTTACAGCCCAACCGAGCGTGAGCGCACAGAGCGCTTAATTAAAAGTAAGCTGCGAGAAATCATGATGCAGAAGGACCTGGAAAATATCACATCCAAGGAGGTGAGATATTCCATGCTCATATGTAACTGCTAGGTTGCTGGAGACCAATGCAAACCTTAGCGATTTTCAGAAACGTATAATTGCACTAATTAGAAAAAGAATTCAGATGTAGCCACCAATTTGTTCCCACAAGCAGCCCTCAAGCTGCATACTAGTACAGGCAACCATATTCTGTATCCCTGTTCCAGTGGTCAAAATATATACAGTTATGGGACCTGTTATCCAGCATACTGGATAAGGAAGCTCTCTGTAATTTATATCTCTGTTAAAGGGCACCTATCGTCAAAAACCCCCAACCAAATGTGCGGGCTGATAGAGCAGGCATTCCGGTTGGGGGTACTGGTGTTTTTTTTTTTTTAAATGCCCCTCGACAACGCTACCACGCTCGCACTGTGAGGGAGCTCCTGGTGCAAGCCGCCATGACAGTCTCTGCGCATTTGCGCGTGACGTCAGGCACATGTGCATTAAGAAAAGCAACACTGACTGTTTTCTTAATGTGAATGCTCCTGACGTCACGCGCAAATGCGCATGCGCCGAGACTGTCATGGTGGCTTGCACCGGGAGCTCCCTCCCAGCGCTGGCGAGGGGCATTTAAAAAAAAAAAACAGTACCCCCAACCGGAATGCCGGCTCTATCAGCCCGCAAATTTGGTTGGGGGTAACTGTTTTTGATGATAGGTGCCCTTTAAGTCTCCTAAATAATCATTTAAACATTAAGTAAACCCAATAGGGTTGTTTTGCCTCCAATAAGGATCAAGTAGAAAGATTGTGATTAAGTGCAAGGTACTGGTTATTATAGAGAAAAAGAAATTTATTTAAAACTTCTATTGATATGATTAAAATAGAGTTTATGGGAGATGGCTTTCCCCTAATTCGGAACTTTCTCTATAACAGATCCCATACTTTTTTTTAACTATTCAGTAGTACATGGTTGGGATTTGCCATAATACGTCCTAATCCATCCTTCAGCAAAATTTGATACACTGAAACTTAGGAAATGAGTTAGTCGGGAGTAAGTTTGGGTACCTGTAGTCGGAGTCCCAATAACTTTAAATACAAGCACTGACAATAAAATCAAGTTTAAAAGCTTCTATGAAGGAGGATATGGCAGAAGCAATTCTTCTTCTGAGAACAATACTTTAGTTAATTTTGGATTGTATTTAACAGTTATTCTGCAGCTATATGCCAGGTTCAATTAATATATACATTTTTTATATTTTCCAGTTGTTTTTGGGTTATGTAGTTTAACTTTGATTTTGGTTTAGAATTACCAAAGGATGTGGTTTATATATTTGAGCTTTGGCAGTGATAAAATGCCTTGTTTGTTGTGTACTTCTTTCAATCAGCATGGATATTACATTAGTATATTAAAGGAACACCTATTTACCTGTTAAAGTAGCACAGGTATGGGATCCCTTATCTGGAAGCTGTGAATTACGGAAAGGTTGTCTTCCATAGACTCCATTTTATCCAATTAATCCAAATTTTAAAAAGTTTTTTTCTCTGTAATAATGAAACAGTACCTTGTACTTGATCCAAACTAAGACATAATCAATCCAGTTGAAAGCGAAACCAGCCTATTGTGTTTATTGTTTTTTTTACATGATTTTATAGTAGACTTAAGGTACGTAGATCCAAATTATGGAAAGAAGCATGCACACGCTCTAATTAACACTTTGTTTCCTGCAGATTCGGACAGAGCTGGAGATGCAGATGGTGTGTAACCTGAGGGAGTTTAAAGAGTTTATCGACAACGAGATGATTGTTATCTTGGGACAGATGGACAGCCCAACAGAGATTTTTGACCATGTATTTCTGGTAAGAAGGTTTTCTAAAACCTGTTTTTTCACTTTTGGCCTAATTATAGATCATGGTGCGTTTGGGAAATGTCCTTTAGATTACACAGCAGAGCACTGAGAAACTTTCAGGTGGCATTTCTAGCAGAAAATGTCCTATTCCTTTGGCTTAAACAACAATTCTGCAGGTTTTATGTGGCGAATAGTTGAATTTTAGTCGCTGCAATTCGTGGAGACTAGTAGCTGGGTGACTAATCCCCCCCCTCCCCCGAATCACAACGTGCGTCTCTGCCCTTAAAGGCCCCTCACACAAAGTAGGTCTCTATAAAAATATATTGCATTAAACCGCTCATATGAATATGTAAAACCCTGCTTCATGTAAATAAACCATTTTCATAATATTATACTTTTTTTAGTAGCATGTGCCATTGGATAATCATAAATAGAAAACTTCTGTTTTAAATAATAAGGGCCACCCCCTGTGATTGTACAATTCACGGTGCACACAAACAAACTGAACAAACTATACTTGTTAGGTCACATGAGCCAATTAACAGACAGAGAGTTCTGTCTTTTGCTGCCACACCTCTTCCTGTTACAGTAGAGCTTCAGTATTTCTGGTCAGGTGATCTCTGAGGCAGCACACAGACCATCAGTAAATGGTGGTTCAAGGCAAGAGATGTAAAAGGGCAATATTTACTTAAATAGATATTCCAGTTTGATAAGATTCTTTAATATGCCACTTATTTTGATATAAACTGTTTCTCAAGTATTCATTTTGGGGGTATAGTTTTTCCTTTAATACTGCATGGACACAGATCTGGTAGCAGCGGCGGGACAAATAACCACAGGCAAATCTAAACAAAAAGCTTCAAAGCTTCAAAGATGAAACTTAAACGTTTGGAAAAATAAATCTTGGCCCTCTGCATCCGAGAAAATAACTGTCTGTACAATCCAGTGGCAGATTGTGAAAGGGTGATACAATGGGGATAGGGCCAAGCTTAAAGTTTCTATACAAAGTGTACAAATCGTTGACGTCAGCTATTGTGCAATGCCTTTACACGAGTATAGCGTGAGTCTACCTGGAGGAGGAGGCAGACACTTGGCAACGGTGAGCCGATCATTTCTGTTATTAAATTGCCAAGATGGGCAGGGAATTTGGCTGTACAAGGTCTTTGTTGCTGTTCTGCAGCTGCAGACTGAAAACTTAAAAGGAAATCCCTATGGGGCCTGTGTTTATACATGAATAATCACAAAGTACATATAGTTATCTGAGAGATGGTGTAATATTTCAGTCTCTGATGCTTAATAATGTGTTTAATGGGCCCAGAAAGGCGTAATGACCTACTTTAGTAGATCAATAGAACCTGAAGAGCCTATAAAATATCATCTTCACACGATTCCTCTGGTTTGCAATTTATATCACAACAGCCATGTTTTCTGATCACCTTTTCAGCTATTGGCACTAAGTTGAGCCAAAATCAGCTAGCACAATGTTTTTTTTTTTTACATATGAGCTGTTTTATGGAATATCTTTTTATAGAAACCTACATTGTTTGAGGGGTACAGTTTTAAAAGAGGGAGTTGTTTAAATGTTGTGCATCATAAAGTAAAAGACAGAAATATATACAAGGGAGACCTGAGTGGGCAGTTGATCAGTCATTGAATAAGACGTGGGGGGGAATAAGTCATTCTCCCTTGTGCCACTTCTGGTCAGTATATGACAGAGTGCAGTCTCTTTTGTGTCTGAAACTGAAACACAGTCCCCTATCCTGACACTCAGTTGACAAACATCCTGTACCTCCTGCCTACATGTCACATCTAGGAGTTATACTTCTTACTCTCTTACTGACACCTTGGCTACAAGCGCTGCACTGCTGGAGCTCTTACCTGGTCTGACAAGTTGTTCCCCACCCATGGGAGGGTTGTTCTGATGTGTCCTCTTAACATTCAGGGATGAAATCATCTGTTTGCCTTCATGTCACAGGTTTTTCCTGAGCCAACAAGGATTTTTGCTTCGTTACACATAATCTGCTAGACATTTTTTCCCTTTTGAGGTGGCCTTTTGTACATTTACTGTAGCCTGGTGATGGAGGTTTCACAGATGGATTTGAATAATCACCTGCGCCTATTCACACGCGGCACTGCGATTTCCCGAAATCGCTCAAAATTGCCTAAGGAGGCAACTTAAAGCGACTTCGGAAAGCGCAGCGCCGCGTGTGAATAGGCGCAGGAGATTATTCATTAATCAGCTGGAAGGCAGGGGGAAGTAGTTTGGGGAGATTAGTCTCCCCAAAGAAGAGGCGATTAGTCGCCAGGCGACGAATCTTCCTGTCTGGCCTTACCCTTAACTGCTGTACTGCAAGTTGTGCTATACTGCAAGGAGTGATATCGTCCCCTGCCTATTTCTCCCCCAGCAGCCTAACAACAAAACAATGGGAAGGTTACCAGATAACAGCTCCCTAACACAAGATAACAGCTGCCTGGTAGATCTAACAACAGCACTCAATAGTAAAACCCATGTCCCACTGTGACTCCTTCAGTTACATTGAGAAGGAAAAACAACAGCCTGCCAGAAAGCAGTTCCCTCCTAAAGTGCTGGCACAAGTCACATGACCAGGGGCAGCTGGGAAATTGACAAAATGTCTAGCCCCATGTCAGATTTCAAAACTGAATATAAAATAATCTCTCTGCTCTTTTGAGAAATGGATTTCAGTGCAGAAGTCTGAATAGTGCTGCTGAATTAAAAAGCTTAAGAACACGCAAACCATAAATAACAATAAAAAATGAAAGCACTCTCTATATCATACTAAAAGTTAATTTAAAGGTGAAGAACCCCTTTAATAACTTTTATACAGTCCTTTAATAAAGAGTTTGCTCCTTTTTCATAGAACTGTGTTTTCTTACACTGGGAGGGTTGTCTATAAAAACCACTCTGCTTTTCCATTTGTATGTTATGACAACGTGTAACTATTCCCAGTATAATCCATTTCTTCTCTTCTTCTCACATTACTTTAGGGCTCCGAGTGGAATGCCTCCAATTTGGAAGACTTGCAGAACAGAGGGTATGTAAACAAAAAGTTAGAGATAGTACTGCTTTTTAAAATTACACTTCCCACACAAATGAAATGAGCTCCCCAGTGTCTGTGCCCTAAAGCAATGATTGTCCCTCCATGCTTTTATTTAATTAGGCTTTATATTCTCTTTGTACACTCTGTACTTACTGCCCTCTGTTTTAATTACACTCCATCACACCTAGCTTATTTTTGGGCAGAAGTGCTACGTGGTGGTGCCAGTGGGAAGCAATTTAAATGCCTTGTGTGCCATGCCAATGGCTCTTTAGAACCTGTATTAAAGACCCATTGGCATGGCACACAAGGCATTTAAATTGCTGGGACCTGTTATCCAGAATGCTCAGGACCTGGGACTTTCCGGATAACGGATCTTTCCGTAATTTGTATCTTTGCAGTATTCAGTACATCTACTAGAAAATCATTTAAACATTAAACCCAATAGACTGGTTTTGCTTCCAATAAGGATTAATTATATCTTGGGTTGGATCAAGTACAAGCTACTGTTTTATTATTACAGAGAAAAAAAAATATTTTGTTTTATATTTGAATAAAATGGAGTGTATGGGAAATGGCCTTTCCATTTTTCGTAACTTTCTGGATAACGGGTTTCCAGATAACATCCCATACCTTTACTAGGAAAAAAGGTTATTTTGTTGGGGACCAAATATAAAGATTTTTTTATTTTTTTTACAACAACTGTAATATAATAGCAGATATGTAACTTTTTAGGTTGGGGGGGTTAGTTGTTTTAATGCCCGGTTACTGTAATATAGGCCTGGTTGTATTTTGTATCTTGTGCAGATCTCTTTAGAAACTTGGCCTGTGTTCTTATTATTTGAAATCAGCATGAGGGATTCAGTAATGTTTCTTGCGAGGCCACAGACTGGTTTGGCAATGTGGATATTTTTAAACCATTCACTCTTGTTTACCTCGGCATGCTGCCATGTGGAGGGAGAGAGAGCCGCTACCCCCTTCTCTTCTTCCTAATTTCAAGGGCATTTGAAAGTCATTATTTTAACTTTTTGTTGTCCTTCTGGCAGTTGCGCACTGTTTAAATCTGCTTTCTACGAATGTTCTCATTATCTCCTTGTTTAATCGTCGTTTCAGAAGGGCCAACCTGGTGCTCCCATTGGGTTTTATTGCTCTAATTTGTGATCTTTTATTTTCAACAGGGTGAGGTACATCCTGAATGTCACGCGTGAAATCGATAACTTCTTCCCCGGACTATTTGAATACCACAATATAAGAGTGTATGACGAGGAAGGCACTGACCTGTTGGCTTATTGGAACGATACCTTCAAATTCATCTCAAAGGCCAAGTGAGTACTGATTACAGTGGGATTTTTAGGGGCAGTTAATTGCAAAATCTACAGTGCAGCAAAAGGACCTTATTTTAACCGGGTTCTAAAGCTCCATGCATAGTGCCTGATTCCACAAATAAGTTTAAAACGCAAATTTAAAAGAAAAGTTATTTTGATTTATCAGTAAATATGCTAACAGCCTTGGATCAGTTGATCATGGCATAATTTGCCTGCTATATTTTCCGTAGTACAGGAGGAAGGGGTCAAATTGTCTTAAATTACCACTACTTCCACGTAATTGGGGTAATTTGTTTGCTACTCATAGGCCACTAAAAAAAACACTGTGCCTCTGCCCATAAAGTTACAGTGCCTGGATCTAGTACACGCTGTTTGTCCATTAATTGCTGAAGACTCGGCTCTTTTAATCAGCATATTTTTAATAGTGTGGGGAAGAAAAAAAAATGTAGTGCTGCTCCAGCAGAATTCTGCACTGAAATCCATTTCTCAAAAGAGCAAACGGATGCTTTTATATTTTATTTTGAAATCTGACATGGGGCTAGACATATTGTCAATTTCCCAGTTGCCCCATGTCATGTGACTTGTGCTCTGATAAATTTTGATCACTCTTTACTGCTGTACTGCAAGCTGAAATGATATCACCCCCTCCCTCCCCCCCCCCCCCCCCAGCAGCCTAACAGAAAAATGAGAAGGGAACCAAATAGCTGCTCCCTAACACAAGATACCAGTTACGTGGTACACCTAGAAACAGCACTCAGTACAACAGTGAAAACCCATGTCCCCACTGTGACTCCTTCAGTTACATTGAGAAGGAAAAACAGCCTGCCAGAAAGCAGTTCCCTCCTAAAGTGCTGGCACAAGTCACATGACCAGGGGCAGCTGGGAAATTGACAAAATGTCTAGCCCCATGTCCGATTTCAAAATTGAATATAAAAAAAAAATCTGTTTGCTCTTTTGAGAAATGTATTTCAATGCACTATTAGCTGATGCATTTTGAAAAAAAAAGTTTTCCAATGACAGTATCCCTTTAAAATGTTTTTAAGCTTTAGAAAGTGCAGCAATAGAGGCATGCGTTGAAGCCAATCATGTCTCCTGTCCTTGTTAAACATAACTTTCAGATTGCAGTTTACCTTGTTTAAACATGATTTAAGAAAAATGACAGGCATTCATATTGAGTCATCCCTCTGTGCTGGGCAGGTTTATTATTTAGCAGAACACTGCTTTTGTTTTGAGCCTGTAACTACAAAACACCTGACAAGTGAGTTTTTGTCTACTTAATGAAGTATCTTTATGTGGCCGCTTAAAGGGCAAGGAAAGGCAAAGAAATAAAATCCAATTTCTACTTTCTTTAATGAAAATGAACTCTATCTCCAATATACTTTAATTAAAAAATGTGCACTGTTTTTATAAGAAACCTGACTGTATGCAGTGAAATTCTCCCTTCATTTACTGCTGTGGATAGGAATTGTCAGACGGTCCCTAACATCTGGCAGGGAAACGATCATACTTATGAACAGCAGGGGGAGCCCTTGCCTTACCAGCCATGCAGAACTCAAGCAGCTTTGTTTTTTGATCATTTATGACGATCCCTAAGAAGCCCAGACCACACTGAGCATGTGTATGTAGTCTAGTCTTGCAAAGATGTATAACACAGTTACAAGATGACAGCCCCCTGTGGCCAACTTTGAAAGCATAAATCATTTGATTAGGATTGTGGTGCAGTAAGTTCATGTTTATGTTTAGTATACAAAATACAGCATTTCTAGCCTTATTCTATTTTACACTTTCCTTGTCCTTTAATAGGGACACAAGTACCTACATTCCTACAGAATATATTCATGATGATGACTGAGAGTAGTCTCTGATGTAGCAGTCCTATGCATTATTAAAGGGCTTGTTCACCTTTAAATTAACTTTTAGTATGATGTAGAGAGTGATATTCTTGAGCAATTTGCATTTGTTATTCATTTTTTGTTATTTGGGGTTATTTAGCTTTTTATTCAGCAGCTCTCCAGTTTGCAATTTCAGAATTCTAATTGCTATTGCCCAAATAACCCTAGCAACCATCCAATGATATCAATAAGAGTCTGGAATATGAATGAGAGGGCCTGAGTAGAAAGATGAATAATAAAAAAAAAAAGTAGCAACTTACAGAGGTATTTGTTTTTAGATATGGTCAGTGTTCCCCAACTGAAAGCTGGAAAGAGTGAGAAGAAAAGGGCAAATAACTCAAAAAATATAAAATATAAACAATGAAGAGCAATTGCAAAGTTGCTAGGAATTGGTATTTCTATAATCTACTAAAATGTAACTTAAAGAACAAGTAAACGTTTTTTTTTTCTATCTCTAAATTTGCTCTAAACAGCCCCTCAAATTAATGTACCTTAGTCCCTGCTGCAAGTCTGCTCTGGTTTCTGTGTTATCAGCAGCTTGTTTCCCTTCTTCCTGGTGCAGAGTGAAGCCCTGCCCCTTAGCTTTCTGAGCTGACCTTATATCTTGGACTAGTCTTGGAGATCATTTGCATACTATGACATAGCAGAGAGCAGTGTGTGTAGCACCTTTTGCTTGGGGAAACTAGCTTACTAATGAAACACTGGCTCCCTCTTCCTCTCTATTGTGGAACAGCAGCAAATGGACAGCTCAGTAAACTAAGGGGCTGGGCTTCACTCTGCACCAGGAAGAAGGGGAAACAAGCTGCTGATAACACAGAAACCAGAGCAGACTTGCAGCAGGGACTAAGGTACATTAATCTGGGGGGCTGTTTAGAGCAAATTTACAGAAAGAAAAAGAAAAACATTTACTTTTCCTTTAAATGTGAACAACCTCTTTAAAGGTATCAGAACACTCCAAGCTGAATGGTTGCATCTATTCACATGTATCTCGTTGGCATGCAGCATGAGAATATCATTTGTGCTTGTATTTAAAGTCTTTTTGGGAAAAAGTGATGTTAATGATACATTCAAGGATCCAGGAATATAGTATTTGGCACATCTTTGCTTTCATGCAACCTGGATCCCCATAGTTATTAGCTGTACCAGTATAGCTTCTTTAACATACATTCTTAGTGTGTGTTTAGTGGGAAATTGGCTTTACTAATGGTTTCTGGGATTGTACAAGTATGTGCAATATTCATATAATTGATTCTATTCTCTTCATAGGAAGCATGGTTCAAAATGCCTTGTGCACTGTAAAATGGGTGTGAGTCGCTCTGCATCTACTGTGATTGCCTATGCCATGAAGGAGTATGGCTGGAACTTAGATCGAGCCTTTGATTACGTCAAGGAGAGACGCACTGTAACCAAACCAAACCCAAGTTTCATGAAGCAACTGGAGGAATACCAAGGCATTCTGCTTGCAAGGTGATTGCTACTTTTTTGTTGTGCCGCCACGCCTTAAGGTGGCCATAGACGCACATATAATATCGTACAAAACAAATTTTATCCGGTGCATGTATGGTGGTAAAGGAGCCAGCCAAAATCGTCAGAAGACTTGGATATCTGTCAGCTGGTCGTTCGGGCTGGACGGAAAATTTTGATTGGGTGCCTTTGGAGACACCTGGGCATCGGCCACTGTTTAGAGCTGAATCGTGTGATACAGGTAGAATTCTATTGTTTCTACCTGTTTATCTGACGATTCCGCTCTACATGTGTGTTGAAATGAACAATCTTTCTTGCAAAAATCTTTTCCAAGAAAGATCGTGATTGTACTGTCTCTGGCTGCCTTAATTATTTGCTTATTAACCTCTAGAACTCCATGTAGAGCCTCAGCTTATGTCTTCATCCCCCTATCAGTTGTGATTATCCGGCTGAGCGCATGATGTTCCTGGACCCATTAGATATACAGCAGGAAACCTTGCCATGAGTTGTGCATGTGACACCTCTTTCATGTTACAAATTCATCATCCAACACAATCTCTTGCCCAATTGCCATTTCACAAAATAACAGAGTGAAACGTTTTGGCCTCCTAAGAAAAAAAAAATATATATATACATGCCCCGAGCTGTATGGCATTGTTTCTCCGCCCCCTTCCCAGAGGCCACCTGCTCAGGTCTGTGTAATTAAAACCGTGTGTTTCTGCGGTGCACAGGATGCCTTGAATATAGAAACGTGTCTCATGTTGCACAAACACACTTGTGAATAATCACTTTAAAATCTGCTTTCCAAAATAGATTTGGTCTTCTGTAGCAACCAACCCGTTGGTCCTTCCATGTGTTTACAGTACATTAACTTCCTTTTAAGAGGTTAAAGAACCCAAAATTGCCGTATCATACTGGTCCAAAATTGCTGGTGCAAAAAGTGCTTTATTGGCTCAAAAGTAGACCTTCATTCTGGCAAACATTACGGGCCACTCTGGGCCTTTTATCATTAAGGCTTGATAAAACGCCAGTGTGGCCAAAGGTTGCCAGAATTAATGTATACTTTAGAACCAATAAAGCACTTTTTGCACTAGCAATTTTGGACCAATGTGCTATGTCAATTTAGGATTCTTTGATAATTGAGCCTGACACCTAAAAAGGTTATGAATTAACAGAGCACTCCAACGCTGCGAGTATTCTTTTTACGTGTGGTGGCAGACAGGGAGATTAGTTGCCCAGTGCCAGTGATTCGTTTTCTTTAAAAAAAAAAAAAAAACATTTCAAATTCCCGAAGTTTCCTCGTAAGGCGACTTTGGGCAACTTAGGAAAACAAAGCGTTATGAAATTCTGCTGGCGATTCATATTCTTGCTGGCGGGAAGGCATTTTGGGGAGATTAGTCACCCGAAGTAAAGAAGATTTGTTACTGGGCGAATAATCTTCCTGTCTGTCACCAGCCTTAAAGGTGACGAGAGGCTACCTTGCGTGTCGGCGTCCAATCCTGGTGCGATGGCGTCCATTTTGTCGCACCTTGTAAAGGCTCTGCGGCCCACTCCTGGACTGCCCACGACCCAGTTCTGGCTCACTGCATGGTGGTTGGGTACTGCTGGCTTAGAGTTTCATGACTCCACACTATACAATACAATAGAGGATTGAGAGCAGAGCACCACCTGCTGTACAGCTGAGGTACTCTCACAAAGCTTTCTTGTGTCATTTACTAAACATTATTGTAAGTACAGTGTGCATTTCTACCCATACATTTCTTGGAAAAATCCCACCAAGATTCGTATACAGAATATTCCTACATGCGAATACTGTCTTTATTTAGTCGCCACCATGTTTCTATTTTAGGGCTTATCTGTAAGCACAAACCAATCTGCAAGTAGATGATACAAGTGCTGGGTGTAAAATCGTTTTACTGATGGTAATCATTGAGGTCTTTTTGTCATGCATAATTCAATTGGCAAAGACTATCAAGAATGCCTGGGCATTAAGCATGTTGTCCTATGATACAGTGACATTGGACACAGATATTACTCGATGGTTACAAGTGGTTGCTGTACTCAAAGGTGCCCATGTAACAGGAGAACTGTAAGGGAAGCACATGGTGTTCCTCTAAACTAATTTATGGGCAAATTATTTGCCCAGGAACATTGCTCTCTTCCAAGAGACCTCAAATAAACACATGTCATGACCATTCCTAATAAATGCCAAACAACAACAGCTACTGTTTCAGAGGTTACATTCATTATTATGTTCATATTATTAATTAGTGCTGTTTCATTCATTTCAAGACTTTTCCTTATGCGATATTTTTTTTTTTCTGGCTCTACAGCAAGCAGAGACACAACAAGCTGTGGCGCTCCCACTCGGACAGTGATCTCTCTGACCACTTCGAACCTTCTGGGAAAACAGGCTTGGAAATGAGTAAGAAGGACATAACGTCTTCAGCAGAGCAGCTCTCCGAAACACATCATTCCTTTTCGTTGGGTCCGCACACTGAGAACTGCAACCCAGATTTCCCCATGGACAGCACCTTGTGCAATGAAACCCAAGCACATTTTGAGTTTAAGTCCTGCGGCTTTCACACTGAACAGATAGAGGACATTTTGAATCTAAACACCATGAACGGGTGTCCCTCACATTGCTGTTCAGATGAGACGATACTGGACAATAGTAGAATAGTCGAAAAGGATTTAACTCAGAATCCAGAATCCTTTCCTGTCTCAGGTCAGTTACCAGACCTGACGCTAGAGGACATGGAGAAAGATGCACTAAAGCCTGAAGCGAACTGCCACCATTTGCATTTAGAAGGACTCAATTCAGACTTTAGAGATTTACAAGAGTCCCCAGACCAATTATCCATGACCTCACAATCAGAGGAACTTAATGGGGATAGGATTGATTTTCTTAGTGCACTGGAAAAGTTTGTAGAATTATCTCAGGAGAATCGCCCACGGTCCTGTTCCACTACCCGAACCGATGAACAAGTGAGCTCTATCAAGAATAGTGCCCTGAAAGCTTCTTGGCCTGAGACTCCAATCTACGATAGCCATGTGGACAACCAGAGAATAAGCTCTAATGAAAGCACACCACAGACTTCTGAAGACTCCTCTACAGACGAAGAACAGCCAAAGGTGGGTGGCCTTGTAGAGGCATTTGCAACCTATTGTCCTGTGTATGGGGTCCTCTTGATAGTCTGTCTTACCAATATCTGGCCACACCACGACAAGATAACTGTCTGCTGGTTTAACACACCATCTGACAAGGACTGCATCAGGTTGCTGATGCTGTCCTCTCCCAAAAAGGTTCCCCAAACCACTATAATGAACTAATCATTGACCTGGGGGCCAGTGAGTGGAGAATTTTGTTGGTGGCCAAAGCATGTAAAGAGATGCTCAGTTGGTGAACCAATCACTTGCTTAGTGTATGGCCTGCTAACTTTATATGTAAGCCCTTTTTTCCACAGAGAATAAAATCTGTAGAATGGATTCCCCAATTACAGTATATCCACACCATAGATTTTAAATTTCTTAGTTGCATGTTAACCTCTGTATAATACAAGTGACCCCATTTTGGTTGAGGTTTGAATTTCACAAATATTTATATAACTAATTTTTTTGTATTTGGGTTTTATTTTAGGAGATTTCTGAACAGATTGTCCAAGAACATCTCACAAAATCTCACTCTGAAAATGCAATATCTGTGAAGGAAATCATTACAGAAATAGAGTCTTTCAACCATGGAGCAGGCCAGTGCCAACAGAAACCAGACATTCAGTCTAGCCAATCGCAAACACCAAAGAGAAATACCATCCATGATCTGCCACAGGAATCTGCTTGGGATGAAGAAAATAACCATAGACAGGACCTGAATGACAGAAGCGGCCTGCTGCAAAATGACAGAGTGAAAGACTCCAAAGTTGCTACTCGGGATGGCAGTCCAGTTTCTCAGGAGGATTGTGAGATCTCTAACGAAGCAAATGATTATCAGGAACTTTCCAGCCAAGCACATAAATGGTGTGCTGGTTCTGTCCGAAGGGCCACCTTGGAACTGGAAGAACGTTTGAGGCAAGAGCAGGAACAGCAGTACTCTGCCTCTTTGCCAACAAGGAAGAACTCAAAGAATGACTTCACTGTCTGTGATACTGCTCCAAAGGGAAAGCTTGAAGAAAATTTACTTGACCGTGCACACGGGGATCACGAAAAGGACAGAAAAATTAGGATTAAGATTACAGGGTGCACAGAACTAAACTCATCTGAGCCATGTGCGGATTTATTGTCCTCCCAGCTATCTGAGCCGCCAAGTTTGCTGTCCAAACCAGAGAGTCCAGGTTCTGATGCTGAAATAAAGCGCAAAGGAACAGCAAATGAGTGCGACACACTTGATGCACTTGAATCTGTTGATAGGAAGATTGAACCAATACTTCTTCCTAAGAGAATAGAAATAATAGAGTATAGCTTTGGCATTAAGTCTCCTGATGACAATGAACTTTCTCTGTGTGAGGGTGGAGCCACTACTGGAGAGGTACTAATAGAGACAAAGACGTCTATGATTCTGTCCCCGGAAACACCCTTGAAAGAGATCCCTGAAAATGAAACGGACAGTTCTCTGCATGCTGATTCTTTACCTTTGTCAGAATCACCCACTGCTTCTTTTTTACTGGCCAGTCAATACGAAGAGCACAGCAGTATGAAGAATCCTGGACCCTCCGCATGCACAGCCAGTTCTATGCAGCTGGATCTACTGAGCACGCTCTATCCATATAATCAAGGCTCCATGTCACTGACCGGTGTCACTGAGCAGTGCTCCAGTACTGACGAGGATTTCAGCAAGCTGTTCAGTTGCACAGAGAGTTTTCATACGGATCTGTTTGATAGTGAAATGATGCACAGAGAAACGGACAGTGCCTTGTCCCAGTGTAGCAGTGAAGATCTTAACTTGATTAGCGCAGTCTCTGCAAATATACTGGAGATACGAGAAGTGCTAGACATTACTCCTTTGTCTTTTAGTTTAGGTCGTAGCACCAGTACTGACAGCATTAAAGACCTGGGTAGCAACTCTGGAGTTGTAAAGCAAAAGGCGAAGGAAATAGAGGCTCGAATTCGGCAAGCAGGACTTACCACTCCGTCCCAGATGAAACGCTCTGCCTCTTTAGCCAAACTAGGCTGTTTAGAACTGTCTAAAGATGACTTGTCAGAGAGGGAATCTGTTTCATCGGACAGTCAGACCTACTCTTACCTGTTTCTCGACTCGCTTAGGGTTGTGCCCATGAGCTATGACATTTCACCCGATGTGAAATCTGAAGATCCGGCAGAACAGCTGTGCATCCTGTCCACGCGGTTGTCTTCAGAACCTGAACCCACCAAGCATTTTGTTGAACAGATCAAGACTGAAGAGTGCGTAGTGCAGAGCAAGCCAGTAGAAAAGCCCCTTGTGCAATTTGCCAAAGACTTTGATTCCACTCAACAGGGTTTATCTCCTAGTCCAGAATCTGAATTGTCTGTCTCTGAGGGGTCCCTAATGCAATCACTGGTACTAGGTACATCGGTCCCCCAGGTGTCGTTATCCCCTAAACATGAGCATGGCAGAACTCATCCGCTAAGGAGACTTAAAAAAACCAATGAGAAGAAGAGGACAACCAATCCGCTATACAATACCATGTGATCTTAGGAGTTTTATTGTATGTTTGTTGTTGTTCTTCTAAAGGGGCTGGTGTAATATGTGAGGAACGTGCACTTTATTGGTTCATTTGATATGTTTTTGGCATATATTACTGTTTCTGATGCATGTAAGGTATGGGCTCCCCTATCTCATCCTTCACCTTGTAAGTAACTCCTGGCTGCTCCTCTGTAGGCCAGTGTACATAGATATATAAATATATAAATATATTTTTTGTTTTTAACTTTGAAAAACCTCAAACCTTTTTCTTTTAAGAAACGTCTAGCTAAACTGGTTCATAGCTAGTCCTGCTAGAAACCTTGGCCATCCTTTTTAATGTTTGTGGGAGCCTGGAATCCTTTCCGATACAGAACATCTCAGGCTTCGCTTCACCAGGAAACCGATTCACTGATTAAAAGGCAGGTTTCTTATTATTTCTAAGCAACTGTGAAACTACCGTTAGGAGATCCAAAGCAGACTTGTCACATCTGTGGCCCTTTCTGTTTCTAATCCAAACCTGACTTGCCGAGCATTATGGGAAGTCTAGCAGAGCGGCAGTCTTGGCATAGCTGATCACAAAGCTAAGCAGGCTACCATTGCTGTAGAGTTGTTTAATAATATTGTAATTATTAGCTATACCTACATTGAGTCATGGAGCATTCTGTACCAAATGCCTTTGTTTTGGTCAACAGGTTTTTCAGGGCATTATCAGTTGCCAGAATGGAATAAGGAATTAAATCTTTCATTCCACCCAGAAGGTGATTTTTTTTTTTGTTCATTGACTTCCATCGTTGCACATTGAAGTTGTGATGGGAGGCTGGTACCTTGACTTTTGAGTGGAACGGCCTTTTTCCAATAAAGCGAGTGACGTGGTTCCTTTGTTTGCTCAAGGAAATCAGGGTGTTGGTATTTGGTCTATACCATTGCTTAATGCAACCCCCCACCCCTTCCCAAACCGATCCAGTGGGCCAGCCCACCGTTCAGTTTAGCCTAAACCATTGTCACTCCCAAGCCTTAATGAATGAGGGGAAGTTAATTGTAGAACCACTTCTGTTGCTCTAGAGCACTTTGCCCTGTAAATCATAGAAACAAAAATACTTTGTAAAATTGTACAATTAAATGTGCTCGTCTATCTATTTGGGGGGGGAAATGGGTTTCCCCATTTCCTACTTGAATTCTTCTATATTCTATATGGCCATATAATTTCATTTGCCTTCGTTCCTTTTCATCCACTTCTGCTCACTGAAATGCTTCACACCTTAAAGAAAACCAGTGGATCTCAATGCTGCCTATTTGTTTTTAATGGAAAAAGACATTTAAATGTTACATAGTGTGCGTGTGTGTTAGCTATTTGAATATCCAAAAAGTGTTTGTTGGCCTCCCTGTGTCGTCTTTTCAATTGTGAGTGTGCAACGCTATAGAACGAATTAGTAACAAGTGTGTCTATATGATGTGTGTGTGT
>CM044433.1:26985746-27049463 GCA_024363595.1 Xenopus borealis | reverse complement strand
CCCCCCCCCCCCAGCACCTTTCATGTTCAAGCAAGTGTTTTTAGTAGAAATCCACCTGTCACTTCATACACCTCACTTGTGATTGAATATCCGTGATTGTGCTTGGTGAGCAAGGGATGTTTGACCCTCCCTTGTTGTTCTCCACCAGCTGAAGGTGGTGATCAATGTCCTCCCTGTGCCACAGACCTATTAATGCCAAAGGAAGGGAGACTCTTATGAGTGGGATTTTATACATCAGTCCCCTTAGCTGTAGGATTACTGGCACAGGGTTACGGGAGTTGTTCTGCTGAAGGCGGGCAGC
Organism: Xenopus borealis; assembly: GCA_024363595.1. Classification (NCBI taxonomy): domain Eukaryota; kingdom Metazoa; phylum Chordata; class Amphibia; order Anura; family Pipidae; genus Xenopus; species Xenopus borealis. Next base: position 27,049,162 of record CM044433.1, on the reverse strand, counting down.
AAAGTGTCCGCCTCACTTGGTCTATCTGGCTTTGGGAAATTTGAGGTTCTATAAAACACACACAGCACATTATGGATATATAACTATACATATATATATACATGAATATATTGTATGGGAATAATCTCTATTCCAGCATCAATCATTCGTTTTGCATGAATATAAATAGGGTGACATAAAGATGATGAAAGTATATATTTAAATCCCCCCCCTTGTCAAAATCTGAACATTTTGTTTCCAGGAAAAGAAGGGAATGAATTTCCTTCAGCAATGCCTATGCTGACGTATATATGTGTCTCTGTACAGAAAACTGTGGGAATGCTACCTGCTAGTGCTAAGGGCTCTTACAGACGAGCATCTGAAGCGGGAGCGCAGGAGCAGACACTTTCAATTTTTTTAATGGGGCTATACTCGCACTGGCGCTCGTAGGCGCTGAACGCAGGTTGAGACGCAACATGCTGCATTTTTCCTGCGTTTGGCGCCTACATGCTCCTGTGTGAGTACAGCCCCCATTGAACGCATAAAACAGGAACGCAGGGGAGCGCAGCTTCAGACGCTCGTGTGGAAGAGCCTAAATCTCTAGGATCTGGTCTTTCTGATGCAATGGATGGGTTCTTGTATGGTCATTATAACATAACAGGGTGCATATGGGATATGGAAAGAATGAGCTCTTGATAAAAGGAAAATGCTACAATCATTATACGCCCCTGTCTTTTTCCATTAGACTAACAATTTCTAAAAATGAAGAAATCTTTCTGAGGTGTGTTTGCATGTACTCAAACGTTATTACCGCAATCAAGGAAGCTGATTGGTCTTGAGGTAACAGCCTTTAAAGAACAAATAAATTGTGTAACATCAGGGCACTGTAGTCTCTTCCTCTGTTGTCTCTGATTTATTGGTGCTTTATAGAGAGTTGGGCAAGTGCCATTTTGATCAAAGTCCAAATAGTCTGTAACAAGCGGCAACGGGGGAGAATGAAGTGCCTTTTTTGACATTAGGGGAAATCAGGGCAGTAGAAATATCACCTATTTTTCTAAAACATTACAGGTATGAGGCCTGTTATCCGGAATGCTCAGGACCTGGGTTTTCCACATAAGGGATCTCTCAGTAATTTGCACCTTTGTACCTTAAGTCTACTAGAAAATCATGTAAACATGAAATAACCCCAATAGGCTGGTTTTGCCTCCAATAAGAATTATATCTTGGTTTGGATTAAGTACAGGCTACTGTTTTATTATTACAGAAAAAACTATTTCATTTACAGTAGAAGCCCCATTTTACATTTTTCAGGGAACCAGAAAAAAAATGATGTAAAATCCAGGTAATTTAATACAGTTGTGCTCATAAGTTTACATACCCTGGCAGAATTTATGATTTATTAACCATTTTTCAGAGAATATGAATGATAACACAAAAACTTTTCTTTCACTCATGGTTAGTGGTTGTCTGAAGCCATTTATTGTCAGACAATTGTGTTTACTCTTTAAATCATAATCACTACAAACCACAGAACAACAATGTAAAATGAGGGTGAACCTTAAATCGTGGATGCAAAATTGAAAGGAATCTTTGGGAGACTGCCATACTGTAATTTGGATTTGGATAACATTTGGATAACAGGTTTCCCTTACTGATTTATCATGAAGCCTTCCCCTTATACGACTACACCATTTCATCCTTTCAGAAGCTTTCTGTGCCAATTGGTGTCACATAATATAATTATATGCTGTAGCTCGTGGTGTGAATGACATTATGGGCATCATGGGTCTCACTGATTGTCCTGCTGTCTGTCTCTTTCCTATAGCTCCAAGCTTTCTGGGGTGTTCCATGTAAAGGGAAAGTGTATTTAGCTACAGAGAGCAGAGGGCATGAGGGGAGGTGGAGAATTTCTGCCACATTATTCCATTACCAAAGGAGATCATCCATTAATTACAAAAGGATATATATGTATATTGAGAGAGAGCAAGACAAGATTTAACTCCATCTTTAGACATGTGACTGTCTATCTCTTAATACAGAATGTTAGAGATCCAGAGCCGCTGGCAGTTTGCATCTCCATTTGTCAATCAGCATCACAAGTGTCACCTTTCTTCAGTATAAACGTATGGACAGAAGGAAGAGACTAAACCTCAGGTGGGTGATTATATTGATTTTCACATAAATATTCGCATATTATTCACATTAAAGCTCCATGAGAATCTGGAAAAGCTATAGAATATCTTCATGGCAGTTGCTGTTCATGTGAAATGCCATCTTTCTCCACTTGGTACTTTTAGAAATGTCTCACCTGCAACAGAAGCAGACAATACAAATCCTTGTCACTGAGTTGCAGCTCTTTTATTAAAGTGAAAGTCCTATTGTGTATAATGGAGCATGGGTGGAAGACTGAGGTGAGTAGAATAGTTTTGGTTTTTATATCAGTAACAACGATGCCTCAAGGGCCCTTACACACGGGTGTTTTAACCTGCGTTCCGTTTTGCTGCATTCAGCCGCAGGGGAGCGTAGGTGTGTAAGAGCCCTAAAGGAGAATTCATCCATACATTTAAATAAACCTACCCCCCATCATCACCAAGACCCCCTCCCTCCTCCCACCAGTCTAAGTGTTACCACGTGCAAATGCCCCTAAGTCCATACTTAACCCTCGGTGCAGATTCGGGCATCAGCCTTCACGGGAGCCATCTTCAGCCGCTTCGCTAATCTTCGGAAAGAGACTGGCGCTTTGGAGTTGTTGCGAAATGAAAGATTACCCCAACTGCGCCAAAATGCCGGTCTCATTCCAAAGATTAGTGAATCGGCTGAAGATGGCTCCCATGAAGTCTGATGCCTGAATCGAGCCTGGGTTTTTGTTTTTGCTTTGTTTTAAATGTAGGGATGAATTCTCCTTTAATACCTGTCATTAATAGTCACGGGCTTGGGATTTCCCTGTTCTACAAGTCAGCCCTGAGCACCTGATGCACTGGTGCAACACGCACTTATTTCCACTCTGTCTCTCTGCATAAATGAAATCTAAATGGAATCTAGAGCTAAGGCTCTGCATCATTCTATCATTCTATTTCAAAGGCCACCCAGTTGTTTTCTGCATAAATCAAATGAAATACACTTAAAAGGGTTGTTCTCCTAACTTTTAGCATGATATAATAGAGAGTGATATTCTGAGATCATTTGCAATTGTTTTTCTTATTTGTGGCTTTTGACGTATTAGCTTTTTATTCAGCAGCCCTTCGGTTTGCAATTTCAGCAATCTGGTTGCTAGGCCCACATAACCCTAGTAACCATGCATTGATTTGAATAAGAGACTGGAATATGAATAGGAGAGGGTCTGAATAGAAAGATGAGTAATAAAAAGTAGCAATAAAAATACATGTGTAGCCTTAGGGTAGGGGCAGACAGGCAGATTCGGGCCTGGCCACTAATTGCCTCTTCTGCAGGGTGACAGTCTCCCCGAACTGCCTTTTGTCTGCCTCCTCTGCGTCTGCTTGAATGAGAAATTTCCGAAGTTGCCTCACGAGGAAGCAAGCGACAAATCTCCCCGAATCTGCCTGTCTGCCCCTACCCTTACAGAGCAGTTGTTTTTTTAGATGAGTCGGTGACTCCTATTTAAATACTAGAAAGAGTCAGAAGAAGAAGGTGAATAATTCAAAAACTATAAAAAGAAAAAAACCAAGGCCAATGAAAAAGTTGCTCAGAATTAGCCATTCTACAACATACTAAAAGTTGAACCACCCCTGTAAACACACAACTAGGATTCCTTTACCTGCAGGTTACATGCTGTTAGTAAGGTATGAGTTAGCACAGGGCCTCTCCCAGCCACAATGAATTACACAGAGAGCAGCTGAAGAGCATTAGTGACATGAGCCTCACACATAAGGTACAGTAAGTACTTGGCCAGTAACATCTGCAACAGTTCATTGCTCTTCATTGCTCCAGCCACTCCTGCTGCCACTGTCACTGGGACTTAGTGTGACATTTAAAGCCTGATTCAAGCATTGGGTTTAATATCTAACTGCCACTAGAAAGTGATGTAACCTCCATGTATTAACCCCTTTCAAAGGGAAATCCTTTCCATTCCATATAGTGGAATTATAATGAACATAGTGAATTTCCAATGAGAACTTACAGCGAGGTGTCATGTTGCTTCTTCATGCACTGCAAAACAAACAGGTTTTAATTAGTAACTGGAAGCCATGGAATGTCAGAGCTACACCAGCATGTCAGCCACTGGCTTGTGCTTAAAGGAGACAGACAGCAGCAACATGAAGCAAGAAGGACACTAAGATGTAACAGTAACTACAGAGGAAGCAGACCATGTGGCTGCAGGGGGCTATTTACATGAGGCCCAAATAATGAAAGATTTCAATATATATTGATAAAAAAACGACAGCATCTGGATATGTTGGGGGGCCCTAAAACTAATTTGCTGTGAGTTCCAGTAACATGTAGTTAAGCCATTGGTAATGATTGTTGGCATCATCAAGATGACATAATGAGATTCATATATTCATATTCACATCAGGTCAGGTACCTGCAGAATACTCAACATCTGGCAGGATTGTGGGCGGAAAATCATCACCTCACCTTTAGGGCCCTTACACACGGGCGTTTTGGACCTGCGCTCCACTGCGTTGCATTTGGCTGTGTTCAGCCGCAGGGGAGCGCAGGTCTAGACGCACCTCATTCTTTTCAATGAGATTGAAACTAATGAGGTGCGTCTAGACCTGCGCTCCCCTGCGGCTGAATGCAGCCAAACGCAACGCAGGGGAGCGCAGGTCCAAAACGCCCGTGTGTAAGGGCCCTAATGCGGGTCAGTGGAGCTGCACAATGGTGAAGGACTTAAAGGAGAACTAAAGCCTAACTAAAGAAGTAGGCTAGAAATTTCATTTTGGGCTTATGTGCCAGCCCAAGGCAACCACAGCCTTTTAGCAAAGAAGATCTGTAGAAGATGCCCCAGTAGCTTTAGGGACTGACTAATAATATACAGTACACACAGAATCAAAATGTCCAAAATAAGACTGATTAGTCATTCATACAGATAATTACTACATGGCAGCACAGAAACCAGTGCAATTAGCATCAAAATGTAATAATCAGTCCTGTAGCATCAGCTTATATTACAGACCAACCTCATTTTCTGCTTGATAATTAGTGACGATCCCTAAGCTTAGCTTCTCAACAGCTGCTCAGAGCCCACTGAGCATGTGAGTGTCACAGACACTTTCCAAGATGGTGACCCCCTGTGACAAGTGTGAAGTCCTGGATCATTGCTGCTATTGACAAGCTGAAACTTTAGGCTGGTGCAATAAGTTCACTATATAAAGTATGGCATTTTAGACCCATACATTTTTAGGGTTTAGTTCTCCTTTAAAGGAAGACTACTGCTTTAATCCAAAAAAAAAAAGCCTCTTTCCATCATTCCCCTGTTGAGTTCAGAAGATATAACTGCTGCCTAAAGCAATATATGGCTAATCTGAACAGTACAGAAACTGCCAACTACAGAACCCTTCATTCAGCTAATGCACAGTGATTTATATATTTTAAAGTTAATACAAGTAATAATAGCATGGAGGGCACCATCAGTTCTGCCCATGAGGGGTACAACTGCTCTTGACACTGAAGGTACAGACGGATTTTGGCTCTGTAATGAACAGGTTGTTTGGCTACTGATTAAATCTAGTGTGGGAATGTCTCTGCATTACTACAACAGGGAAACTCCAACAGGGCAGTGACTGATGTGACTCACTGACCATATTCTGTAAAGAACTGTGTTCAGTGCCTGTACTGTAGGAAGGCCGGTATTTTTTTTATAGAAAAGGTGGCAACCCTAGTGGGGGCACAATTTACCGCCGGTTAGTGAATTCCTCTACATTCTAATACTGTAACGATGATGGATGGGTAGGCCAATGGGGCCAGGGGAGCACTGCCAATGAGGAGAGTTGAGAAACTTGCCTCAGGCGGCAGCGCCCCACTAGGTACCAGTGGCGGCAAAAATTCCGCTCCTGGTACTTTAAGAGATGAATTTCCAGTTTTCAAACCGGAAATTCGTCTGTTCTAGCGCAGAGCCCAATTATGCACTCTGTGCTGGAGTCCTGGCCCTCTCTGCCACCCTCGTGAACTCCCCCCGGCTCAAAAAGCTGAGCGCACGGGGGAGGGGGGCGCAAGCAACAGCAAGCTGCATCAGGTTACGGAGGGGCCAGGATCACCCCTGAATGGGGCTGCCTTTAGAGGGGTGAACAATGATGTCAGAGCTAAAACAAGTTTGCTCTGAAAAGATGGTAACATCATGATAAATCAATAGGCCAATTAATTCCAAATCCTCCTGAGAAATACAGTCCTAGTCTCAATATTACTAAAACTCTGCCCATTTGGTTACTTTGAGTGAATGTCAATAAAAGGCTGGTTGGGCATTTCATTCCATCCCGTGTATCAAATACTTACTGGTTTAAAAAAGGTCTCTCTCCGTGCAAACAACCCAAACAGAATAACCAGCGCTCCCACCACTACTGCTGCTGCTATGGCCTCCACTGGGAGCACATCCTTCTTGTCTGTGCAGAGGAAACAGAAAAGCTTTTAGCTCTACACAAGGACACACAATTTCTAAATAAATATGGAAGAACTGTATACGAGCTGTAGAACAATAAGCCTGAGGGTTGTCTTTTTTTTGGCTGTTTTCAGACACACACAGCATTGTCCACAAACAATCAGATTCATTTCAGATTCTTTTTAGACCAACCTCCATTCTTGCCCCATCCCCTCATCTACTCATTGTGCACATGTTGCTGCAAACACACCTGATGTAAATACCAATATGCAGAAATAATCATCTATTGGCATTTGTAACCCTGCATTTATCTACTCCAAGGCACAGAAAATCAGCAATGGGTCTTTTACATGGATGAGGCTTTCATAAAGTTTTCTAGAAGCACACAGTTCATTGTTGAGCAGTACAGTATCATTCATATTTATATCAGGTTGATTAAAGGTCACGTAAAGGCAAAAAATAAAACCCCATTTTTACTTTTTTAATGAAAAAGAAATCTATCTCCAATATACTTTCATTACAAATCTGTACCTTTTTTATAAGAAACATTACTGTATGCAGTGAAATTTTCCCTTCATTTACTGCTATGTATAGGAATTGTCAGACAGTCCCTAACTGCTGTGCAGGGAAGCAATCCTACTTTTGAACAGCAGGGGGAGCCCCTGCCTCCACTATCTTTGTTTCCCTGTAGAGCAGTTGGCGACTATGTAGAAATTTGTATTGGATTTTATTTTTGCCTTTACATCCCATTTACTGTTTCCAACTCCAGCTGCAGGGACAAAGATCATGGAGCCAGATTTAAACAGATAAACTGGGATTCTATTTGGAGGATTATTTTGCTGCAGCCACTGGTTCTGCAGAGTTGGAGAAAGTTTGTATTAAACAATAGAAAAACTATAAAATCCACATTAGATTACATGACAACACAGGACCCAGTGCAGTCTGTATATTCTGATTATTAATCAGTCTTGCTGTATCAGCTTCTGGCAGATATTATTTGACTTGTCCTGATTTGATCATTTATGATGATCCCTAAGCTTAGCCCAGATCACACTGAGCATGTGCACAGTCTTGGTCTTGCAAAGATGTTTAACAAAATTACAAGATGACAGCCCCCTGTGCCCAACTTTGAAAGCATAAATCATTTGTTTGATTAGGTTTGTGGTGCAGTAAGTTCATGTTTATGTTTAGTATACAAAATACAGTATTTCTAGCCTTATTCTATTTTACACTTTCCTTGTCCTTTAATGACAGAAGGAAATAAATAGATAAAATTTTAAAGCAAAGTCGGGTGGCAGGTCTCAGAGAGAGGGCAGGTATAAATGTCTGGCTGTCACACTAGACGCCTTCAGTTAGAAAGCATTACAGATTGCTGCAACTTTGTCCTAAACCAAGTAGCCCATCTAACAGTCAGAACACTTGTTCAACTCTTGGTTGGTTTGGGCACTAATCCAATAGTGTGCCGTCACCCTTATTCTTAATACTTGCCTCAAGGTGACAGATGATGCCTTTTCTGAAAACAGAGACAAAGCTTTGAGTCTGTAAGTGGAAATATTTTTAAAGCTAGCATTGGACACACAAGTCTCAAGTACAAATAGTATTCATATATATATATATACAGCAATAGAAGATGGTCCTGGAATTGCTGTATTGCTTGGATTCCCCGGAACTTTTTTCATTTTCCCTATAAATGAATTTGACACCCACCTTTACTGTAAATAATTTTTTTGTAAAAACTTTATCTTCAATGTCAGTAATGTGTGAGCCCCTGTACATCACTGAACCCAAATCAATCTCCAGCACCAGTTCTGCACCCACGTCTAACGCAAATGTTCCAAAGGGGACAAGTAATGGGGGTGTTTTATGAGTTCACCTGTATTGATGCAATTAACCAGGGACATAAATGAGCTAATAATCTATGGTCTAAATGAAATACAGGTATGGCACCTGTTATCCAGAATACTCATGGGGGTTTCTAGATAAATGATCTGTGCCTAGTTTGGATCTTCACACCTTAAGTCTACTAGAAAATCATGTAAACATTAAATAAACCCAATAGGCTGGTTTTGCTTCCATTAAGGGTTAATTATATCTTAGTTTGGATCAAGTACAAGCTACTGTTTTATTATTACAGAGAAAAAGGAAAACATTGAATTATTTGGATAAAATGGAGTCTATAGGAGATGGCCTTTCCATAATTCAGAGCTTTCTGGATAACAGGTTTCCAGATCCCATACCCGTAGTACCTTATGGTAAACTTACCTTCCACCACCAGCTCAAAACTTTTTTCTGTAGTTGTAGTATTGCCATCATTGGCGACTGCCACACACATGTAGTTCCCTGCGTCCTTCTTGTCTACTTTGTCAATGTTAAGCTGGAACTTATCACTGTCCAGGTATTGTTTGTACCGAGACTTCTCCATGGTGACTACAACACCATTTTTTTTCCAGATCATCTCGGCTTGAGGGTTGGCTTTGACTATACAGGTCAGCTGTGCGCTTTTCCCTACTTCCACCGTAACAGAGGGTTCTCCTTCCAAGATGGGAGAAACTAGAAAATAATTTAAAACAAAAATCTGAATAAAGTACAACTGATGCCCAAAATGGTAAAGTTGGCTTTGAGCAGGTGCTAATTGGGATTCAAAATAGGACCATGCATTTGAAGTACACAGAGGCCCAATAAATAATGTCTACGGCAACTTACAGCAGCCCCTCTGCCATTTACCTGGAAACTCACTAAACACTAAGTACAATTGTTAATTATTAACTTAAGTGAACCATGAATCATTCATCACATATATACACAATTTTATGTTTAATATAAAGATATTGACTAGGGATGGGTGAATTTATTCACCAGCCGCAAATTTGCGGCGAATTCCCGCAATTCGCCGCCGGCAAATAAATTCGCGAAAACACCAGCAAAAATTTGCCTGGCTAAAATTTGCTTACAAAAAAAAAAACGAGACGGAAATGACACGACGCATCGAATACGACGCGACACGCACCAAAAGCGAAGCAACGCGCGTCAAAAATGAGACACACGTCGTTTGGCGAATTTTTCGGCAAAGCAAATCTGCCTAGATTCGCCCATCACTAATATTGACTTTTAACATCTTCTGACATCATCGTAGATTTTTTTTTATTATGCTACAAAGCAATTTTAATCTTTGTTTGTGAAGATTCACATTCATCCAGGTCAGGGTATATCTGTAGAAATAAGTCAAATCAACTGGACTTGCTGTGTTTTTTTATTTCCTTGAAGTCATTTCACCAGTCATCCAACTGGTTTTCTAAAGTTATTGTGAATTGACAAAGCCAGTTTGATGACTGGTGAAATGTCTTCCAGGAACAAAACACAGCAAGTCCAGTTGATTTGATTTATTTCTAGATAGTTGCCATCTTCACTTATCTTGCTCGTTGTACAAAATGCACCAGGTGATACATTTTATTGGATAAGAATGTTATTAGCTAGCACAGCTACAAGCCAGTTATTAATTTGTATTAATATTTTTTCTCATAGCTGAGCCATTAAAGCTTTTTTAAGATCCATGGTGGAGGTCAAACCTTTGCTTCAATCAGCCATAAAGCATTGTATCTATGGCACAGTAGCACTACCTTAAAGGGGTTGTTCACCTTTACTTTAGATTTCAGTATCACGTAGAGAGATGTATTCTGGGACAATTTGCAATTGGTTTTCCTTTTTTTTTTATTTGTGGTTTTTGCTTCCTTAGCTTTTTATTCCTCAGCTCTCCAGTTGGCCATTTCTGCAATCTGATTCCTAGGGTCCTAATTACCCTATCAAACATGCAGTGATTTGATGAGTTTGTAATAGTGATAGAGATTATCCCAATCTAGTAATGAAACGTGTACCCTATTTTGTCATTTAATAATCCGTTTTTCACAACTAATAGTATTCTACTGTAATATTTATATTTGGGATCATCTGGTTGTAGTGAAATTCCTGCATCATAACACCTTTGTGGCCAGGAAAAAATGCATACAATAACATATTCCCTGATTTTAATGATTAATAAGCAATGCAACTATTTGTTTTATTTAAAATCTAATTCTAAAGTGTAAAATAAGATTTTCTAACTAGCTTGTTGCCTATCCGAGCAAAGTTTATACTCTAAGCTCCCTACTACATTGACACACACATACAGTACGGTCAGTTTCATCAGGAACCAGTTAATGTTTATAATAAAAAGAAAAGCAACCTGATAATTGACATTGTATATGAATGAGCCTTGATTATATCATAATGTTCCAAAATGAGTTCTAATATGTTTGTTGTCTTGGTTCTTGGATTGTTAACTATTTATTTGTTGTATATGTTGAACCCAAAGCTGGCCATACATAGGCAGATTTAATCTTCTGATTTGGGCCCTTTAGACAGATTCAGCAGATTATCTGCATGCGTTTGGGGGTCTCTGATGGGCCCATCTGACTAGTATCTTTCCAAAAATTGGGCAGGTGTTGGTCAGGCAGGTTTGATTTATCCTGTTGGATTGGGGACTGCATCGGCCAGTTGATGTAGTACTTGCTCCATTGACTCTTAAACCCAATGTTGTAATCTGATTATTTGGCCTTAGAGCCAATGGTAGCCATAATGATTACAGTCTGATGTTTGTGAAGATTCTCATTCATCCAGGTCATGGTGTATCTGTAGAAATAAATGCAACAGGACTTTCCGTGTTTTTCTTGAAGAAGTTTCACCAGTCATCCAACTGGCTCTGTCAATTTAGAATAAATTCAGAATTCGGAATTAAGAAAGCCAGTTGGATGACTGGTGAAACGTCTTCAAGGAAAACACGCAAAGTCCAGTTGATTTGACTTATTTTCTACAGATATTACAGCCCGATATCGTCCACCTATGGTGCGCATACCAGGGAAAGATTTACTTGTTTGGCAAACTCACCCATCAAGCAGATCTTATAAGAGGTGACCACCATTAGGTAGATTAAACAACTTACATCTGACATCCAGCATGACGGATATTTTGACTGTATTGTCCCGCTTTAGCAAGCATGTAAAGCTGACTCCATTGTCCTCAGTAGATAGAGGCGAAACGCAGATATGGCTGGAATTCACGTTGTTATTAGACGAGAGATCGACTTGACGCGTTCCCCTGTACCAGATCAATTCCTCATCCCCAGTGTTATCAAACACTTGACACTGTAGACTTGCCGTTCCAGTGAGATTGCCTTGCAGAAGAGAACTTGTATTTCTGTTGTTTAGCTCCAGCCGCACGGCTATGGAAACAGAGATAGAGACAAAGTGACTGTCAATATTGTAAATCTCATATGATTTGAAGGGGCCACTACAGGCAATGCATTAGAAAGGAAAGACATATTAACTGCACAGCAATAACATATATTAATAATATATAATTATGATCTATAATAAAACTTGTTTCTCTGTGCCATACTGCCTAGTGATTTGGGATAATATTTGCTCCTCTGTGTCACACTATATAATAATAATGGTTTATGGTATTGTTTGCCCTTCTCTGCCATACTGAATACTGATCTGTGTTAAAGGAGAACTAAATCATAAAAATGAATATGGCTAAAATGCCATATTTTATACATTGAACTTAATGCACCAGCCTAAAGTTTCAGCTTGTCAATAGCAGCAATGATCCAGGACTTCAAACTTGTCACAGGGGGTCACCATCTTGGAAAGTGACACTCCCATGCTCAGTGGGCTCTGTGCAGCTGTTGAGAAGCTAAGCTTAGGGGTCGTCACTAATAATCCAGCAGAAAATGAGGTTGGACTGTAATATAAGATGATGCTACAGGACTGATTATTAAAGTCTGATGCTAGTTGCACTGGTTTCTGTGCTGCCATGTAGTGATTATCTGTATTAATGACTAATCAGCCTTATATTGTGACTATATTTCTATTCTATGTGTACTGTATATTGTGAGTGGGTCCCTAAGCTCAGTAAGTGACAGCAGCACAGAGCATGTGAATCAGTGAATCAGAATCAGAAAAGAAGATGGGGAGCTACTGGGGCATCTACTGGGGAGACACAGATCTTTACTGCTAAAGGGCTGTGGTTGCCTTGGGCTGGTACACAAGCACAAAACATCATGTACAATATTTCTAGCTACTTCTATAGTTAGGCTTTAGTTCTCCTTTAATATGGTTGCTGTAGTATTTTGTAGTATTTTCAACCTTGAGCCACCATATGCTTATCCATGATATCACTTTCTCTCCTTTCCATGAGATCATTTCTTAATTGCAAGCTGAACATCCTATTTATGTACCCACAATTATCTACATATTAAATATTTTGGCAGCAGATAGTTACAGAAGTCCCTAAATCTGGGATTTTTAGTTTGTGATTAGGGTCCTCTTACAACTTTAATGTTATCAAGAGTTATTAAAAAATGCCATTGTTACTAGAATATAATTTTAAAAAGTATCTGGAAAAAACAAACAATTTTGTTATATATCACCATAACTTCTCTTTAGGATACCCCTGTCCACTGCTCCAACCCCCCGCCCCCATATTGGGAACCCAGGCTTACCTGAGACCTGGTGCATAACTAGCAGGGGTCCAAGGACCAGGCACAAGCAGAGCTTCATTATAAGAACAAGGTCAGCTGGAAAAGAAAGTCATTGCAATTTATTCTGAACTTGAGAACAAGGCCAAAGCACAGGTATGGGATCTTTTATCCAGAAAGCTCCAAACTACAGGGCCATCGCTTCATTATAAGCCAATCATTAAAAATGTAAAAATAATTTCATTTTTCTCTGTAATAATAATAACTGTAGCTTGTACTTGATCCCAACTAAGATATATTTAATCCTTATGGGAGGCAAAACAACCCCTATTGGGTTTATTGAATGTACACATTTTTTCAGTAGACAAAGTATGGAGATCCAAATTACAGAAATAACCCTTATCCTGAAAACCACAGGTCCCGGTAATAATAGTTCCCATACCTAAACTATAATACAATGCAACAAGACTTACTATAAGTCTATAACACATCTGGAAAGATGCATAAGCCAATAGTAATGTTCTACATTGTACCTTCAATTCAACAATGATAATAAGCCACTGTTATATTCCACTGAAATAAACTACAAAATAAATGTCCATTGGTATCCAATGGACAATAAATGAAAGCAGGTGTATGGGAATATCAAGTCCAACTCACACAGTGGAACACATTATACTACACTGAATATTGATTTATTTTTCTTCAGGAAGGGTAGGTTCTTCAGGAGTCGTCCTGCTTACCTTCAGTGGTGCCTTCCTGGCTTGGACTGGCATTGTCTTTGAGAAACAAGAGTTTTTACATTTAAATTCTGCCTGAATGTTGGGTTCAATGCCTGAGATGTCACAGTTCAAGGTCTACAATGTTTTATGGACACTGAGTAAATATAAAACTGTACTTGAGAAAAGCATTCCTCTTCATTGCACAGTGACAAACCAGTTCTTGGATTGTTTAATGGCCTTGGGAGTGGCACTAAGTGACCATGAATGTCGTTGTTTTCTGGCTGCCAAGGCCATTTCCGTGCCATTCACCCCTTTGGCTCTTGGGTAGGAATGTACTGTTACTGTATATTTCTTTTGTGCTGATGCATAGTCAAAACAATAATGCATTTCTGACTGGTGAATCCCAGTAAACTAAAGGCCAAAGCTTTTATCTTCTCTCCCCTACCTAGAACTATAAGTTAATTTACATGGATGGCTTTGTAACTGCAATTTACTCCTTGCTAAGCATCACAAATGACTTATCACGAAACATCTAGAGGTTGACTTGTTATAACAATATTTTTAGAAAATGTATGTGAATTAGGGTCTCATGGGACCCCTATACTGTACTTCCTGGCCCCCCAACAGCTGCAGGGTCTGCTTCCTCTGTAGTTACTCCCCTGTTTGCCTGGTGTATTACTACAAACTGCTTTTGTGCTTGGGATATTGTTATAAACTGCCTCTCACTGTTTATAATGTGACAGTGGCTCGAGGGGAACCAAAACACTTTGATGCGGGCGATTATGTGAAGTGTCAATAAACCTGGTTCTTCTGTCTCTGTGATTCCAGTCTGTGCATATATTATTATTTCTGTCTCTGATAATTACTCTAAATATTTGATAACCAGATAAACAGATTTGTGGAACAGTTTCCATTGCTTCTGCTGCAACTGCTAACTTACCTACAGTTGTGCTCATAAGTTTACATACCCTGGCAGAATTTATGATTTCTTAACCATTTTTCAGAGAATATGAATGATAACACAAACTTTTCTTTCACTCATGGTTAGTAGTTGGCTGAAGCCATTTATTGTCAAACAACTGTGTTTACTCTTTTTAAATCATAATCACTGCACAAACTACCCAAATGAACCTGATCAAAAGTTTACATACCCTGGTGATCTGACCTGATAACATGCACACAACTTGACACAAAAGGGTTAGAATGGCTATTAAAGGTAACCATCTTCACCTGTGATCTGTTTGCTTGTAATTAGTGGGTGTGTATAAAAGGCCAGTGACTTACTGGACTCCTGACAGACCCTTGCATCTTTCATCCAGTGTTGCACTCATGTTTTTTGGATTCTAAGTCATGGGGAAAGCAAAAGAATTGTCAACGGATCTGCGGGAAAAGGTAGTTAAAGTTGAACTCTATAAAACAGGAAAGGGATATAAGAAAATAAAGGAATTGAGAATGCCAATCAGTAGTGTTCAAACTCTAATAAAGAAGTGAAAAATTAGGGGTTCTGTTTAAACCAAACCAAATAAAATAAAAATTTCAGCCACA
This sequence comes from Xenopus borealis, assembly GCA_024363595.1. Classification (NCBI taxonomy): domain Eukaryota; kingdom Metazoa; phylum Chordata; class Amphibia; order Anura; family Pipidae; genus Xenopus; species Xenopus borealis. The sequence continues at coordinate 27,033,846 of CM044433.1, read as the reverse complement.
ACTGCCAGAAAAATTGTTCAGGATGCAAGGAAAACCCACAAATAACATCAGAAATACAGGACTCTCTGAAAAATGTGGTGTTGCTGTTTCAAGATGCACAATAAGGAGGCACTTGAAGAAAGATGGGCTGCATGGTGGAGTTGCCAGAAGAAAACCATTACTGTGCAATTGCCTCAAAGTTTACAATATGCCAAACAGCACAGAGATGGCACTCCGCTCCTCTTCAGCGCTGCATCCAAGATGGTGGCAGTCATGGCTGCCTCGTGAACACCAGCATGCAGACGCATGACGTCATCACGTTGCGCCTGGCACCAAAATTAAAAATAAATGCATGCTAAGGTCACGGGTTCAATGCCCAATTATAGGAATTGCTACCTTGGTTCCTGGGTGTTCCTAAAATATTCCTGATTTCACGATCCTCGCTGCCTGTCTTTTGGACCTTTTGCCTGTATTTGACCACATCTAAGCCTGATCCCTATTGGTACTGCAAACTTGGACTTTTAACTCTAAGCTTCCTCCTTTGTCTGCACTCCTTCAACTGGGAGCTGATAGGCCTCCTGACAGCATGGGACGTACTTGGATATTCCAACATGACAGTGATCCAAAACACAAGGCCAAGTTGACCTGTCATTGGCTACAGCAAAATAAAGTGAAGGTTCTGGAGTGGCCACCTCAGTCTCCTGACCTCAATATCATTGAGCCACTCTGGGGACACCTCAAACGTGCAGTTCATGCAAGACTGCCCAAGAATTTACTGGAACTGGAGGCTTCTTGCCAGGAACAATGGGCAGCTTTACCTTTGTCTGAGATGATAAAGAGCCTCATCCACAACTGCCACAAAAGACTTCAAGCTGTTATTGATGTTAAAGGGGGCAATACATAAAAAAAGTTTTAAAAAATTAGTTTCTCCATAACAAAAAAAACACCAAGACACATTTAACTTTAAGCAATTCGCAATTCATTTTAAGAAATAACTTACTGATACTCCTCTTGTGCTCCTCTTCAGAAAAAGCGACAGGGCGATGATCCATTATGCAGTGCTCAATTTCTCCTTCCTGCCTTCTATAGGAGATAACACATACAGGAAAGAATTGGGCAGATTGTTTTTTAAAGGAGAACTAAACCCTAAAAATGAATAGTGCTAAAAATGCCATGTTTTATATACTGAACTTATTGTACCAGCCTAAAGTTTCAGCTTGTCAATAGCAGCAATGATCCAGGACTTCAAACTTGTCACAGGGGGTCACCATCTTGGAAAGTGTCTGTGACACTCACATGCTCAGTGGGCTCTGAGCAGCTGTTGAGAAGCTAAGCTTAGGGGTTGTCACTAATTATCCAGCAGAAAATGAGGTTGGTCTGTAATATAATCTGATGCTACAGGACTGATTATTAAATTCTGATGCTAGTTGCACTGGTTTCTGTGCTGTTATGTAGTAAGTATCTGTATTAATGACTAATCAACCTTATATTGTGACTATATTTCTATTCTATGTGTACTGTATATTGTGAGTGGGTCCCTAAGCTCAGTAAGTGACAGCAGCACAGAGCATGTGAATCAGTGAATCAGTGAATCAGCAGAAAAGAAGATGGGGAGCTACTGGGGCATCTACTGGGGAGACACAGATCTTTACTGCTAAAGGGCTGTGGTTGCCTTGGGCTGGTACACAAGCACAAAACATCATGTACAACATTTCTAACTACTTCTTTAGTTTAACTAATAATAATCAAGGCCAAGCAAACCACAATACATTACTGATATTGCCTCTTTATGTAAGTACGAGTTGTATGTAATGGATTGTATGTAACATGAGGACTATTGCTCTGTACTATGAGAAAAACTTGAACCCATCCTTCAACTAGCAGTGGCCAATCACATCAGCTTTCATTACTCTGACTGCTCTTTAAAGGGATACTGTCATGGGATTTTTTTTTTCAAAACACATCAGTTAATAGTGTTAAAATTTATTTCTAAAAAGATCAAACAGATTTTTTTATATTTCATTTTGAAATCTGACATGGGGCTAGACATTTTGTCAATTTCCCAGCTGCCCCGTCTTGTACTCTGGTAAACTTCAATCACTATTTACTGCTGTACTGCAAGTTGGAGTGATATCGAACCCTCCCCCCTCCAAGCAGCCTAACAACAGAACAATGGGAAGGTAACCAGATAACAGCTCCCTAACACAAGATAACAGCTGCCTGGTAAATATAAGAACAACACCTAATAGTAAAAACCCATGTCCCACTGTGTACTATTCAGTTACATTGAGAAGGTAAAACAACAGCCTGCCAGAAAGCAGTTCCCTCCTAAAGTGCTGGCACAAGTCACATGACCAGGGGCTGCTGGGAAATTGACAAAACGTCTAGCCCCATGTCAGATTTCAAAACTGAATATAAAAAAAATCTGTTTGCTCTTTTGAGAAATGGATTCCAATGCAGAAGTCTACTGGAGCAGTACTATTAACTGATGCGTTTTGATAAAAACATGTTTTCCCATGACAGTATCCCTCCTAACTAATCTTGAAAAGAAAATCTTTTATTCAGAAAAAACAAAAAGTTCTATCGCCCTCTAGTGCCAATTAAAGAAAAATGCACAATGCATCAAGAAACCTTAAAAGGAGAATTCAACCCTTACTTAAAAAAAACCCTACCTCCCACCCTACATAGACCCCCTCCCTCCTCCCACCCAGTGTAGCTGCTACCCTGGTAAATGCCCCGAACATTTTACCCCTTGGTGCAGATTCTGGCATCGGAGCTCACAGGCACAATCTTTTTACTCTTTGGATATCTTCGGGTCTTGTTCCTTCTGCGAAACTTTTGGCGCATGCACAGTTGTTGCTGATATGCCGCTCACTCCCAGAAGATTTCCAAAGAGAAAAAGATGGCGCCGTGAACTCTGGTGCCTGAATCTGCACTGAGGGGTAGGTAAAACGTTAGGGGCATCTGCCTGGGGTAGCAGCTAGACTGGGGGGAGGAGGGAGGGGGTTTATGTAGGGTAGGGTTTTTCTTAAAGTAAGGGTTGAATTCTCCTTTAAAAAGAAAAAAATTTACTGGCTAAAATAGTTAATAAAATTGTTCCAGTGAAATAATCAAATCATAAAATTTAATGACAGACTAACTCCTGTAACAGTGTGAATTATGTCTTTGCTCACCTTTTTCTAAAAAGAATTATATTAGTCTGGCAAGATTTATCTATGCATAAAACCATGCTGGCACAAACTCATAGTACAGTATTATTATCTGCAAAGAAGTCCAGTATCTTTATCATTTAATAAACCTTCAAAAAGCTTTCCAGAAAAGGTGTGCAGGGTTAATGATACCAGGAAGCGCAGGAAACTGCTGCTAACGTGCCTTAATTCCACACAATGTTTCGAGCTGCAAGGCTCTTTATCAGCGAAACGCGTTAGGACAGAGGGGGGAGCCCACACGGACCCACAGAGACTACCACGAGGAAGCCGGCTATACATACCTCAATGACTCTGAAGGGACTACGTTGTAACATTCTACTTTGCGAGCACCCCCTACAAAAAATGTGAGTGCGATAATTGTTTTTATTGAAGATTTTTAACATTAAAACGGAATTACACTATTATTCTGCCATTATTTATACCAGAGCCCGCAGGAGCCGAACTGCTGGATGAGGAGAATGCCACGTTGATTAAATCATACATGCTGCATTATACCAGCGGTCTGTGAGTAGGCACTTCAGACAGCCGGGGGAGGCACAATTTGGGGTTGAAACACCTAGGGAAAAGTGTACAGCTGAACACATTCCACCCCTCACCCCCTCAAAGGGTGAAAGATCTTTTATTAATCATAGTGACATGGGATATCACTGACACTTAAGGAGAAGAAAGCACCTTCCCCAGAGTGTTATACTGGCAAAGTTTGAACATCTAAAATTTTGTGTTTTAAGTACTTCCTTACAGAGTTGTTTCTGCAACATATTATAAAATGAGACCATGTTGTGATCACTATTCCCTAAATTCTCACCCATGCAAATGCTAGAGATGAGTTCAGTATTATTAGTTATATAAAAGAGAGTAATTCCAAGTAGTTTCTTGAACTAGTTGCAATAAAAAAGTTGTCATTTAAGCATATTTATAAACCTCATTAGCTTTTTCTGACTTGTCAACCCCATTACCCCAGTGTAAGGAACTCCCTAGTTTCAAACCAGGGACCTGTTATGTTCCAGGCACTGCTTCTCCTGCTAGAGCCACAGAAGGTGGTGTGGTGGTGGCCTGACTGATATGATGCCAGTGGTCTTGCTGCCTCCAGCCTAGCCCTTCTGCATACACTCCCCTGATCCAGCTGAGGGCAATTACGCATTTGAGTGCCCTACCGCTAACTCCAAGCCTTGTGACCTTGTGTTTTCCTGATCATGGTCTTGTTTTCCTACTCCTGGTAATCTTGTCTTGTTCCTGCCTTGCTTCCCTGCTCTGTTTCATCTCTGCTCTCTGTTACTCTTGATTTTGGAGTATTGAACTCAACCTGATTTTTGAAATTGTATAAACTCTGCCCGTCCCACCTTTTGGCCCGTCCCTCATATCTTTGTCCGCCGCCTGCCCTGGAATTTCAGCCTGAATCTGGACTTGTGTTTTGCAAAGGTCTGTGCACATTTTTGTTTAATAAATGCCTTAAAGTTATTCAGCACATAGGCTCCTGTCCGTGAATCCTTACACCCAGTCAATGTCTGGATAATTGAAGTCACCCATAATAATAAGTTGACCTAATTGTGAAGCCACATCTATTTGTACAAATAGCTGGGCCTCATTCTCATTTATACAAGGTGGTTTGTAGCATACAAATGATAACACAATATACACATAACACACATAATTACTGAATGAAAATACACATGACACAACACACACATAGACATGGTAACATATACTGGTCCACATAATAAAACAACACAATAAAACATTTTAATTTCATATAGCAACACATGATGACACAATAACACACATGACAGATGAGGACACACATCAGTTGATACATTGTTGAGCAGAATCCAGGGGCGTAACTACAGAGGAAGCAGACCCTGCGGCTGCAGGGGGGCCCAGGAGCTATAGGGGCCCCATGAGGCCCTAATTCATATTCAATTACAATAAATATTGGTAAAACAGGCCAACCACTGGACATTTTGGGGGCCTGAAAAATTATTTGCTGTGGGGTCCAGTAAGATCTAGTTATGCCACTGGCAGAATCTCTAGGTTTCAGTACAGACAGTTGTTAGAAATGATAAAATAGTTGCTAATACTCCAGATGCTGCTGAGAAATGGATCAACTAAATCAGGGGTCCCAAACCTTTTTTGGCCCAGCGACCGTTGTACAGACAAATTCTTTGCAAGGCCCGGGGGGTCAGGGGGATGAGAGGGGTCGGCGTCCAATTCTGGCACCCTGGTATCCAATTTGACGTGCCTCCTTAATTGGGCGCTAGGCTTGCAGCCCAGCTCAGGACTGGTTGCGGCCTGATTAAGGGCCTGCGGCCAGGCGGTTGGAGACCCCTGAACTAAATGTTGCTAAATTTTTACTGTTCAGAGTCTGCACCTGAATTACTGAGCTGTCAGATTCAAATACCAGAGACAAAACAACAAACATTAAAATTACATTTTGAAAAAACTGTAAGAAATGACAGTTGGAAATTAGTTGGTAAAAGTCTTTATTTCCAGTGAATAATCTGAAAACAACTGAACTGAACTGAAGTGTTGAGAATGTGAACAGCCCCTTTAATATATAACATCCAAATACAAAATCTAGAACTGAGAATTTACAAATATATACTACACGAAATATATCTGTAGTCCTGCCTTTCTAGAAGTTATATCATGTACACAATAAATGTGTTCAGGCGCACTTCACACTATTACTCTGAGTCAGACCAGGACTGGCAGTTTGTGAGTTCTGGTAAAGGCAGAGGGAGTGCTGTAAGATGCCATACACAGTCACTATTTAGTGGGTTTGTGGGGGTTCTCTGCAGGCCCGGACTGGCCATTTGTGGGTTAGGGCAAATGCCAGAGGGGCTGCTATAAGGTCCCATATAAATTCAGTGTTTAGTGGGCTGGTGGGGACTGTTTGGGCCTCTATGTGGGCTGATGGGCCTCTTGTGTACCTGAAATGCCAGGGCCTATTTTAATTCTCAGTCCAGTCCTGGTTCTCTGTGTTGTTAAAATGCCAGGACCTTATTTGAATGCCAGTCCAGGCCTGCTCTGGGTTGCTGACAGTGTGTAACAGGCATGAAAACTGTCAGCCATGAAGGAGGCTTTGGAAGCAGCGAGGCAGGAATCCACCTGACGTGTCACCTACAGGCAACTGGAAATCTGAAATCAAGTTGTCACAAAATACTAGAAAAACTGGTCAGAAAATGTCAGACAATGAGCTCAGGGAACTTGTGTGATAGGTCACTTGGAAGAAATGAACCACTAAAACTCCCCCTGGGTTTAGCTTCTATACTCACATGTCGGCTTCATTACAAAGGGCCCAGCTGTACATTTTCAGTACCGGATAGGATGAGGTTTTATCAGCTCTGTCACAACAAGAACTTTCATTTGAAGCAGCGTAGGTGGTTCTTCACAGTCAGGACAGTGATGTTGTGGAATGCACTGCCGGGTGATGTTGTGATGCTCATTCTGTTAAAGGGTTTGTTCATCTTTGGGTTAACTGTTAGTATGATGTAGAGCAGGGATGTCCAACCTTCTGAACCCGTGAGCAACATTCAGAAGAAAAAAGAGTTGGGGAGCAACACAAACATGAAAAATGTTCTTGTGGTGCCTTAAACATGTTATAAATGGCCATTTGGTAGCCCCTTTGTGGATTGTCAACCTGATTAAGGCTTTGTTTAGCAGAACAGATGGTTTTTATGAAACCAAAAACTTGCCTCCAAGTCCAGAATTAAAAAATAAGCACCTGCTTTGAGGCCACTGGGAGCAAAACTCAAGGATTTGGGGAGCAACATGTTACTCATGGGATACTGGTTGGGGATCACTGATGTAGAGAGTGATATTCTGAGACAATTTGCAATTGGTTTTCATCTTTTATTATGTGTTTTTTTACTTATTTAGCTTTTTATTCAGTTTGTAATTTCAGCAATCTGTTTGCTAGGGTCCAAATTACCCCAGCAATCATGCACTGATTTGAATAAGAGACTGGAAAGTGAATAGGAGAGGACCTGGACAGAAAGATAAGTAATAAAAAGTAGCAATAACAATACATTTGTAACTTTTAGGGATGTACTGAATCCACTATTTAGGATTCCGCTAATACCAAACCGAATCCGAACCCTAATTTGCATATGCAAATTCATGAGCAGATGGGTAAAACCACTTCTTGCACAGCTAAAAAAGTTTTGACTTCCTTGTTTTGTGATGAAAAGGTACATGATTTTAAGGATTCGACTCGGCCAGGAACAAGGATTCGGCCGAATCCTGCTGAAAATGGCCGAATCCTGGACAAATACCGAACTGAATCCTGGATTCGGTGCATCCCTAGTAACCTTACTGAGCATTTGTTTTTAGATGGGGTCAGTGACCCCCAACTGAAAACTGGAAAGAGGCAGAAGAAGTCAAATAATTAAAAAAAAATATAACAAATAAATAATGAAAACCAATTGAAATGTTGCTCAGAATTGACCATTCTATAACATACTAAAAGTTAACTTGAAGATGAACTACCCCTTTAACACCTTTAAGATTTAAGATTTCTTGGACAGACATAATATCCAGGGCTATTGTGATACTAAACTCTATAGTTAATATAGATATGGATATATATAGTTTATGTGAGTGTGTGGAGGGGCCAGTGTGAGAGAACATATTTTCAACCCAATGTAACTATGTAAGATCATCTAAATCATCTGTATTGTTTTGCTAGTGAATACCAGCCAAGTGACAACCGTGCTTTTTCCAGGATCTAGTGATTATCAGCAGCCCATGCTCTTTATGCAGTTTGAGTATGAAACATGGGACGTCCCTTTATGAACAAGAAGCTAATAACCAGTCATTGTGATGAAGCAGCCCCACGAGAAGATCCAATGATTGCTAATAAACCTGCAATCAAAGGACTACACTACAGTACCCCGCCCTGCACTAAAACCAGCCCTGTGGCCAAGTTTGTAAAACACTGGAAAGGTAGCAATCTGAATTATAATTATATTTTATGGGATTTAGGTAAATCCACCAGTGTGGCTGCAATCAGCATATGAAATAATAAGAGGGTAAGCAAAAGCTGAGGGATGGTTGTTACCTGTATTGTTTCACATTTGTGCTGTCCAGTTGTGTAAATCCAAAGAAAATGGTATCAGAACCGGCAAACAAACCCATGTGTCTGAGGCTCCAAAAAATTCTAATGGTTCCACCTGCAGTAAAAGAGAATGTCAACCCAAAAAAGACATTTTTTTGCATAATAAAATAAAACCTGTGTCTAATGAACTTTGCAATATACATTCATAACAAATTTTCTATGGTTTTTAAGTTATTTGTATATGTATTGCTGTTGGAAGCAGTGTTTGCATTAGTGATGTGTGGGCGGGCCCAATACCTGCGGGACCCGTGGGTCGGGCTGGTTCCGGCCAACCTCTCAACCCCTTCTCCGGGTCGTGGACAGGTCCAGGCTGAGCTCTTCTGCCTGCTCTCCCCACCCATTACCTTACAATGCTGGCTTCCAACTTCCGGGTTCAACTTTTTCCGCTCTCCCTGCCCCTTTTGTGATGTCATCAGTTGGGCGGCGCGCGTCTATAAAAGGACCCCGCCAGGCGCGGGAGCTTCAGGAGTTAGCAAATTAACTTTAGTAGCACCAAAATGTTTTAATAAACGTATGTTGGAAAGTTGCTTGTAATTATATTTTATTAGGCATTTTTTTATTTTGGGGTTGACTTGCCCTTTAAAGATCACTGCTCTATCCTGTCTGTGTTATAGACATATACAGTAGTGATGTGCTGGCCGACCCAAAGCCAGAGGGTTTACCAGCGGTTCAGGTGGGTTCAGGCTGACTTCCACACAACATGTTTGGGCTGTGGGCAAGGTCAAGCTGAACGATAGCATCTGTTTGCCCCACCAGCAGCCTTCTTCTGCCCCACTTCTGCCTCTGCAACTTTTTAAATACTTGTGCAGGCTCCTTTGTGACATCATAGTGGAGTGGGCGCAGGTATATAAAGAGGGGAGCGCATCAGGGTAAGGTCGGGTATGGATCGAGGATGGGTTACAGGTAGGGTTGCCACTTTTTTCTGGAAAAAAATACCGGCCTTCCTATATATTTATATTTTTTCCCTATTAATATCATTGGGACCAATCATCATTTGTATTGGCCAAGTTGGTAAAATAATGACCAGGTAGCAACCTTAGTTACAGTCGGGTGAGTTTTCCTCCACCTGCACATCACTAATATACAGTGACCCAAAGCAAAACATTGTACTGTGACTCCCAGCATTAAATGGCACAGTGACTCCCAGCATTAAATATCACAGCAACTTCCAGCATAAAATGGGTCAGTGGCTACCAGTATTAATTGGCTCTAAGATTCAGAGAGTTTAAATTGCAGGGACTCCCAGAAAAACCGCACAGTGACACAGCATTAAAAACCTAAAACCTAACTAAAGAAGTAGCTAGAAATATTGTACATTATGTTTTGTGCTTTTGTACAAGCCCAAGGCAACCACAGCCCTTTAGCAGTAAAGATCGGTGTCTCCCCAGTAGATGCCCCAGTAGCTCCCCATCTTCTTTTCTGATTCTGATTCACTGATTCACATGCTCTGTGCTGCTGTCACTTACTGAGCTTAGGGACCCACTCACAATATACAGTACACATAGAATAGAAATATAGTCACAATATAAGGCTGATTAGTCATTAATACAGATAATCACTACATGGCAGCACAGAAACCAGTGCAATTAGCATCAGAATTTAATAATCAGTCCTGTAGCATCAGCTTATATTACAGGGGAACCTCATTTTCTGCTGGATAATTAGTGACGACCCCTAAGCTTAGCTTCTCAACAGCTGCACAGAGCCCATTAAGCATGTGAGTGTCACTTTCCAAGATGGTGACCCCCTGTGACAAGTTTGAAGTCCTGGATCATTGCTGATATTGACCAGCTGAAACTTTAGGCTGGTGCAATACGTCCATGCCATTTTTAGCCATATTCATTTTTAGGGTTTAGTTCTCCTTTAAATAGCACAGTGACTCCCAGCACTAAATATCACAGTAACTTCCAGCAGAAAATGGACAGTGGCTACCAGTATTAAAAGACGCTATGATCCAATGTTTAAATGGCAGGAACTCCTGGAATAGGAAATATCCTCAAAATGCCCAAAAATACCTTCCCATCTAAATTCATTGTAAGTGCTGCATGAAATCACTGGGCATTCACGCTAAATACATAAGAAGGTGTTTTGCCAAAATTACTGTGAAACGACCTGGAATTAGTAAATGTAAAGTGTTTCACGTGAGGTGATTTCAGTGGATCCAGGCAGTAACGTAACTAAGGACAGTCGGGCCGGGGTGCAGGCCATGCAGCCAGTAGGACCCCCCATCCAGGGTCAGACTGGGGGGCCCAGGGCCCACCGGGGCTAAAGTCTTAAACTGGCCATACACAGGGATCTCTCTCCGATATGCCTACATTGATGTGAGCGATATCGGGCTGATCCGATCATGGGCCCTAGGACCCTACAATCGGCTCATAATTAGGTTTACCACCTGGCCAGTATTTCACCGGCTTGGTTGGTAAAAATGATGGTTGATCCCAATGTTGTTAATTGGGAAAAAAGATAAATATACATGAAGGCCGGTATTTTTTTCCAGAAAAGGTGGCAACCCTACTCATAATGCATTTGATACAGGTGGATTTTTTAACCTACCCGATTGAGATAGATATTGATCTGGAAAGCCCGTTGGAGGCCCCACACACAGGCCAATAAGCTGCTGACTCGTTTGTCTTTATCAGCCCGTGTATGGGGGAATTAAGTTTTGACGCAACCGGGCTGGAGACACGTGGCAGCGAGGGCAGAGAACGGGTCTGGGCTGGCGGGGCCCACTAGAGCCGGGGGCCCACCAGGTTTTTTCCCAGTGCCCCGTCAGCCCAGGCCGACCCTGCCCCCACCCCCCCTGCATATTTCATCCAACGACAGCACTCCAATCCAAATAAAACCGTCTTTAATTGTTACATCACAGGACAGCAGTAAAATGTTTCGAGTGGCACTCCACTCTTTTTCAAGCAGCCCCCCCCCCCCCACAGACAGTTTTCTGTGCATCTTTACATCAGTGCGAGTGTCCAGAGGGTCCCGAGGGGGTGCAGTCCCGATAGGATTGCCCTTTTCTGGAAAAAAATGCCGGCCTTCCTATTCGGGTTGCCACCTTTTCTTTAAAAAAATACCGGCCTTCCTAAATATTTAGTTTTTTTCCTATTAATAACATTGGGATCAGCCATCAAAAATACCAGCCAGGCAGGTAAAAAATCGGCCAGGTGGCAACCCTATAATATTTTTCCCTATTAATAACATTGGGATCAACCATCATTTTTATTGGCCAGGCTGGTAAAATACCGAACAGGTGGCAAAACTAGGGCCTGGGTGTGGAACCCCCTGCTCCCCTGGATGCAGGTGAAAAAAAAGCAGCATCTAATCTGTCATTGCTCTAAACGACTCCCGCCACGAAATAAAACTGTGACCCGCGGTTATGTCACTTTTACTCCCTGCATTCATTCTGAAATTTCATTATTCATTTTTATATCAATTCAAAACAAAATATAGATATCTGTAAGTGTGTTTGATCTTCCCTGCACTGCTGCTACTGACTTCATGCATCACTGAAACACTGTAAGAGCAGGTGGCAGCCCTCCAGCCAATCTTCCAATTCCCACAACACCTTGCTGACAGACAGAAAAACACATAGATGTGCGCAAGGCATTGTGGGAAATGGAGTCCTACGTTTATTCAATAATACTTCTTTAAATAGTAAATCATTGCATGGAAGTATGCCCACTCTTTCCCGCAGACTTGACTTCACTCAATGGCACTTTCCAGCAGATGGCGAGACTATTATTAGCAACGCATTGGTCAGGCATTGGCTGCTATTTTCCCTGCGGGGGCGGAGATTAAATAGAAAGCGTGCGTCTCTGTTGTCATCCACATACCGGAAATGGGATGGCAGCACTTGACTGGAATCGAAGGTCTGGATTAAGACGCAGGACGGAAGCGGGGCACGGAGCACGGAACGGCTTGTTACGCGTGCATGGTAAAAAGCAGGAAGTGGGGCAAAACTAAGGAAATCGTAGTGTCTAAGGCGAGTACCAGCACGGTTGCTAGGCGCAGACAGGAAGTGAGGGTTGTGGAGTAGGTGTGTGGGATTTGCCGCTGGCCAGAGTGAGTACGGCAGTATGGCTGACCCGGCTTTTCTCCTGTGCGCTCTCCTGTTGCTAGGGACCCTCTGTCCGGTGTGTCCCTTTGCCACTAAGAAGGACATGCTGGATTACTCGGAAGCCCACGACCATTATTACAACTATGAGCAGCTGACGGAGCTTCTCCGTGCCCTCCAAAAGGCGCACCCGGAACTCGCAAGCTTGGGCAGCCTGGGCCGCTCGGTGGAGGGGAGAGAGCTGTGGTACATGAGGCTCACAGTAGAACCCGACGCGGTTCCCCCGGAGCGGCCGAAGTTCAAGTACGTGGGGAACATGCACGGGGATGAGACGGTGTCCCGCCAGCTGCTCATTTACCTCACGCAGTACCTGCTGGCTCACTACGGACGGGACGAGCGCATCACCCGCCTGCTCAACACCACCGACATCTACATCGTGCCCAGCCTCAACCCGGACGGCTTCGAGAAGTCCGAGGAAGGAGACTGCCGGGGGAACAAGGGTGGGAGGAACAACGCCAAAAACAAGGACCTGAACCGCAGCTTCCCCGACCAGTTCTCTCCTGACAGTCCCCCGCCAGACGCCTCCCTGGTGCCCGAGGTCACTGCCATGATCAGCTGGATCCAGAGCAACAGGTAAGAACTTGCTGCTGGCCGATTCTGAGCAACGTTTTCATTGGGCTTCTTTATTTCTTTTGTTAGGTTTCTACATAATTCTGCTGATTTTTATATGCAACTTAATATGTATTGGGATGCTTCATTGTTATTCTCAAAGGAGAACTGAACACTTAATCATAATAAACCCTACCCTGCAAAGACTGCCCCCTGCTCCCCACCAGCCTAGCCTGGTAAATGCCCATAAAGGCAGCCATACACAAGTCAGCAGCTTATTGGCCACTGTATGGATAGCAGAGCTGGGCCAGGCACCGGCTGAGTGAGCGCAAGCTCTCGTTCGGCGTTGGACTGGGCCGGCAGGACACCTGGAAAATACAGAGTGGGCCCTGGTCCTCATGGGCCCCCGCTGACCCAGTTTCCCTCCCCTGATGTCCAGGCCCCTCACCCCTGTTCTCCAGCCCCCCCCCCCCAAAAAAAACCTGGCGCCCATAGCACTTGCGAAAAGGCGCTTGCACATGCACACTAGGATGCGCATTCACGTGCAGCGCGTCTGCGCTCGCACTGGAGAGCTGTCATACAAGCTGATGTTCGCACATTGACGCTGGTACGCACATGTGTGATGAACAGGCACAATCGGCATAGAGGGGACTGGACCAGGGGTAGGCCACAGAGCAGGTACATGCCTGGTGCCCCCTCAGCTTTGTGCCCTAGGCCTCTCCGGCACTGACCCTCTCCAGCACTGAAGACATGAGTGCCGTGGGGGTGGCAAAAAGAAGACCGCCTCAGGTGGCATGTTGGCCCGGATCGCCCCTGCACATGCCTACTCTGCCTACCCCTTGGCCTGGCCCTGTCCAACGGGCTTTCCCGATCGATATTTGGCCAAAATTCTTGTGCTGATAGAATCTCGGTATCCACTGCTCCCAAAGATAGCAGCAGATCCTAGTATAAGCTACTTAGAAGGCTTCTTGTGACTTATGACTCTGGGGGATCCAGCAGCAACCAGAGTTGCCCCAAATAATGTAAAAAGCATATTCACCCATGTCTGATCATATGACAGGACTGATAAAGCTAAGCATGCCCTGCCAGATGTACAAGACTCGTGCTTCATGTATGGTATAGAAGCATAAGGAAAATAAAGAGGATTTTCAGCCTTTTCACTTTATCTGCAGATGCACTGTACACTGACTAATATACACCCCAATATAGTACATAGACTTAACGTATACCGAAACTTATATGAAAATTTGTTTTTATATTGTGTGGCCAGCTTTAAAGGAACTCTGTCATGATTTTTATGATGTAGTTTGTATTTCTAAACTACACTGCAAATAATTCATTCTTCCATGTAAAATTTAATTCCTGAACCAGCAAGTGTGTTTATTTTTAGTGGTAATATTGGTGTGTAGGTAGCGATCTCAGGTCTTTTTGCCTGGTCATGTGCTTTCAGAAAGAGCCAGGCAGCACTTTAGGATGGAACTGCTTTCTGGTAGACTGTTGTTTCTCCTACTCACTGTAACTTGAATGTGTTGCAGTGGGACATTGAGTGTTATTCTTAGATCTACCAGGCAGCTGTTATCTTGTGTTAGCGAGCTGTTATCTGGTTACCTTCTCATTGTTCTGTTGTTGGGCTGCTGCGGTGGAAAGGGGGGGTGATATTGCTCAAATTAGCAGTACAGCAGTAAAGAGTGACTGAAGTTTATCAGAACACAAGTCACATGACTGGAGGCAGCTGGGAAACCGACAATATGCTCTTTTGAGAAACAGATTTTGGTGCAGCACTATTTACCGATGCATTTAGAAAAAAAAAAAAAATTTCCATGACAGTAGCCCTTTAAAGGCAGGGGAACACAGGCAGATTCGGTTAGTTGTATGGCGACTAATTGTCTCTTCTTCTGGGTGACAATCTCCCGAATTGCCTCCCCCCCACTAAAATGAAAAATCACCTGCGTTAATGCACTCGTGGCGCTTCGATTTCCTTAGTCGCCCGAAGTTTCCTCGTGAGGCAACTTCCGGCGTCCTTGGAAATCGAAGCACCGCAAGGGCATTACTGCAGGCAATTTTTCATTATAGCATGCGGAAGGCTGTTAGGGGAGATTGTCGACCAGAAGAAGCAATTAGTGGCCGGGCGACAAAGGCTAAGGCCAGACGGGGAGATTCGGGGGCATTTTGTCGCCTGGCGACTTGTAGCCGCGACTTGTAGCCCCCGAACCTCCCCGAATAGCCAAGTCCTGAGGCGCACCGGCGTTACTTGAAAACGCCGGCGCCTATTCACACGCAGCGGCGCGATTTTTGAAATCGCTCCAAATGAGTCAATTTGGAGCGATTTCAAAAATCGCGCCGCTGCGTGTGAATAGGCGCCGGCGTTTTCAAGTAACGCCGGTGCGCCTCAGGACTTGGCTATTCGGGGAGGTTCGGGGGCTACAAGTCGCGGCTACAAGTCGCCAGGCGACAAAATGCCCCCGAATCTCCCCGTCTGCCCTAGCCCTTAATCTAAACGAATCTGCCAGTTTCACCTGCGCAAATACACTCACGGCACTTCGATTTCCGAAATCACCCGAAGTTGCCTCACGAGGCTTAAGACGAGATTAGTCGCCTGGCGAATCCCCGAATCTGCTAGTCTGCCATTGGCCTAAGGAAAAGTTTGGTTGAGCTCTTATAGATAAACCTGAAAGCATTAGCTATTTGCAGATATGACATCACAGCTAATAACATTTATCTAATATTAATCTTATCTGAGTTGTATGCAAAGGTTTCAGGAACTGAACAGAACAATAGATCTGATGTCTGCTGTTTTTCTTTCCTGGTGTAAGGACTAGATTGCCTTCAAGCGTTTATGCTTGCGGAGCCAAGAAGGCTTTAACTAATTAGGCAGCAGTTCTTTGGGGCTTAGAACAGAGTTCCCATACCATTTAGTGTGCCTCCCTGTGATCTCGTTTATTACAGTGATGTTTCATACTACAGCAGAAAGTATGAAAAAAAGAAGAAACAAGGAAAGTGAACTTTGCAATACCCATTGGTTATATAGAGGATTTGTCACATTCTGTAGCTTGTAATTCACAGCGCATGAGGGGTAGAACATGCATATTTGCTATTTCTTGATACTTACAGCCTATTAGCAGTATATAACAGACTACTGAAAGGGCCACCATAAAAGGCAGTATAGCCACTGGGGTCAAGGGGTACTGCTCTACTTGACCGATAATTATTAGAAATTTCACTTTTCTTGTTCCTTTCATTTTAAACTCTTTGGTCACAAAGCAGGCTCTCATAATTATTTAGGTCCTGAGAACTCTAATTTAGGGTATTCCTAGAGAAGTATATTTTTTGAAAGATTCTGCTTTCTCTTTTAATATTTAGCATAGATAAAGTGGTATTTGTACAAAATGCTTGGCCTCAGGGAACCTGTTGCTGCTTTCCTTAGAGATCTATGGCAAAGACCTTCTCTAAAGTACAAATATAGGTCCATTAAACAGAGGCCTTTTTTTTAGTTTTTTTAAGCTGACAACAGTTTCATATCCTAAATTTTAGAAAAATCAATGAAAATCTCATTTGTTCAGTAATTTTGATATTAGGGATGGCTGAATCTGAATCCTAATTTGCATATGTATTAGGGAAGGGGAACCACGTAACTTTTTGTCACAAAACAAGGAATTAAAAATAGTTTTTCCACTTTTTCCCTTCCTGTCCCTATTTTGCATATGCAAATTAGTATTTGGTTCAGTATACAGCCGAATCTTTCATAATGTGGATTCGTCCCATCCCTGGTTGATATTGGTAAACCTCCACAGAATATCAACAATACAGAGAGTATAATTTTATTGGTATGGAAATCTATATAGCTTAAAGAAATGTAGCATTTCCCTTTTTATAAAGTTTCCAGTGTAAATCTATTCTGAAAGGATGCCTTGACTTCATATCTGTTTCAGGTTTGTTCTGTCTGGAAACCTTCATGGCGGCTCTGTGGTTGCAAGTTACCCTTACGATGATTCAAGCCAACATCATATTACTGGCCTCTACAGCAATTCATCTGATGACAAAGTTTTTAAGTACCTGGCAAAGGCCTATGCTGAAAAACATCCCATAATGAAGACTGGCCGTCCCGATTGTGAGGGAGAAGAAGATGAGGTCTTTCAAGATGGCATAACCAATGGTGCTGAGTGGTATGATGTTTCAGGTAAATATAGTGACTGTTTTCTGTTAATGAATATATCTACTGCAGTTAAAGGAACAGTAACACCAAAAAATAAAATGTTTTAAAGTAATGAAAATATTATGTACTGTTGCCCTGCAGTGGAAAAGGAAAATATCATGTACTTTTGCCCTGCACTGAAAAAAGTGGCGTATTTGCTTCAGAAACACAACTGTAGTTTATATATACAAGCTGCTGTGTATCAGTGGAAATTGGGGAAAAAGGCTACATGGCACAGGTTACATAGTTAAATTGTGTTGAAAAATCAAGTTCAACCCCTCCAAATTAAAACCCAGCATAGACACACTCCCCTACACTTTTTCACACAAACCAAATATACCCATAGCTATACTAACTGTAGAGTTTAGTATCAAAATAGCCTTTGATATTATGTCTGTCCTAAAAATCATCCAAACCCCTCTTAAAAGCATCAACAGAATGAGCATCACAACATCACCCGGCAGTGCATTCCACAACCTCACTGTCCTGACTGTGAAGAACCACCTACGCTGCTTCAAATGAAAGTCCTTTTCTTCTAGTCTGAAGGGGAGGCCTCTGGTGATCCTCTTTATGAGTAAAAATCCACAGAGTGGATAAGGGATAACATCATTATGTTCTACAGAGCTTATGAACTGTGTACCCTGAGTCTTTTCTCCTTTGAACGTCTACCCCCAATGCTACACAGAAGCTTATTTATATAAACAATAGTAGTGTTTCTGAAGCACACAGCCATTTTACAAGCGCAGGGCAACACTGCATTATAGTTTTATTTCTTTAAAACAATTCATCTGCATTAGAAATAAAGAGATGAAATCATTGAAGTTTCCAGCATGAATGAATGAATATGAACCCACTGTATTGGGCACCATTATTACCAAGTTTATCTGTAAGGGAAATAGCCTACGTGGCATCTTGTCTCCCCATTTTAGGCATCAAATCTGTGCTGTCACTTTTCATGTACTGTAGGAACTGTTTAAAGCGGTGGTTCACCTTCAAGTTAACTTTTAGTATATTGTAGAAGGGCCAATTCTAAGAAACTTTTCAATTGATCTTCATTATTTATTTTTCATAGTTTTTTAATGATTTGCAATTTTCTTCTGTTTCTTTGCAGCTTTCAAATGAGGGTCACTGACACCATCTAAAAACAAATGTTCTATAAGGCTGCAAATGTATTGTTATTGCCACTTTTTATTACTTATCATTCTATTCAGTCCATCTCCTATTCATATTCCAGTCTCTTATTCAAATCAATGCAGGGTTGCTAGGGTAATTTGTACCCTAGAAACCAAATTGCTGACACAGCAAGCTAGAGATCTGCTGAATAAAAAGCTAAATAACTATAAAACCACAAACAATAAAAAATGAAAACCAACTGCAAATTGTCTCAGAATATCACTCTCTACATTATACTAAAAGTTAACTCAAACTTGAACAACCCCTTTAACCAATGACATGAGCTCTAGTTGTGCAGCAAGTACCCCCATTTCCATTATTTCTTACAGAACACCATTTGAAACAAAAGAAACAAACACACACATAGGGGTTTGCATTGAAAATTATGGTTCTTGTTTCACAAAATAAACCGCTTTAACAGGCAGTATTTGATGCTAACAGTACATTTGTACTCTGTTATGTTAAGGACCAGACAGGTTTAATGTGCAATCTCTATATTTTACTGTACGTGTATGACCTCAACTGCTTTCCAAGTGAGCTTCATTAGGTTTTGCTTCAGCCCCACTTCTTAGCTCTCTCTCGCTGTCTATCTCTCATGATGTGCAAGTTTTTGGCACGTTTTGACGTGGGCCTGTTATATTAGTAACATATAACATCAATACTTTAAACTAGGGATGCACAATTCCACCGTGTTCAGTTTTGTTTGTTTTTTTTTGTTTTTTTTTTTAAATATATTTTGGCAAGATCTTTCCTTTGGAAGAGCTAGAATTTTGAGTTTCTTTGCAGATCATGCAGCAGCCATATTCAGTTGTACTAGGCTTCAAGCAAAGTACAATATTGGCATTTGCTGCCATTTCCAAGCTGAAGGGCAAGTTGATACAATCTGTCTGATCTTTCAGTAGATACATATCATTTAAACTTCCTGTTGGGATATGATCACTCGTTTTGCTTCAAGGTTATTTAAAAAAAAAAATATATATATATATATATCTATCTAGATGAGCAATGGAAGGCATTTTACTACATTAAACAATATATTGGAATATTTGCTTTACACGCAGGAAATCCGTTTCATGGGGGGTAACATTCCTATTTACACACATGCATACATTTTTTTCATTCATATATATATATATATATATATATATGTGAATGTGTGCTGCCTGTTCACATTGCAATAGTAATAGACCAAATCAAGATGTGTTGCTGTTTGCATTTTTGCTTGGTTTACTTGCCAACAGTACTGTTTGCTCAACCCGCCCATCCATGTTGGAGACATGGATGGGTGGGATAGTAAAGCAGAAGTTTAGTGACTCAGAAGGTTGCACCAGGATATCCTGGAAAAAAACTTATGGTCTGGTGTAAGTTTAAAGTAAATAACATGACCAGATGTACTTTCCTATTCTTGTGCTGACAGTGAGGTCAGCATCACAATGTCTATTGGTAGCCACAGTGTTCCATTTAGAAATATGTGTAAAAATGTTTTCTATACATTCAATAAAGTTTGTTTGCAGACTTTTTAAACAAAAATGGGACAACCGATTCCCTCCAAATCTTTCAAGCAAAAAGATTCCACTGTACAAAAGTTAAAGGGGTTCTGTCATGATTTTTAGGATCTTTTTTTTTTATTTCTAAATTACACTGTTTACACTGCACATAATTCACATTATATTCCTGAACCAAGTGTATTTTATTAGTTGTAATATTGGAGTGTAGGCAGCCGTCTCAGGTCATTTTGCCTGGTCATGTGCTTTCAGAAAGAGACAGCACTTCACAGTAGAACTGCTTTCTAGCAGGCTGTTGTTTATCTAACTGGGGGTGTTGCACTGGGACATGGATTTCTACCATTTAGTGCTGTTCTTAGATCTACCACTGAGATGTTGTATTGTCAGGGAGCTGTTATCTCGGTATGTTCCTATTGTTTTTGCTGATGGGCTGCTAAGGGGAAAGGAAGGGGTGATATCACTCCAACTTGCAGTACAGCAATAAAGAGTGACTGAAGTTTATTAGAATATAAGTTGCTTGACTGGGGGCAGCTGGGAAGCTGACAATATGTCTAGACCCTTGTCAGATTTCAAAGTTAAATCTGTTTGCTCGTTTGAAAAACAGATTTCAGTCCTGAAGTCTGCTGGACTTTTAACTGATGCATTTAGAAAAAAAAACATGTTTTTCTGCGGCAGTATCCCTTTAAGACTTATTAGGCCTAGGCAAAGTAAAAGACTGTATGAGACTCTGAGTAGGCAGAGTTTGTGGGCTGAGTATTTATAGTGGGAAAAGAGCAGACATGCTACTGAATTACCGCACCAAGTTTTAGGTTTATGGGTGAAGTTAACTCTTTACCCTTTCTAGCCTGCAACTAAACCAACCTCTGGCTGTTGTTTATTAATTTTATCATGTATGATTTTCAGGGGCAGGAAGTTTTTTTTCATAGAGATTATACATTTTATTTCCATTCTGGTTAGTTACCTGACCTATACACTGTTGGGATAAAGCTGCATGTGCTTTGTCAATAAACATGTTATACAGTTATGGGATCTGTTATCCAGAATGCTTGGGACCTGGTGTTTTCTGGATAATGGATCTTTCTGTAATTTGGCTCTTCATACCTTAAGTCTACTAGAAAATCATGTAAACATTAAATAAACCCAATAGGCTTGTGTTGCCTCCAATAAGGATTAATTATATCTTAGTTGGGATCAAGTACAAGCTACTGTTTTATTATTACAGAGAAAAAGGGATCATTTTTACAAAAATTGATTATTTGGATAAAAGTCTATTGAAGATTGCCTTTCCGTAATTTTGAGCTTTCTGAATAATGGGTTTCTGGATAATGGATCCCATACCTGTATTACTCTAAAGTATCTGTTATAAAACAGAAATATAAAGATATTATGTTTTGTACAAACACACAATTTAAAAAAAAAATTTAATTTCCCTTTTCTCTGTAACAATAAAACAGTACCTTGCATTTGTCCCAAACTAAGATATAATTACTCCTCATTAGAGGCAAAACCAGCCTATTGGGTTTATTTAATATTTATGAAGACCCAAAAAAACTTAAAGATCTGTTGTGCGGAATAGGTCCCGAGTATTCTAGATAGCAGGTCCCATACCTGTTCTAATGTTTAATTAAATTGTGAAATTCTCAGATGATTGACTACACCATAGTCGATTGTAGCAGTTTACACAACTGGTGTGTATTCTGGAAAAAACAAACATGACACGTGAACTCTGCACTGTGTCCGTGTTTGGATTGTCGGGTCTCCATGCAATCATTTCCACTAAAGAATTGTGCCCTTCTGCCCTTGATATGTCGGCTGTGTGATCAGCCCATGTGTAACATTCGTTAACATGCTGGAACAGATATTACCGGATTAAAAATACCTTATTAAAAAAAATAATAAACCCATATGGCAAATATTTGTATACAAGAGGAGGCTTTTCTTTCTTGGGCTGTGCAAATACAAGAGAGAATATAATGGGCAAACAGAAAGGCATAACTAAACATACCCACCCCTTATGCATACCCAGGTTCATTTCTATCCTGTAATCCTGTTGCGGGTGATTGCTTCCGGGCACGCAGTGCTGCTCTGTTACATACCTGTTACCCAACCCTTTTCTTCTGTTTCTTTCCTGCTTCCAAATGGGGGTAACTGATCCAGTCTAATAGAACAAATCCTTTGCAAGGCTACACATTTAGGGCAGAGACACTCAGGGAGATTTAGTTGCCCAGCAACAAATCTCCTCTTCTACGGTGGTTAATCTCCCTGAGCTGCCTTCCTGTCTGCCAGAATCTAAATCGCCGGCAGGATGGCACTCGGAGCTCTTCGTTTTCTGAAGTTGAATTGTGCCTTCCCACCGGATAGAATCTAAATTGCTGGCAGGATTGCTTTCCAAAGTTGACTCGTGAACCTGTTCTCTAGAAAGCTCCTTATTACAGAATGGTGAAGCAAAAACTTTTTGGGTTTATTTATTGTTTACATGATTGTCTAGTAGACCTATGGTACGAAGATCCAGAGTATGGAAAGAACCATATCAGGTATACCCCGGGTCCCAAGCATTCTAGATAACAGGTCCCATACCTGTACCACAAATGCCACGATAATAAAATTCCAATTCTCTCAGAATATGATTTCTTCATCACATTAAAAGTTAACTTAAAGGTGTGCAACCTCTTTAAAGGGCAACTTACGTGTACTAGAAATAGTTTTTTTTTAATTCAAGTCATCGTTATGCTTACCTTGGCTTTCCTAACCTGTATGAAAGAAACACCCTGTCTGCAGCCTTGTGATTTAATATAGTCAAAGAATTTCTCAAAGGCTTATATTTCCTTTATATTCTAATCTCTGATCAGAAGAGGCTTCTATTTTACTATTTTATTCTGTAAGTCTTGTTTATTTTGTCTTTTATTATAAAACCCCCTATTTGTTTGTTTGTTTTTTTTTTAACATTCCTAGTAACTTCTTGATGATCTATAAATAATTTGTGGGACTCTTTTCCTTTTGGACAGTTCTTATATGTGATTTAGTTTAAATGTCCATGCCATTGAAGGGCACTTAAAGGGGTAGTTTTTATAGAATGATGACTTCTTAGCAACTTTTAAATTGGTCTTGATTCATTCTTTTTAATTATTTACCACTTCCTTATGAAAATTATTTTTTTTTCAGCTTCCAAATGGGGGTCAATCACTCCACAACCAAAAACAACTGCTATACTTCTATTGTTATTTTTAAAATTATTACTTACATTTCTATCCATGCCTCTATTACATAATTAAATTGGGTTGAAAAAAGACAAAGTCCATCAAGTTCAACCCCTCCAAATTAAAACCCAGCACGCACGCACGCACGCGCACACACACACACACACACATCTCCACTCTTTCACACAAACCATATATGCCCATAGCTATACTAACTGTAGAGTTTAGTATCAAAATAGCCTTTGATATAATGTCTGTCCAAAAAATCAGCCAAGCCCCTTTTGAAAGCATCAACAGAATCAGCATCACAACCTCACTGTCACTTGGGTAGTTTTGACCACGGGGGGGATGTTTTTGGTAGCTCTTTAGTTCTTTGGAGCTGGATACTGTGTAGCAGTGATCCCCAACCAGTAGCTCGCGAGTAACATGTTGCTCTCCAACCCCTTGGATGTTGCTCCCAGTGGCCTCAAAGCAGGTGCTTATTTTTGAATTACTGGCTTAGAGGCAAGATTTAGTTGCATAAAAAACAGATGTCCTGCCAAACATTCTCTCCTGTAGGCTGCCACTCCATATAGGGGTTACCAAAAAGCCAATCAGAGCTCTTATTTGACATCCACATGGACTTTTTCATGCTTGTGTTGCTCTCCAACTCTTTTTTTAAATTTAAATGTGGCTCATGAGCAAAAAAGGTTGGGGACCTCTGCTGTATAGTATTTAGTACCAATTTAAATGATGCATAATGACCACTTTGCTATCATGGTTTCCCTTTTTTAGAACTTCATGCTGCCTTTTTTATTGAAAATCCAGGTTGGAACCTGTCCTGGTCTCAGGTGTCTGGGAGGCCATACTCAGAGGTGCCAAGTACATAGCACAACGCTGCCAAAATTCCTCTTTGCACTACATTCTTGCAGCTTAGGCAGGACAAATCCTTTCCTGTGCGTTACATAGGAATCTTGAGGCAATTAATATACTTCTTTTGTTGTGCACCTTAGTTTACTTTTAATGGATAACCAACTGCACAGTCTAGTTCTAAGCCTTAACAAGTAATCAATGTGTGTGTCTCCAGAAAAACAGAGCACTAATTGTGATAAATCTTGTACAAAGTGACCTTTTAACTATACAACAGTTGTGCATTGTTTGTTTGAAACAACGCTTTGCTTTGTGGACAGGGAACATCTGCATTGATCCCTTTGTGAAGCACCACTGCACTTTCTCTGGGCTAAAGCATGCTGGTACACTAAAAGCCATGGCTTAGGAATAATATACCAAGGATTCCCCAATAGTTGTCTTAATACACTTAAAGGAACAGTAACACCAAAAAATGAAAGTGTCTTAAAGGGACTACAATATAATGTAGTTTTGCCCTGCACTGGTAAAACTGGTGTGTTTGCATCAGAAGCACAACTATAGTTTACATAAACAAGTTGCTGTGTAGCCATGGGGGGGGGGGGGCAGCCATTCAAGCACAGAATACACATTGGATAATAATAATAGGCGTTCTGAATAATCCCATTGTATACTACAGAATTTATCTGTTGTGTATCCTGTTCCTTTTCTCCTTTTTCAGCTTTGAATGGCTGCCCCCATGGTTACACTGCAGCTTGTTTATATAAATATGATTGTTATATTGGTTAAATTTCCCATCAGTACCTTCCTATAATTGATTTTCTGACAGATTGTTAGATCTTACAGAAAACTTAGTTTTTAGCTATAAAGCCTTCACCACACTTCACTAGGCATAGTTTCATCAGTGATCTGGATCTGCTAATTCACAAAAATGCGAAGTTGCACTCAGGGAGGCAAACGGTAGCAAAGTTGTGCTAGCGAAAATTCGGCAAGGCAAATTGAAGTTGCGCTAGCCAAGGGGAATTTGCATACAGCGGGAACTTAAAGTTTGAATGGACATATATGTTACAGAAAATACATAACACTGCACAAGCCCAGGGAACCTTAATAAATGGTAATATAGTTGTTTTATTGCCCTACACATGTGCCCTGAGTATAGTTTATTTGCCATATGATAGGAAAAGTAGGGGGGAAGCAGGGTACTCAAAAAAAAATTTTTTGTCCTTTTGCAGCATGTCGCCCATTAAAATAGAAAAGACACCAGCGTTTTTTTTTTATTTGTTTTGGAATGCCTATCTACTCTATTGCACTTCTCCAGGTCAGTGCTGGTGAAGGCAAGTCTGGCGTAAGAGGTAACTTTCAGTAAAATCAACATCTTAGTGAATTTGCGTAGTAACTATCTTTAGCCCTGGCGAAAAATTTGCCTGGCGTTGGAGTGTGAAGTTGTGCTAGAGTCTATTTCCTTCACTAGCGAATTTTTGTCCGCGACCATTAATATATAGGCGAAGTGACAAATTACCTAACGCTGGCGAATTTTCACCAGCGTTCACCACTTTGCACTTGAATTTCCCTCTTAGTCGTCTGTGTGGAATCTTTGCTACTGTGGGCGACTAATCTCCCAAAAGTGCCTTCCCACCGTCAAGAATGCAATGGCGGGATGGCATATGTGTCTCTTTGGTTTTTTGAAGTCACCCTAAGTTTTTTTGTAAGGCAACTTCAGGCCACTTTAGAAAAGTAGTATAGAACAAATCAGACAAAATCCTGGCCATTAAATTGCAGTCAGGGATCTTATTGAAGTGATCTCCTACAAATGGTGACAGTATAGTTGTACATGCAGAGTTCTTATCGGTTCCCAATATAAATCTCTTAACCCAGGGGTGCCCAAAATGTAGATTGGGAACTACCAGTAGACCTTTAGCTGCTGATCAGAAGATCTCAAGACCCTATCAACAAACATCTTGTCTAAATCACAATCCTATTTCATTATTTCAATTCAGATAACTGTTATGTTAAGGTTACATAAGAAATAGTTGTTTGTTAAATATAGCAATATCAATTTTCTCATAAATCAATATAATATTTAAGTAATATTTTCCATGGACCATAATGCTAACAATGCTTTTATGGATGTAAATCATAATGGGATAACATTAACCTGTCCAATCGACTGAACGTCTGATTATATTTGTGTCTATGGCCACCTTTAGGTTTCAAGGAATATCTAGGAGTACCCCTAGGCCTACCACCCCGCCAAATCTCACTCTAAGGACTTTGATATGTATTTTGTCCCACTTTGCTATTTCGTCATCCAGAGAAAAACCGTGGTGGACAAATGCCGGTCTCTGCCTGTTCCCTCTCCTTGAGCTAGTAAATGAAAATCGCACAAAGCAGATACACTCAATACTCTAACTTCAGTGTTGTATTGTAGCAACACGTGTGTCCAGTAGTATATCTTGTATCTTGTATATCAAACTGAATTTCAGACAGAACCTGAATTTTGAAACTGCTTTAATATGGCAGACATAAACCAGATATGTATAATATCATACTACCTGTGACCTACAATTCATATCAGTATAAGCCAATCTTTGTGTTGGCAGTAATGGATAGCTGCACAATGGCTTACACAAAATTTTACAGTTTTGCAAGACTTTAATCACATGTTCTGATGTTGCAACAAATTAGTGCAACTGGGAGTAAAGTTGAAGAAAAGGGAACTCTTAAGAAGTAATCTTTGGCAAATCATGAAAATAAAACCTTACTGTTGGGTGTTTTATGGATATGATTTTATTTGGTTTGAGCAGTAGCACAGGGAACTTTGTCCACAATGGAGTCTGGGTTTTCTCCTGGGCTGAGTTTTTTCACGCAGCCTAGCAATCGGTAGTGACTAACAATGACGATTATTTTGACCGTAGCCACACAAATAACACTGCCAGAAATTATAGAATGATCTGTGTGTCCGTGTGGTGGCCCACGAACCCTTCTAGTCAAAGCAGTTGCAATCATATAGGATCATGCTGGGCATCGGAATAGTAAAAGAGGAATAGATGGAGAATATCTGCTTCCTGTGAGGTTTCATTTGAGAGCACCTTTGCAGTGTATTTTGGGTTGACCCTTCATTGTTCCTAAAATGAAAATATTTATTTACATGCATTATTGTTAGTGGCAAGTTAGTATGGCATTGGCCTGCTGTTTTTTTTTTTCTACAGAAATAGCATTGTGTATAATACATTTTTTTTTTGTCTTGTTCAGGTGGCATGCAGGATTATAATTATATATGGGGGAACTGCTTTGAGGTGACATTTGAGCTGTCCTGCTGCAAGTATCCACCTGCGTCTAAACTTGCTGAGGAGTGGGAGTACAACAGAGATTCTCTCATCACATTCATGGAAATGGTAAGATCCATTGTCTGCCTGCTTTGTGTTCTATAGGCCACTGTGTGAACTGTGGGGTAATTGTCCCAAACTGGTATTTTCAGTATCATCAGACTGTATGTTATGGCTTTATTTGCAGCTCAAAAGTGGACTCTTAACTAACAAAAAAAAAAAAAAAAAAAAAAAAAAAAAAAAAACAGCAGACCTGTGTCTTGGAGTCATACACTTGACACTGGAATTTTGTAATAAACGTCATTCAGACACTAAGGCATTCAAACACCCAATATTGACTTCTAGAATCCCTTCCATAAATGTATATACACTAATGTCTCCTCACACCACATTGCTGTTTGCACATTCAGATTTACAAGCTTGTATGTAATGTGTTACTTAAGTGGCAATGACAGCCGTGATTGAACTTGCTGCTTTGTTGACCTTATAACTGTTAACTGCCACAGAATCTCTGTTTGGGTAAAAAATAATGTATATATGGAAGTTTCCATCCGCTTTGCTTTAGGACAGAGAAACACAGTCCGATTCGGGGATATTAGTTGCCTGTAGAGAAATCTCTTCTCCGGTGCGACTTATCTCCCCGAACTGACTTCCCATCAGCTAGATTGTAAATTGCTGCAGCATTTAGGAGTTGTACCATATTTGTGACCTGCAATCTAGAATGCTCAGGACTTGGGGTTTGCCGGATAATGGATCTTTCCATACTTTGGATCTTCGTACCGTAAGTCTACTTATTAATTATATCTTAGTTTGTACCAAGTATAAGGTACTGTTTTATTGTGATAGAGAAAAAGGATTATTTGGATAGATTCTATGAGACCACCTTTACATAATTCTGAGCTTTATGGATAACTGGTTTCCAGATAACAGATCCCATATCTGAACTACCTTCATGAGCTCTGCTTAGCTTCCTCTTTTTTCCCACATTTAATTAATGCAACTTTTGTTAGAAAATGGAAACACAAGTGCAGTTTAATGGTAAGGGCAGACGGCAAAATTTGGGCAGATTTAGTCGCCTGGTGACTAATCGCCTCTACTTCCCGTGCGTTCTTGCCAACTGCAATGAAAAATCGCCAGTAGGATGGCACTTGCAGCGCTTTGTTTTCCAAAGTCGCCAGAAGGAAAGTTCGGGCGACTTCGGAAAACGAAGCGACAAAGAGTGCCATCCAGCTGGCGATTCTTCATTGTAGCTGGTGGGAAGGGAGAGAAGCAGTTATGGGAGATTGTCACACCGAAGAAGAGGAGATTTGTCCCTGGGGCAACTAATCTCCCTGACTACCTGTGTGCCCTAACCCTAAGGGTTGTGGTAGACGTGGCTTCTGGGGGAGATTAGTAACCCAGCTACAAACCGCCTCTTCTTTGGGCAACTAACCCCCCCCCCCCAATGCCTTCCCACCGGCTACAATGTAAATCACCAGCGGAACGGCACTTGGAACACTTCGTTTTCCGAAGCCGCCTGCAGTTGCCAGCTCCATTCCGCTGGTGATTTACAGTCTATCTGGCGAGAAGTCATTTAGGGTGGATTAGTAGCCTGAAGAAGAGGCAATTTGTCGCTGGGTGACTAAATCTCCCCCAGTAGCCACGTCTGCCACTACCCTAAGGTAGTAGGATATTTCTGTGGTCCCCCCCCCCCCCCCCCCCCTGCCATAACCTGTGTTTACTATGGGATGTCACATTTGCAGTTCCAGGCAGTGACACATCACCAGAAATAACCCATGCTTGTAGGGCTCAGTGTCTGATCTCTTAACTGCTCAAAGATTAGGGTAGACTGCTAGATAATCTATTCCATATAATTTCCCTATGTAATACTGTTAATCTTTTTTTCCCTTAACTAAAACGGAATGTTGCTAATCTTAACACTATAATTATGTCTTCTGCCTACATTTAAGATACAGTAAATCTCTTTTTACATGCACATAAACTATATACCATTATCTGCACTGCTCACCCAAACGCTTCCTTTTCTGACGATTGTGTTTTTTTTCCTCCTACGTGCCGTATTTATTTTCTGTAATTTGCAATGGTATTCCGCTAAAAAGGGAGGGATTAGAAGCCAAATTGGAGACACACCCTTGATGCTTAAATGTGTTATGTCTGTGGGTGGTTTTCTTTATAAAAGCATATCTTTCCAGGATGTCTGATTGGCAATATATATAGAAAAATTATTTTATTTCATTGTCATGTTGCCAATTGTCTTCAGCCACCAACTGTTTTGAAATAAGCATCTTTAAACATACACATACAAACATATTTTTTATTGATTGGTTTGTATTGCTTTCTGCTTTTGCAATGCAACACATCCATTGTGTTTGGATTCTGCCAAATCCTCATTTACCAGTTGCACGATCTTCAGACAGCTTGGCATCTTTGGTTATCCAACTTGTGCCACTTGAAAGGCGCATTTGCACTTGGTTTGGATTTTCAATAAGCAAAGTGAAAAAGTCTGCCAGTGATTAGCACCTATGTTTCTAGGTTTACATTTATACTGTGGAAGAAATTAAGTTCACAGGTATGCCCTTTACCCAGCTATTTTATTTTTACTATTTTACTCCAACTTTCAGTGCAGCAGTAAAGAATGACTGAAATTTATCAGAGCACAAGTCACTTGACTGAGGGCACCTGGGAAACTGACAATATGTCTAACCTCATGTCAGATTTAAATATTAAATATAAAAAAAAAACTGTTTGCTCTTTTGAGAAACTAATTTCAGTGCAGAAGTCTGCAGGAGCAGCACTATTAACTGATGCATTTTGAAATAAATATATTTTCCCATGAACCATATTCCTTTAATGCAGAGCTGTCCAACTGGAGGTTCACATTCCAGATGTTGCCCTCCAAAAGATTTTTTGGTCCCCACTGTCACTGTATAACATAATTAAAATTTAATCCCCAGAACATGCTAAATAACACCTATTGGGCCCACTACATGTAAAAAGATAAACAGCACCGCTGTAGTTCCTTTATTTGTGTAATATTTTTATTATTACTGCTGGATAAAGAGCACTTTGCCTCTGATTTCCACAAGATTACACACTGCTCTGTGTGACATAGCCCTTCAATTATTTGTAATAGAGTTTGTTTGTTTTCGTTTTGTATGGTATAAAAACACAATACTGTGCAATTAGACATATTTACAATTAACGGTTAGACATCCTTTTGGTAATTTATACTTTATGCGTTTTGTGTTCTTTTATATGTACAGGTGCATATAGGAGCAAAGGGTTTTGTTACCGACTCTGTCACAGGAAAAGGTATTGAGAATGCTATTATTTCCGTGGCAGGAATTGATCATAACATTACAACTGGAAAGCTGGGGAACTTCCAGAGATTGTTAGCTCCTGGGTTGTACAACATCACTGCTTCAGGAGCAGGGTAAGTTGCTGCTGGAAAGTTTATACTTCCTAAAAAAAGAGTTCATATAGTCCACGGATCCCCAACCTTTATCACCCGTGAGCAACATTCAGATGTAAAAAGAGTTGGGGAGCAACACAGGCATGAAAACTTTTCCTGGTGGTGCCAAATAAGTGTTGTATTTGGTTATTGGTAGCCTCTATGTGGACAGGCAGCCTACAGGAGGTTCTGTTTGGCAGTACATCTGTTTTTATGCAACTAAAATTTGCCTCCAAGCCTGGAATTAAAAAAAAAATAACCACCTATTAAGGGCTAGGGCAGACGGGGAGATTCGGGGGCATTTTGTCGCCTGGCGACTTCTCGCCGCGACTTGTAGCCCCCGAACCTCCCCAAATAGCCAAGTCCTGGGGCGCACCGGCGTTGCTTGAAAACGTTGCCTCGCGAGTCAATTTGGAGCGATTTCAAAAAGCGCGCCGCTCTGTGTGAATAGGCGCCGGCGTTTTCAAGCAACGCTGGTGCGCTCCAGGACTTGGCTATTCGGGGAGGTTCGGGGGCTACAAGTCGCGGCGAGAAGTCGCCAGGCGACAAAATGCCCCCGAATCTCCCCGTCTGCCCTAGCCCTTAGAGGCAACTGAGAGCAACATCCAAAGGGTTGGGGAGCAACGTGTTGCGCCTGTGATCCGACTAGGTTTTTTAACCTGCCCGATCGAGATCTGGCCGACTTTTGGCCCCACACACAGGCCAATAAACTGCCATCCATTTTTTGCACGTGTGATCATACATGAAGTACAGGTATGGGACCTGTTATCCAGAGTGTTTGGGACCTGAGGGTTTCCGGATATCTTCATATGTTAAGTCTATTAGAAAATCATATAAACGTTAAATAAGCCCAATAGGCTGGTTTTGCTTCCAATAAGGATTAATTATATCTTAGTTGGGATCAAGTACAAGCTACTGTTTCATTATTACACCGGAAAAAGGAAATTGTTTTTAAAATTTAGAATTAATTGAATATAATGGAGTCAGCCTTTCTGTAATTCAGAGTTTTCTGGATAACGGGTTTCCAGATAACTGATCCTATACCTGTATTTGTATGTAACTAAATACTCTGAATATTATTGCTAATGTCTGGAAGAACTTGCTTTATTTCCTTCAGAAAGAGTTCTAGTGGCTTTCAGTGCTTGTATGATAGATCACAAATAGGCATATGTTTCTGTTCTGGTCTGCCCAGGTAACCAACTATTATAAATATATATATTTATCTCAGGTACCTGCCAGAAACTCTAATTGACGTTGAAGTAAAACAAGGACCAGCTACTTCGCTTGCATTATCGCTTCACCCAACAGTATTCATTCCAGAATCAAAAAGTAAACCAGAAACAACTACTAGTATGATTCCTACAACGGAGGAACCAAGTGTGAAAACCGAAACCACTACAACTCCCCGAATTGCTATTCAGCCCCAGGACTTTCGGCATCACCATTACCCTGATATGGAGATCTTCTTGCGGAAGTACAATAGCGAATACCCAAGTATCACACGTTTATACTCAGTGGGCAAGTCTGTGGAGCAGCAGGATCTTAATGTAATGGAAATATCAGACAACCCTGGCATGCACGAGCCAGGTAAGAACCTGTTTAGCTATTCATATGTAAATGTGCAAATGTACACTACAGTTTTACCTCCAAGGATGCTGACATTCATGATGTGTATGTCCTTAAGCAGGTCAACCTCTTTGTTCAGCAAATACGAGATTTGGCACAAGTGTGACTAATGATCTTTTTGCTTTCAGGTGAACCAGAGTTTAAGTACATTGGGAACATGCACGGCAATGAGGTTGTTGGGAGGGAGTTACTTCTGAACCTAATCGAGTACCTCTGCAAGAATTATAACATTGACCCAGAAGTCACATATCTGGTTCAGAACACCAGAATTCACATTATGCCATCTATGAATCCCGACGGATATGAGAAGGCACAAGAAGGTACGACAATCCATTTCAGGATCTTTTGCAAAGAACTACTCATATTACATAAGAACAATGTTTAAACTGCAACCTGACGGGAAAACTGATTTTTGCTGTAAGGAACAGTGACACTGACCTCCAGATAGCATTTCAGCTGTTGGCTGAAAAAAAAAAATCAAAACAGCAAGGCTAATAATTCAAAAATTACATAATGAAGACAAAATTGAAAATTGATTGGTATAAAATCGTCATAAGACATACAAATGGGTGATTTAAAGGTGAACTTGTCCTTTAACTTAGTCATTGTTTTCCCCAACAAGCAGAATATAAAATTTGATACTTTCTTGGATCCACCTACCACATTTTTCACACATTACACACTGCTTTGACTTGACAAAGCAGACGGCCTACTGGAATTTAGCTGCATCGACTTTATTTGTGGCTCTTGCATGCCCTCCATTTACTTATGGAGGCAAGAACACTAATAATGACATATCTTGGCTGTGATGTTGCTTTAAAAAAAGTTTTGTATACTAAGAGGCAATGCCTGTATAAATGCACCAATTGCAACATCCCTGTTAATGTGCTTTTTACACTTGTTCATTGTTCCTTTATAAAGATTTTTGTTCCCACCCTCTATGGATTTTGCAATTACTTTTTAGTTAATATTCTCTTGTTACAGGGGAGCACAATGCTGACTTTGTCCCTTAAATATATTCTGTGCAGGGGACAAAGATGGTTTGGTTGGCAGGAACAACAGCAACAATTATGACCTGAATCGGAATTTTCCAGACCAGTTCTTCCAGATCACAGACCCTCCGCAACCTGAGACCTTAGCTGTAATGACCTGGCTGAAAACCTATCCTTTTGTGCTCTCCGCAAACCTTCATGGTGGTATGTTTAATATTAGAGTTGTGTCTTTACCATTCATAACCTATATTTCTAAAGGCATATCAAATCTATACTTTCATCAAAATATATGTAACATTTTATTTGGCCTAAAAGAGATATCTGCTGTTTCAGTTAAACACATTAGTGTTAAATGGAAAATGACAACAGAAATTATTTTTTTTTTACATATATCATAACATTGTTTTTGCATTCTATTTAATCTTTGCCATAAATATCTGATTCTCTCATGTTCCCCTGTGAGGGGCTGTCCTGTTTCTACAGCAGTGGTTCATTAGCATTAGGAGCTCTGACAGGTTGAGAAGGGACAGTCAAGTTGGCAAAACACAGTCAGGTGTTAGAACTTCAAGTAACAATTACTTACAAAAGCAGCCCTATCACTGAAAATGATCATTGTGACCTATAGACTATTTTTAATGTACATTAATATCTTGAAAATTTTCTTTTTTTGGGGGTTTTTTTTTAGCGTCTGCATCACTTTGTTAGTTTTACAAAAGACACTTACTGTCCTCTTTGTAGTGATTGTACCTTTCATTTCAATTTAAAACCCATAATAATGCTATCCTACCAAGGTTCTATTCTGTCCAAGTTGGTATTTTTTTGGCTGGGCTCCCAGTGTAGATAGTGTCTTTGCTCTGCTCTAAAGCTAATGGCCAAATCATATTTTTACCATCACTTTCTGACCGAAAACAGCAATGGTCAAAACTCTAATTTTCGGGCAGAGGTTTGCTTGTCATTCCTTGTGGGCATCAACTAGGGTGTTTGGCATTAAAAACTTAGGTATTCCACAGAGGGATGTACTTTCTATTCTAAATATGTAAAAATATCATTTAAGTATATCATTTAAGTATATAATTTTTTTATTTTGCAGGATCCCTTGTAGTTAATTATCCTTTTGATGATGATGAAAAAGGTGTTTCCACATACAGTAAATCCCCGGATGACCCAGTGTTCCAGCATTTGGCTCTTTCTTATTCCAAGGTAAGGATCAGCTAAAGCAAAGCAGAAAGTTTACCAGCATCCTCTGTTGGGAGTCGTTGGTATTTCTTTCCGCTACACTTGTCCCTGCCTACTGGAATAGTGACTTAAAGGGGAAATGTTCATATAAGTTCAGGTTTAAATTTTACATTTATAAAGTGTTTTAAAGGAATTGCAGCATCAAATAAAATATGTTTTAGAGCAGGGTTCCCCAACCTTTTTTGCTCGTGAGCCACATTTAAATTTAAAAAAGAGTTGGAGAGCAACACAAGCCTGAAAAAGTCCATGGGGATGTCAAATAAGAACTCTGGCTTTTTGGTAACTCCTATATGGACTGGCAGCCTACAGGAGAGAATGTTTGGCAGTACACTTGGTTTTTATGCAACCAAAACTTGCCTCTAAGCCATTAATTAAAAAATCAACACCTGCTTTGAGGCCACTGGGAGCAACATCCAAGGGGTTGGAGAGCAACATGTTGCTCGCGAGCTACTGGTTGGGGATCACTGTTTAATTAAATATATTGCACTGCTGTTTGCTTCAGAAAGATAACTATAGTTTATATAAACAAGTTTCTATGTAACCATGGGGGCATACATTTTAAAAATGTCTGAAAAGTCATAGGGTTACATAGCAGATAGATTAGCTGTGCCAAAGAATACAATCACTAGTGGGACATTTGGTTTTGATCTGTTTGCTTTAACCTATTTTTTTTTTTTTTTTTTTTTATAGAGGTAAACCAGAAAGTGCAGGATTTAGACATCCTTAACTGGGGGTGGGGGAAATACTAAAATGTGTAACTTTATTTTTTAGCTAGCATATGCGGCATATATTTTTAACTTTGTGTAACTAAAATAATTGTGTAAACATTAAGGTCAAATATGATGTATTGATACCGCTATAGTATTTTGGTTTTAATTAATACCGTGCTTCGTGATCACAGATCTCCTCCATTACAAAGACTTCACTGGCTTATTCATAAAGGTGTGTGGGTTTGTTTTATGCCAGATTGCTTTAGTCAGCACTTAAAACCTCTAATTTTGTTCAGTTTGGTGCACGTCCCATAGTTTCCACCTCCAACTTGTTCATGAAAATCTTGGTTATCATTGATAGCACCATTAAAGGGGTTGTTCCCCTTCCAAACAGTTCAGTTGTTTTCAGATTGTTCTCCAGAAATAATGACTTTTTTCAATTAATTTCCATTATTAATATTTTAATGTTTTTCCAAAATCTAAGTTCAAAGTTGAATGTTGGTGTCTCTGGTGTTGGCAGCTCCGTAATTCAGGTGCAGACTCAAAATTTGCAACATTTACTTGATACATATTTTAGCAGTATCTCTGGAGTATTAGCAACGATTGTATCAGTTCTAACAGCTGCCTGTAATGAGCTGCTTTAGAAGGTGAAAAATTACACTTTACACTTCACTATTAGAAAAACAGTTACAAATAGCAAGTAATTGGAAAAAGACATTATTTCTGGTGATCTATCTGAAAACAACTAGTTGTTTGAAGGTGAACAACCCCTTTAATGAGTTTCTTTAAAACGCCTTTATTAGAACATAGGCTCTGACCCAAAAAACATTTCAGACCGCCATCGGTCTTTTTTTGCTTTATGCCCGACTTGCTGTCGTTATGTTACAACACTCAAAACCTTCCAAAGTCTATTGAAGTTGATGAGTCTAAAATGGCAAATAATTTATGGGCAGAAAGTACCTGTAGTATGAAATGCTGTGTAAAAACTGTCATTCTGTTACAGGATTTTTTTTTTTTTTACTCTGTTTTATTAAAGCTTAGGTTTTTATGGTAGAATTATCTAACTGTAAAAACAAAATTAAAAATATTTTGAAAACAGAGAGCAATTGAAAAAAGTC
Organism: Xenopus borealis; assembly: GCA_024363595.1. NCBI lineage: Eukaryota > Metazoa > Chordata > Amphibia > Anura > Pipidae > Xenopus > Xenopus borealis. Next base: position 26,997,516 of record CM044433.1, on the reverse strand, counting down.
CTATTTCTGGAAACCTCCCAAAATGAAGGTGGTTTCAGATAGTGGAGCCGATCAACTGCTTATTGTCAACTTAAAATAGTTGACACGAGTTTTAAATTTGCATTGCTTGTTTTCTCTTAATAAATAAGGCAATAATATCCTTTTGAGTTAACAAATCATATTTGTTTTTTAAAGGCATAGGCCCTCCGCCCTCTCCCCAGTCGCATAACTTTCCCTAACTTACCTGTGCCCTCATAGCATATCCTGAGATGCACCCATCCATATTGGTGATCAGCAAGCAGCTGCTATTTACACCCTAGTTCATTCCTCTTTATTAATATGGAGACAGGATGAGTGCAGTTGCACCTATACAGTAAGATTACCTTTCATACACAGCCAGCTACATTGGCTTCTGTTGTACTGGTTGGCACACCGTGTGCTGTTGTCCTTTCATGTACATTTGTGAATAGTGCTAACTTGCTTTTTACTGTTTCTTTATCCATAACACTCTCTTCAGATGTTGTATTTTTACATTTTTGTGAAGGAGCTTGTCTGTCATTCAGTGATTTCATTTATTCAGTTTATTTAAATCCTATATAAGGTAGTCTTTACTATTTTATAGCTCCCCCTTGTGCTATTAAATGGAATTGCATGCAGTGCTGCCTACAGTTCAGCACCAACTTGTTTAAGGAGTTTTTCATCATTTACATAAGCCTTTACTTAAAAGGTCCCTGCTATGATGTTGTATTTTTCTGTTTTGATGGTACTGGCTGCGGTGCAAACCATGTCCCAAAAATGGTTGTTCATGTAATGTCTGAAGTGCAATTATATTATATTTGCTGTTCTTCTTTTAGGAAAATAACAAGATGTATAAAGGGTTTCCATGCAAGGAATTGTACCCCAATGAGAATTTTCCACAAGGAATTACCAATGGCGCCAACTGGTATAATGTGCCAGGTAAAAGAACAATTTTCTGCTGTTAGAGCTATTATTTAAAGGGATACTAAAGTGCAGATAATTTTGAATAGATCTAATTCAGATGCACATTTCAATAATACTGATCAAATACAAAGTTAAAAGTATGCACACAATAATACGCACGCACATATGCACATCTTTTGTCTATGTCCAATGAAGGGTAAGTGGTGCTATCCCTCTAAGGCAGTCCCATTCCTTTATTATGCCTATTGTATCAGTACCAAGCAAGCTATGTAATACGTTTTGCTCCACAGCACAAAGATGGCAGATGCCCCCCCACACACACACACAAGTGTCGTTTTCATTAGCGTTAAAGGGGAATCTGCCAACGTAAAGTGTTTTACATGTAGCGATCCACATATTTGCAAAGGGAAAGGCATTTTGGGAGATTTTTTCCTGTAGGTAATTCAGATATCCCTATATGCCATAGCCGTTAGAACAGGGGTCCCCAACCTTTGTTTTTTACCTGTGAGCCACGTTTAATTTGGGAAAAAAAGAGTTTAGCAACTCAGGCATGAAGAAAGTCACTGGTGATGCCAAAGAAGGGTTGTGATTGGCTGTTTGGCAGCCCCTATGTGGGCTGGAATCCTACAGGAGGGTCTGTTTGGCAGTACCCCTGTTTTCATGCAACCAAAACTTGCCTCCAAGCCTGAAATTCAAAAATAAGCACCTGCTTTGAGGCCACTGGGAGCAACAGCCAAGGGGTTGGTAAGTAACATGTTGGTCACTGGTTGGGGATCACTTCCCTAGTGAGTAAACTTAGCTGTATAATTCTTTACAAATGTGGTGACTTACTAAACAACTACTAGAGATTAAAATACTACTTGTTCCATTTCAAAGATTCTCACAAGATTTAAATAATAAGTTTTTTTCTTTGTAGGTGGAATGCAGGACTGGAATTATCTCAACACAAACTGTTTTGAAGTCACGATTGAGCTTGGCTGTGTGAAATACCCTATGGCTGGAGAGCTCCCTGCTTACTGGGAAAGCAACCGCCACTCTTTGCTGCAATTCATAAAGCAGGTAATTTGAAGGAAAAATATGCTACCCTTTTTGACATAATCTGACTAATGTATAAAAAGTTCATAAACACTGTCTGACCTGAGGGAATGCACAGATATACCTGTTTCCTCTCATTTATTCAGGAATCCATGATACTCCAATAAATCAACTTACAGCATCCTTTAATGTTTCAGTGTAATGCAACCCCTTCCTCACAATGTTCCATAGTAAAGAGATGGATTCTGGGAGTGGTAGTCCTTCTGCTTGTCCTAGTGGGTGGTGCACAGATTCTCTGGAAAGCGGATGTACTGGAACTCCTAGTGATGGAAAGGTTGCATTGCAGTGAGAGTCTGGGGTGACTTAGAAAAACACATACATAGAATCATTTGTGGAATCAGCAATTGTATTTAGTTCAGAGTTATGTATTTTCCCCTTAATAGGGTGGTTCACCTTTGAATTAACTTTTATTATGTTATAGAATGGCCCTTTCTAAGCAACGTATCCGTTGGTCTTCATTATTTAATTTGTTTAAATTTGTTTAGACTACATCTAAAAATCAGATGCTCTGTACGGCTACAAATGTATTGTTATTGTTACTTTTTATTACTCCTCTTTCTATTCAGACCTTCTCCTCTCTATATTTCAGTTGCTTGAAATCATCCTCTGTAGAGCTGCAGAATAAAAAGCTAAATAGCTCAAAAAAACAAAACATGAAAACCAATTGTAGATTGTTTCAGAATATCTACCTCATACTAAAAGTTAATTTAAAGGTGAACAACCCCTTTAAGGTGTTCTTGATTATTCTTGTCTTGGTTGCACAGTGTTAAATGCCCATGGATGCCATTAAGGTTTCTTTCATTTACAGGTGCACATTGGCGTCAAAGGATTTGTACTGGATGCCACAGACGGAAGAGGCATATTGAATGCCACCATAAGTGTAGCCGGCATTAATCATATAGTCACATCATATAAGCATGGTGATTTCTGGAGACTTTTGGTCCCAGGATCGTATAAAGTAACTGCTTCCTCAAGAGGGTAAGTAAGGCTCCCACCAACCTGCTTGCTATAATTATGATTTCCCAGACTGAAGGAAACCAGATTCAAATAATTTATATGCTGGAAGTAATGTTTATTTTGCTTGAGTAAGTTGATAAAATAGGATTTTGAATAATATTTTCAGGTGACCGGTCCTCTTTAATATAAATCCTGATTTAGTGTGTCTTTTACAATGCAGCCTACTTATGAAAGTGAGAAGTAGTGGGGCACCTTTCCAGTACACTGATACAGAACCATAAATACATTAGCTACATCTCTCAGGATTTTCAGACCGTGCACATGACTTGAGCCAGGATGCCCTATAGCCAGAAATATTGCCATTTCTTGTTTTGTTTCTAAACACAGTTTTTCACTTGGCAAAGGGAGTCTTGCCACATGTTACTAAATTTGTACATCTAAATTATAGCTGCTGTGCATAGGGTTGCCACCTTTTTAGGAAAAAAATACCAGCCTTCCTATATATTTATCTTTTTTTCATATTCATAACATTGGGATCAACCATCAAAAATACCGGCCAGGCCAGTAAAATACCGGCCAGGTGGCAACCCTAGCTGTGCACCCACCAACAACCTGGTGTAATGCGCTATAATCTGTTTCAGACAGTGAACATCGGTTCACGGGGAAATGGGTCTTGTAAAAACTTAAACGCTGTGAGAGTTTGTGACATCTGCTGTTTTGATGTTGGCTTTTTTTCCTGTAAGGCTGAACGTAACTTTTAAGGCGGCTTGTGTCTATATTGGTACTAGCCATGTGTATTTTTGTCCCTTCCCTTTATACCAGACTATTCATGTGGCTTTCTTTGTATCTTGGCATTTTAGTATATACACACTTTTCAGCCATTAGTGGATCCCCTCCTTGCACTTAGGGCTTATATGTACTGCCCACAAACCATAATGCAAGTACAGGTATGGTATCCATTATCCAGAAAGTTCCGGATTACAGAAAGGCTGTCTCCCATAGAAAAAATTATTTCCTTTTTCTCTGTAGTAATAAAACAGTAGCTTGTACTTGATCCAAACTAAGATATGATTTATCATTATTGGAAGCAAAACCAGCCTATTGGGTTTATTTCATGTTTACATGATTTTCTAGTGCACTTAAGGTATGAAGATCCAAATTACAGAGACCCATTATCCGGAAATCCCCATGTCCTGAGCATTCTGGATAATAGGTCCCATACCTGTATTTATAATGGACACAGTTGATAAATGTGTGCAAGATAATTTAGTCCCAGAACCATTCCTACTGCATATTTATTTATTTTGTAGCTGCACAAGTTTGAAATGAACAACCTGATGAGGTTAACAGGCTGGCTGCATAAAATTTTGCACAGCAGTACATCTTCTAATGTAACGTTCAGTGGTATGAAGAGAAGAAAGGGTCTAGAACTATTATGCTAATTACTTTTATTTCCCTTAGATATGTCCCTATCACCAAATATGTCAATGTCACAGACCGAGAAGCTGTGTTGGTGAACTTCACCCTTGTTCGCTCAGGGGGAGATTTCCACAAAGAGGATAAAGGAAAACCATTTGTAACAGAAGCAGAGAACCCAGATCCCAACACTAAGGAGTTTGAGACACTGATAAAGGATCTCTCGGCAGAGAATGGCTTAGAACACTTATTGATGTCCACCTTGGGGGATATCGATCGGTTCCGCTACAGACCGTATAAGGAATTGTCCGAGTTTCTCCGTGGTCTGAACCTTAATTACCCGCACATTACAAATCTGACCAGGTAAAAGATTATCGCCAGTGCTACAATCCTAATACAGTGTGTCACACAGAGCTTTGGGGTGGGTTGTGTGTAGCAGGTATGGCTCTAATTGGTACTCCATCCTCTCTGATCTGTGTTTGCCCAGCGTTATGATGCATGCTTAATGTGTGTAAACCAGAAGAAGATGAGTATCTGTGTACTAGAAAACTGGGAAAGTTTAGGAATTTACATTTTTCTGTTTAACAATGTGTCATTTCATTTTCATTTTCGTAGGTCATTGATTTCAGTTTAATTTTCGTAGGTCATTGATTTTGTGTAATTTCCATGTGGAAGCTGCAATGCTACTTGCCTTCAGGCATGTTCGTAGGACAGTATAGTTTGTCATGGACTGATACACATTGTTGTATATTTGTATACATGTAGTTGTTATGCCCTGAGACTCAACCAAAATGTATAGCAGAGCCTTAAACACAATACTCGAACACACAAACTAAGAGACAGAAGGCTAACTTGTATATTCCTGATCATTCCTTTTATGTTTCTATTAACATTGTCACTGTTCATGTAAAGCTTGATGTTACATGAATAATACAGCTGGTATATATTTACAGTTTATGACAATTTGCTATTCATTTCTGCGGGGGTTTTTTTTTTTTCACTACTTCTCAGCTTGGGTCAGAGTGTGGAATTTCGGCACATATGGTCCTTGGAAATCTCCAATAAACCAAACACATCAGAGACTTCAGAACCAAAGATCAGGTTCGTTGCAGGAGTTCACGGCAATGCCCCTGTTGGCACGGAGCTTCTGTTAACATTTGCCGAGTTTCTCTGCCTAAATTACAAAAAAAGCAGTGCAATTACCAAGGTAGGTTCATTTTTAGTGCTAATATACTAAATGCAGTATGAACTAATTAATTGATTGCAGGGGAAAATAGGAAGGCATATATTAAAAAACGCACAACCTTAAACTTAAAGGGTTTCTGTCGTTTTTTATGGTGTAGTTTTTAAATTAAATTGTTTACACTGCAAATAATTCACTGTACGATATAAAATGTAATTCCTGAACTAATTAGAGTATTTTTGTGTTGTAATATTAGTATGTAGGCAGATCTCGGGTTGTTTTGGCTGGTCATGTGCTTTCAGAAAGAGCCAGTGCTGCACTATGGAACTGCTTTCTGGCAGGCTGTTGTTTCTCTTACTCTTTTTTTTTTTATTGATTTTTAAAACCAAATAACAACAAATTATAAAATAACATAATCAAAATACAAAAAAAAAAAATTGTCTACTTTACAGTCTTTAATGGTATTACAAAAACAAGCCAGTGTACAGTAGCAGGTTAAATATTGTCAGTATTACTCAAGTTGTTACAGCTTCTGAGCATCAGGGGACTTGGTTTTTTACTACGGAGTGCTGTTTTTAGATCTACCAGGCAGCTGTTATCTTGTGTCAGGGGGCTGCTAGCTGGTTACCTTCCAATTGTTCTCTTGTTAGGGCGCTGGGAGGAAAGGGAGGGGGGTGAGAACTCAAATTCGCAGTACAGCAGTAAAGCGTGACTGAAAATTATCACGGAACAAGTCACATGACTTTAAATACTTTTTCTTTTTCGTATGTATGTATGTTGGGGGTGCAGCAGATTTGTTACTAGAGAAATCCCTTTCTTTGAAATATTCTTATTTTGAAACTGCTGTGGAAATTGGTTTCTTTGCCTTGCTACTGTTTGTTTATCGCTAAGCTCAGTAGTAGCATTTGTAGTAAAGTGAGAATATTAATCATGGGTAATATTATCTCCCTGCCTTTTTCTCTATATTTAGCTCATTGACAGAACAAGAATTGTGATTGTGCCCATGGTAAATCCTGATGGGCGGGAGCGAGCAAAAGAGAAGGAATGTACTTCAACCATAGGACAAAACAACGCAAACGGCAAGGATCTGGATTATGACTTTATAAGTAAGCAAATGGTTAAGGGGAATATTGTATAATTATTAAACCCTATTTAGTTATTATAGTACAGGTATGGGGTACGCTATGCGCAAATCATGCAGAAACCAATTATCTGGAAAGCGCCGAGTTATGGAAAGGCTCTTTCCCATAGTCTCCATTTTATCCAAATAATCCAAATTTTTTATAATTCTTTCCTTTTTCTCTGAAATAATAAAACTGTATCTTGTACTTAAGCCCAACTAAGATATAATCCATCCTTACTGGAAGCAAAACCAGCCTATTGGGTTTATTTAATGTTTACATGATTTTATAGTTGAGTAAAGGTACAAAGCATCAGATTACGGAAACATCCATTATCCGGAAAACCCAGGTCCGAAGTATTCTTGGGTAAATGGTCCCATACCTGTACTATGCTCAACAAAGCGCGTCTGCCGACAGAGCTTACCGTGTCACTTTTTGAATGCGGGGATCATGTCTGGGCTTCTACAGCAAAGTCCAGAGTGACACAATTATTATTTATATAAGTGGTTTTATAACAAACCTACATATATATATTTTTTTTTTTGCACACCTCTCTAGGGTTTATAATGGTGGCAATTGAACTATTAGCTAGCCAACTTGTATTCTGTCAAATAGAAAATATAAGAAGGAACATCTGTCAATTTTGACAATGGCTCAAATCCTTTTATTAATGTGAAAAGATGGCTTCCAAAGCCTTGCACAAGATCTTGACATATACTGTAGTAGCTGTATATGTCAGCATGTTCCGCAGCCCTGTGCAGTAGTCCCGCTTGACCAGTTAACAATGAACCTATGTATATTCTGCTTATTAAAAAGTACCAAGCACATGTCCTGATTTTGTTTGCCAGGTAACTCTTCTGGACCCGTGGGAGAGCGAGAGAAAGAGACCAATGCTATTATTGATGGCCTCATTATGAAGCAGGATTTTACCCTCTCCGTTGTACTTGATGGTGGATCCATGTTGGTCACTTATCCATATGATAACCCAGTTCACACAGGTGAGAGAGCTTAATGGCTAGGCAAAATGTATTGCAAAGTACAGCCTAATACCAGTTTAGCCCAGAGTTATTAGTATTTTGAGCACTAACGTTCTTGTTTTAACCAGAAAGAAAAGTCATATAAAACGTGTTAATTCCAAAAGTAATAACTGACCACATTGTCTCATTGAGTTTAGGGGGTTTATAGTATTCATTGTTTGTATTTGTGTCACTTAAATGTATCTTTTCTTTTTTTTTTTTTTTTTTTTTTTTTTTTTTTTTTTTTTTTTTTTTTTTTTTTTTTGCAGTGGAGAATAAAGATACTCTGAAATATTTGGCCTCTGTTTATGCAAATAATCATCCTACAATACATATTGGACATCCTGGGTGTCCCAACAAGACAGGTCAGTAGATCAACCAACTGTTGCAACTCTTTGCTGTCCAAAAGGTGTTACTATTGCTTTATTATACTTTATTTATTTATTTATTTATTTTACTTTAGATGAGAGCATCCCTGGAGGAGTCATTTGTGGTGCTGAATGGAGAGGTCATCAAGGAAGCATGAAAGTAATACAGCTCTATCTTGCATTTGTCTTGCATAAAAGTACCATGCTGCATTAGCGTTTGATCATGTTCCTAGGAATGAAGAATAACATTTTTACCATACCTTTTGCAGGATTTCAGTGTCACTCACGGCCAGTGTCCAGAGATCACAGTCTACACCAGTTGTTGCTTATTCCCAAGCTCTTCGCAGCTGCACTCACTTTGGGCAGATAATAAAAAGGCACTTCTTAGCATGCTTGTTGAGGTAAGACAAAATCACAGCCTTTACCTTTGAAAGGGGCATATCATCTCTCTCCCTTAATGTAATATTGCTCAGAGTGCTCATCTGATCACTTTTCCAATGTACTTTTATTTTCTATTTGCTTATTTATAGCCAATATTGACAATATGTAATCTGAACACTCCCTGCTGTTAAAGGGGGGCTGTCATCCTAAGAAATAATTCCACATTCCATTTTATGATGCCAGTTAAACAGAAATAATCTTTACTCACAACTGTATAAAATATATAAATCTTGTTTCTTTTAGTCTTGGAATTCACACTCGCTTGAAACATTGGCCATTTTGTGGACACTATTCTCAAGTCAAGCTTTAGATGCCAAAATCTTGTTTTCGCACCAGAAGAGAACTTTTATTCTACAGCTATTATAGTTTATAGTTTTAACTAATTTTAATTGGTCTTCTATTTTTAAGTATTTGCCTTCCTGTTTTGTGTCTTTTCACCTTGAAATTTTAAAGGCTTTCTAGTTGTTGGGCTCACTGACACCAGCAATTAAATAAAACTCTTAGGGGGGAATTCACAAAAGTGTCGGGAAGGAAAAAATGTCTTTAAAATGTCTTTAAAATGTCGTAGCAACAGACAACAAATTCACAGAGCATTTCCCCGCCAATTTTCCGACATATACGACACTTTTGAAAAAGTGTAGTGAAAAGTGGGCGTGGTTTTTTCTGCACCACTTTCCCCGACATTTTCATGAATTACTCGTAAACTCATTTTTTTTTGCAGACAATTTTTCCGACACATTAGGCTCTCCAAAATGAAAATGTCGGTCAAATTGTCTTTTAAAATGTCTTTAAAATGTCTTTAAAAAGTCGTGTAAAATGTCGTCTGTACGATGAAAAGATATACAACATTTTAGAAAATTGTCGGACTTACGAGACATTCAGAGATGGTAACATCTGCCTTTGTGAATTTGCCGTTTGTAAGACATTTTACAAATTTGTCGACCGCCACTTCCGGGTTGTTTATTTTACCGACACTTTTGTGAATTACCCCCTTAGAGGCGGAAATTTAATTGTTGTTATATTACAATACTTTTCTATCAATTCAGGGCTTCTCCTTTTCATTTTCCAATTTGTCATTTAGGGTAGTGACACACACCAATAATTTGGGGAGATTACTCTCCCAGCGACAAATTGCCCCTTCTTTGGGCAACTAATCTCCATGAAAAGCCTTCCCATATGCTAGAATGTAAATCTCCACCGGGATGGCACTCGGAGCACTTCATTCTCTGAAGATTAGTCACCCGAAGAAGAGGCGTTTTGTTGCTGGCTGACTAATCTCCCCGAAATATTAGCGTGTCACTACCTTTAGACCACGGCTTAGTTGCTAGGGCAAATGGGAAACTAGCTGCTGTTCATTATTTACTTGGGGGGGGGGGAATTATTAAATGTTTTGTAAAAGCCAATGGCTTTCAGCATGGTAGGTTCACTTTAAGAGGCGAAAATGGACCTGTAAGTGGAGAAGCTTATAACGTAAGTGGAAACTGAACATGTAATATAAGCAGGGGAACGTAGTAAGGATTTTTGCATTCACATCAATAAGTGATAGAAACTGAATACTGGCACCATTGCTCCTCTGTGCCCTATCAATAGCCAAGTGATGAAGAGTGAACCACTCTGTTCAGTGAGTTTAAGGCAGAAGCAAGAGCATGTTAGTGTTTTCTATTCTTAGATACCTGTATGTTTTTTATCTAGTAGTAAAATAAGAGAGTAAGTTTTTAAACTAGTTTTTTTTTTTCCATTTCAGGTCCATAAGGGTGTGCATGGGATTGTGAAGGATGAGACTGGAAAGCCTGTTTCCAAAGCTGGCATCATTATAAACGATGGTCTAAAGGTCTATACAAAAGTAGGAGGATTCTTTCATGTGCTACTTGCCCCCGGATTCCATAATATTAACGCCATTGCTGAGGGATATCAGAAGCAGCACACTCAGGTTAGAGCAGATGCCTGCTGTTAATTCTGACTCAGTGATACAGATTATCTGTAAAAAATAAAATTGCATTTTTGTATTCAGTATTATTTGAATGTGATCCATTTGAATGTGTAGTTTTGGTTTTTAAGCCACAAGCAGTGTGTAAGTATATTAGTCATGTAAGTATATCAGCCATGTAAGTAAGAAAAATGGTTGGCAGTGATTTAAGGTGGGATGCTGACCCATAGTTTTGTACATTTGCAAGTTCCATGAGTTTGAGAGCTGGAAGTAATCATGCCTGAATCAAGTAGCTGTTATCCAGAATGTAACATTATATAAACCCTATAGGCTGCTTTTGCCTCCAATAAGGATTAATTATATCTTAGTTTGGATAAAGTACAATGTACTGCTTTATTATTACAGAGGAAAAAGGAAATCATTTAAACATTTTGAATATTTGTATAAAATGGAGTCTATGGGAGACTTTCTGTAATTTGGAGCTTTCTGGATAACAGGTTAACGGATCCCATACCTGTAATACCATTCCAGTTTGGCTCAGCAAAAGTTCTGCAAATTTTCAGTCTTTTTTTCACATTTAGTCAATGTAATGTCCCTTTAACAATCTCTCAAGGGGAAAATAGACAGGGGCAACCCATAATGTTAGGCTGCCATGAGCACAATTTATAAGAGACCTCTCTTTTGTTTCAGGTTCTCATACGACATGATGCTGCAAGTCCGATAGAAATAATATTCAATATGGACAACCGCATCTTTGGCTTGCCACGAGAGCTTGTTGTAACTGTTGCTGGTATGGCAGAATAATTATTGAGCAAAAAATGTTATGTACTGAAATGCTTCTATAATGCTTTTATACCTGTGTCCTGAGGATAGGTTGCCAACTCACATTATAAACTGCCATTCCTTGTGTTAGCAACTGTTGTATGACTAAGGATGACTAGGTTTCAAACAATTACATCTTGATATACAACTGCTTTGCTGAACTTAATTATTCTGATTTGTTCTGTCAAATGTATTTTTCACCTTTGAGTTAACTTTTAGTATATTTTTTTACTATTTGTGGTTTTTCAGTTATTTAGCTTTTTATTCAGCAGCTCTCCAGTTTGCAATCTCTGCAATGTGGTTGCTAGGATCCAAATTACCCTGGCAACCATGCATTCATTTGAATGGAATATGAATAGGAGAGGGGCCTGATTAAGTAATAAAAAGTAGCAGTAACAATACACGCGTAGCCTTACAGAGTATTTGTTTTCTAGATGTGCTCTGTGACCCACATTAAAAAGCTAAAGAAGTCAAATAATTGGAAGATTAAAAAAAAAAAAAAA
>CM044433.1:26970751-26985646 GCA_024363595.1 Xenopus borealis | reverse complement strand
ATATGTATATTTATTTTCCTTTTTGAAAGATCCGGCCGTATACCAAATCCGTACCTTAATTTACATATGTAAATTGGGGAAATGAGGGGGAAGAGAGTGAATAAGGGTAAAAAGAGGTAAAAATATCCTCGTTTGTGTGACAAAAAGTCGCTTGATTTTCAGATTCGTTTCAGCCAGGCACTTGGCCAAATCTGAATCCTGCTCAAAAAGACCAATCTTGGCCAAATCCCAAACCAAATCCTGGATTTGGTGCCTCCCTACTAGATAGCTGCTTTAATGTGCCTTATCAAAAAGATAAATAATTAAAAAATAGCACAAAAATAAAATTCAGTTGTCTCAGAATATCACTTGTCTACACCGTACTAATCAAAATGTGAATACTTTTATTACATTTACACATAACTTTTTATTTAATTTTTGTTTATCTCAACTATCTTTGCCCCTGCTTTTCATTTTTCTATATGACTGTTTCTAAGCCTAAATGTTATATTACAGGTGATATACTGCCCTCTATTTAAGTAGCCACCTGCATGATTCTTTGCCACATTTATATCCCTATACATACTGTCTTTATATTACAGGTGCCACTATGTCAGCCCTCTTACTCACAGCCTGCATCATCTGGTGTGTTTGTTCCATCAAATCCAACCGGCACAAGGATGGTTTCCATAGACTCCGGCAGCACAACGATGAGTATGAAGATGAGATCCGCTTGATGTCAACTGGCTCTAAAAAATCCCTTTTGAGCAACGAGTTCCAGGATGAAACAGACACAGAAGAAGAGACGCTGTACACCAGCAAGCATTGAATGCACAGAACAAGTTCGATTTAGGACTGGTTGCACCAGCAAGGGGCTTAAACCCAACCACCACTGAGCGGAGAACTGCCTGTGTCGGCTGTGAAATGCTGTTGCAGATACTACCTGCACATTTGCCATTGATCTTCACTTGAACCTCTTTTGTGTTAAGTGCTCTTTAATTTGTATATGGTATATTTTTGTGTGTGCCTGGCTGGGCCCAGATGTGTGCTCAATAACTTTCATTGTGAAAGATTGTCGATAATTTGCACACAAACTGCACAGAGGCCATCGTGGGTTAATTATGATTAATTGCAATACCTGGCAGGTGCTTTTCTGAGCCTCCCACAGATATCTCCATTGTTAATGCATCTTACTCATAAGCAAGTTGACTTTCACATTTTTCTCCTCCCTTTATTTTGTCTTCTGCTGGAATAAATCCCAATAATCATCGATGCCTCAAGAAAAAGAGGATGGATGTTTAGCCAAGAAACCTGCAAAGCTATCGCAGATTACACAGAAAATGTATTTCAGCCTTGAAATCCATTATCCATAGCTGACTTTATGCTTACACGTTTTAAACAGATCCGTCCGCAAGTTTTTCTAAAGTGAGCAATTGTTTACCCATCAAATGTCTTGGTACTGGCATCCATTAGCTCATCAATTTGGTTTAAAGAACTATAATGAATTCCCATCATGCTTACAAATGCTTTGCAAAGCCACCTGCATAGACTTTGATTGTTGTCAACATTGACTATAGTTAGGCAACAAATGGCTTTTTGTTGTTTTCAGCCCATTTAAAGAGCAATTCACGCTCCTAACTCAACAAAAATGCCTATAGCTTTATTTTTATTATCATACACCTGGTCCATATTAGGCTGGGCTGCATGATCATTTATTTGTTTGGCTCCTTAACCATCAACTTAAATAGGAATTGCTCCAAAGCTGACAAGCTAAAACAAATGTAATTGAAACATTACTATGTACATTTATTGGATCTGGAATTTCATAGACCTTTAGGAATCCACTTGTGTCTGACCAATGCTCTTGTGGGACAGTTGGTCAGATACCCTGGAAAACAGATAAGCTAGAATATGGCTAACTACAGTTGATCTAAAAGGACTGCTATATGAGCCAGTAGGACCATAAGTCATGTGATATAATAAGAAATCCTCCCTCTTCATGTTTCCTGTGCTAGCTCCCCATGTGTGCCCCACTCGTAGGTTGCCTACCCTATGCAAGCCATCTTTCACACGTCTATCATTTTTGGTGGGCATGGCATGCGCCAGTACAATCGCTCTGTGCTTGTACTAGTGACGTTATTGTATCCTGACTTGCCAATGAATAACAGACTTGAAGGTAAGGATTCACAGCATGGGGGAGGAATAGCTCATAGTGCATCTGTACTTCCAGGCTAATATGACTATATGGCATGGTGCTTTAACCTGTTTTCAGTAAAGGGGCTTTAGCTGATCATATAAGTGATACTGGCAAGTCTAAAAATTATCATGATCAAGATTTTTACCTATTTTTTGTTTAAATTCTTGCTGTTTTCATATTTACCACATTCCCTGCATTTTTTTTTTTTTTGGCAGAGATGTCCTTCCGCAATAGTTAAAGAGGAACCATTGAGAAAATGAAAATTGAATATAAGCTTCCTCAAACTGATGTAAGAAGCATTCTAAATACAATCAATTAAAAATAGTTTCTGAAATAATCAAGTTTATGTTCACTATCCCTCTCTTAGCATCTGTTTCTTTTCATTCTGTCTTCACGCAGCAGTTGGGTATTGGATGAATGATACAATATATTTTATGGGGACTTCCTTTACTAGCAGATAAATTAGAGCTCATTCAAATAACTAATTCCAGTACAAACAAAATCTAACAAAAAAACCTCTTTTGCCCAAATTCTGCATGTATAGAGACTGGATTTCTGGTGATTTTAATAGTGAGCTCTAATACACCTTCTAGGTAAAAAGAGCCCCCCCCCCCCCATAAGATATATTAGATCATTCATCTGACACCCAACTCCTGAATGAAGAAAGAATGAGAAGACACAGATGCTGAGAGAAGGATAGTGAAGATAAACTTGATTAATTCAGAAACAGTACAAGATTTTTAATTGACTGTATTTAGACAGTTTGTTATTTCAGTATGCTGAAGCTAATATTAGATTTTCATTTTCGCGATAGATGGTGGCATGGATTTTTTTTTCCTTTTTTTGAACATTGTGTAGCACTGTTGTGCCAGGCACAAGGCATTGCTGCTTTTTGAAAACCAAGATATCTCTTGCTGCTCACAGGCTGTGCACACTTGGAATTACATATTGTATTTAAGCAAAACCAGATTCAAACAAAACCTTCAGCACAATCTTTGGTTACTCTGTTGTTGCCATGTTTTAGACATGCAAGTATCACTTTATGCTTTGCATGCTCTTACATGAGGGATAATGCGTTCAAATGCCCAACCCATCCCAAGTGTAAGCAGCGTAATATCTCAATAGGGAACATTTCCTTCCTCCTCTAACTCTACTAAAAATGCACTACCGTTCCTTTTATGAGGACACAATTATTTGAACCTTTATAGGCGGCCGCTTTCCAAACTAAATTTTATTTGGTACAAGCCTCGCATTATAAAAAACAGTATATAATCTTTGATTTTTTGTGATTCAGTTTCTTTGCAGTATTTTTTTCCGGTGACACCTCATTATCCCATCCTAATGGATTTACATTTGAAAGAGAAAAGCTTTGGACTGATGTTTGCTGAACTTATACACTATGAGCTGCCAAATTGCACTGCCTTACTTTCCTACTTCTGAATCTGCCCTAGGAGGAGATGTCATTAACCCTAGATGCCAGGATAGAAGCAAAAAAATTGCACCTTTTTGGAGTGTTTGTATAGATTTGTGTCTTTGCTATTAAAATATTTTTCAGGGGGGGGCTATAATGTCTCTATGCACTTTGAGGGGCAGGTTTAGCAAGGGTCAAATTCATGTGAGTTTTTGTTTTTTCTTTAACACAAATGAATTTGATTTTACTCTAAATTCAATTTTTGGAGCTTTATTAATAAAATCGAATATGGCAAACTCAAATGAATTTTAACAACTTGAAAACTCGAATTCGATTAAACTCAATTTGAGTTTTTTTTTTCCAAAAAAAAATTGAATGTCGGGAAGGCTGCAAACTTCTTCAAATTGATCCCTGGCTCTCCATAAAGGAGAATTCAACTCTGTAATAAAAAAAAAATACCTGTACCTCCACCCCACGTAGATGGGATTCAAATTTTTTTTTTCTTAAAAAAACAAACAAAAAAAAAAACCTCAAATTTGGATAAACCCCTAGTTGAATTTGACAGTTTTGACCATAAAAGAAATTAAAATTTTCAATTCGACCTTTGCTAAATCTGCCCCTTAGTGAAGACTAACAACCAGAGCTGAAACATCTAAAGATTTTGCTTATTTATTTTCATGTAAATTTGATGCTAACAACTGGATGTACTGTGCCGGCCTGGGATGTACAGAACAAGCAGTCAGTGTGTGTGGCTTTCCAGCGAGCTCCTGCTTGCAGTTGGTCTTGCTTAGTGATGCCACAGCCTAGCTTGCTTTTTTCTGCTACTGACATTCCTAGCGCTGGGGAACATTCAGCCATAAATATTCATAAGTACTTTTTATCTTCTCTTTTGCATTTCCACTGTTGTACAGTTTAGAGGTAGCTTAATGCATTAATATTCAGTTATTTCCATTTAGTTAGCAGCGTATGTGATTTAGTAGGTGAATATGTGCTGGATTATCCAAAAACTGATGATGCCATTCAAAGAATTCTATAAAAGCCTTTGTGCTGGCAGGAGGCCATATAAATGCTACAGAGGACCACAACTGCTACACATGGCCGTGGGCAGCCCCGTTTTAATATATTTCATATGAATTGGCTGCTGGGTCATCCTCCAGCACCAGAGCTGTAGCTCTTTAAGTAACTACTGCCAACCCTGGACCTATCTGTAGTTTAGCAAGTACTTTACTTGGCATGCTCCATGAATTCAATTTGGTGCAAGTCATACAATGTTCACTTCACACTGTTCTCTTGAATCAGTATTCTCACAGACAGCACCAGCCACAGGATTCTTTTAAAACACCTTTACAGGAACATGGGCTCTGGCACGATAAAAGACTCAAAGCAGTCTGAAACAAGCTTGATAAAAGACTCAAAGCAGTCTGAAACGTTGCTCAATTTTTGGGTCGGATCCCATGTTCCAATAAAGGCCTATCTGTAGTTTAACCACATGCACAGGTCCATCCTTGTTATGTTGGAAAAAAACCAATGTTATTGTGCCTTTAAAACATTGCAAAGTATTTGAAGAGGATTTAGCTTCCCTTTGCAGGTTCTTAGAAACTGACAAGAAGGAGCCATTTTCCCATGATGCTGTGCAGTGTGATGAAGAAGTGCTGTCGAGGTGGGCTAGTCATGCAACATACTACTGCCTATAGGGGCTGAAGGTTATGTAAAATCATCAGTTCATATAAAGATGTCTGTGCTTGTGCCATCTGAGGTGAGAATATTCAAGTCAGCACACACTCCTCTGGTTTTTTGGTGCACGTTCCAATGGTGGCCACCTGGTAAAGAGATCATTTTTCAACAATGGACAGCACCGTCTGGAAGAATAAAAAGCCTTTATTGTTGCATGGCATACGACCAAAAGTTTCAAGCCACATTCTGGCCCTTCTTTGAAATAATAAAGGCATACGGTACTGTCCATTGTTGAAAAATGATCCTTGTGCCATCTGAGGGACATAACATTTCAAAAAGGTTCACTTGTTACCAGTTTAAAATCTCATTGGTTTGTATGGGTTACTAAACCTGGTGGAATGTAGTGCCTTTTATTAGAGGGTTAGTGTCATGGCAAAGAGCTGATTGTGTGTTATGTTCCCCAGCCAGCAGCCTTATGTCTTACACGTGAGCCTTGTGCCTTGCCTGGCCTACCTATACAATTCCTTCTGTGCAGCCTTTCACATAAAACTGGCAAAATTGTTTGTCTTTACTTGCCTTTTAATTATGGATGTACAAATCCACTATTTTGGATTAGGCCAAGCCCCCAAATTCCTTTGTCAAAGATTCGGCCCAATACAGAGCCGATTCCTAAACCTAACTTGCATATACAAGTCAGGGAGGGAAAAATCCTTGGTTTGGTCTATCCCTACTTTAATACTTCACATGTAAATTAGGGATGCACCAAATCCGCTGTTTTGAATTTGGCCGAAACAAGATTCGGCACAATAACGAACTGAATCCTAATTTGCATATGCAAAGGGGAAACCGTTTACTTCCTTGTTTTGTGACAAAAAGGCACACGATTTCCCTTGCGCCCCTTATTTGCATATGCAAATTTGGATTTGGTTCAGCTGGGCAGAAGGATTCTGCTGAATCCCAAACCAAATCCAGGATTCATTCCATTATCGTATTTACACAGGGAAGGAATGTTCTGTCCCCAGAATCAGTGGCTATTCTCACTACTTTAAGAGAAGAGAATTTTCTTTCATAGTTATTTTATGAAGTTGATGCCCCCCCCCCCCACATAAGCCCAGGAGCTCATCCTGCCCAAAAAAAAAATCTCAGTCAAACCCTGAATTGGAGGCCAACGCCATGCAGTATTATGGTCCAGTAAGGCACTCCGGACCTTTATTTTCCATCTCTTTCTTTGCTATACCAATATGTTGTGACTCCTGAAGTGCCTTATTGCAGTGATTGCAGCACCTGAAGGACTTAGAATACAGGGGCGGCAGCCATGCTGCTGCTGTTGTGACTTTGTACAGCAATGAATTTACCATGCTTAGAAATGCCTCTGTCTTTACTGAAGGAAACCATTTGTAAAGAGAATCGTCATGAAATTTTGTAGTCCTTGGAAATAACTCTCCTCTGTTCTTGAACTTGACTTGTAATTAAATTATGTATTGCTTTTAAGCAGCAGTACACCCTTCCTACTTTGTCACTGATTCTTTCTTATTCCCTTCGGAGGTGGGGTGTGGGGAGTCCAATCACGTAACAAGAGCATGCAGGACCCTCCTCCAAACAAATTTCCAGAGGGGTCTGGCATGCAAAGTTTTTTTTTGCAACAATTTAAATGAGAAGGAAAGGTCAAAACTAAGTAATCAGAAAGGTCCACCTAAAAATACCAGTAAACAGTAATGTTGCTCAGAGTCCTTTTTCAAATGAAACCCTACATCTGTTGTATACACATGGGCTTCTGTATCAGACGTCATGCCTTTAGCTGAAACCTTCTTGCCACGGGCGTGAGCATGCTCTGTTTGCTCCTCTCGCCCCCTTCTTTGCTGTAATCTCAGCCCACAGCTAAAAGTGAGCAGGGAAAGACTCGGGGCAGGAAGTGATGTCACACCAAGCTAATACTTTAGCTGCTATCCTAAACAATTAGAGCTTTTTACTCCGTTATGGTAAAACATTCTACAGAATAAATATAGCATTCTAGCTTGCAATATTGCAGCAATAAAATGCCTCTGTAGGTTTCCTTCTCCTTTAAAGAAGAGCAGCAGGGAGGGGGAATTTTAATAATGTAAGGAAGCTGACCGTGCAGTATGGGCCCCCTGCGACCACGGGGTCTGGTTCCTCTGTAGTTATGCCACTGGGGGTGTCTTACGCTCTCATTCCATTGTGGCATTCAAAAATCTCTGGATAGACTTGCTGTTTTATCAGATTTTTGGGGTTAAAGGGCTATTTAACGCTGAGTGCCAGATTTATCAAAATGTAAAAAACTCTTGCCTATTCTATTGATTCCTATGGGAATTTTTAGAAACGTGTTTATCAATGGAGGAAAGTTAAAGGGATACTGTCATGGTTAAACGTGTTTGTTTTTTTCAAAACACATCAGTTAATAGTGCTGCTCCAGCAGAATTCTGCACTGATTTAATATTCAGTTTTGAAATCTGACATGGGGCTAGACATTTTGTCAATTTCCCAGCTGCCCCTGGTCATGTGGCTTGTGCCAGCACTTTAGGAGGGAACTGCTTTCTGGTAGGCTGTTTTTCCTTCTCAATGTAACTGAATAGAACGCAGTGGGACATGGGTTTTTACTATTGAGTGTTGTTCTTAGATTTACCAGGCAGCTGTTATCTTGTGTTAGGGAGCTGCTATCTGGTTACCTTCCCATTGTTCTGTTGTAAGGGTGTTGGGGGTGTGATATCACTTCAACTTGCAGTAAAGAGTGACTGAAGTTTAGAGCTAGGGCTGCAGGACTCTAGCTCTGATAAGGCTAAGGCCAGACGGGGAGATTCGGGGGCATTTTGTCACCTGGCGACTTCTCGCCGCGACTTGTAGCCCCCGAACCTCCCCGAATAGCCAAGTCCTGGGGCGCACCGGCGTTGCATGAAAACGCCGGCGCCTATTCACACGGAGCGGCGCGCTTTTTGAAATCGCTCCAAATTGACTCGCGAGGCAACGCCGGTGCGCCCCAGGACTTGGCTATTCGGGGAGGTTCGGGGGCTACAAGTCGCGGCGAGAAGTCGCCAGGTGACAAAATGCCCCCGAATCTCCCCGTCTGGCCTTAGCCTTATCAGAGCTAGAGTCCTGCAGCGGGTCGGGTACCTGCGGGTTACCCGCAAAATCTTGCAATACCCTGCGGGTTGTGGGTATAGAAGCGGGTCGTGATTCTGCGGGGTTGAGGGTCGGGCCCCGGATCTTCTCCATAGTGATTTTTGCTCCTTTTTTCTGAGCATGTGTACTACTGGTGATGTCACTTCCGGTTTACGACAGTGAGTCTGATTTGGGGCAGCTGGGAAACTGACAATATGTCTAGCCCCATGTCAGATTTCAAAATTAAATTAGAAAAAATCTGTTTGCTCTTTTGAGAAATGGATTTCAGTGCACAAGTCTACTGGAGCAGCACTATTAACTCATGCGTTAAAAAAAAAACTAACATTTTTTCCCATGACAGTATCACTTTAAAGTTTACCATTTGATAAATAAACTTCAAAAAAAATTCCATGGCAATGAATAGAAAGTGAGCTTAATTTCACACTTTAATAAAATTGATCCTTAGTATGGTACAGGATGTCTATTTCTTAGCAACCTTTCTATTTGTTATTGAATTACAGTTATGGGATCTGTTATCCGGAAACCCATTATCCAGAAAGCTCTGAATTATAGAAAGGCCATCTCCCATAGACTGCATTTTATCCAAATAATTCAGATTTTTAAAATGTATTTTCTTTTTCTATTTAATAATAAAACAGTATGTTAAACTTGATCTTAAGATCTAATTCATTCTTATTAATCCTATTGAGTCTCCTGTCAAGGTCATGTAAGGGCCCTGCGCTCCCCTGCGTTCAGTTTTGCTACGTTCAGCCGCAGGGGAGCGCAGGTATAGACGCACTCAATTATTTTCTATGGGGCTGTACTCACACGAACGCATGTAGGCGCCAAACGCAGGAAAAATGCAGCATGTTGCGTCTGAACCTGCGTTCGGCTCTTGCACGCGTCTCGTGTGTACAACCTCATTGAAAAGAATGAGGTGCGTCTAGACCTGCGCTTCCCTGCGGCTGAACGCAGCCAAACGCAGCGCAGGGGAGCGCAGGTCCAAAACGCCCGTATGTAAGGGCCCTAAGAGTCAATGGCAGAGGTCTCTTGATCCATGTGAAGATGTTAATAGCCTTCATACTGTTCGGGTGTTTTTTTTTTTTTGGAGGGTTTTTTCCCCCGAAAACCTGAATAATTAGAGTGATTTGAGATTTTTCCCACGGGAGAACTTGATCATTTTGGTTTTTGGGTTTCACAACTCACAAAATGTAGTTTTTTTCCATTCAATAAATAATTCTTAAATAAAATACCATTCAAGTTGTGAGTTCATTTAAATTTACTCAAGGTATAAGGGTAGAACTACACTGGCAATTTATCTGCATTCAATTTTTTTTTCAATGGGGCTTTACTCACACAGGAGAATGTAGGCACCAAACGCAGGAAAAATGCAGCATGTTGCTTCTCAACCTGTGTTCATGCGCCTGTGTGGGTATAGCCCCATTGGAAAAAAAATTGAATGCGTCTACTCCTGCGCTCCCCAGCGGCTGAACGCATAAAACCAGAGAGCAGCTTCAGGCGCTGGTGTGTAAGAGCCCTTTGAAAGCAGGGGGGCTGGCTAATCAAGTAAGTGCAGCACAACCACTTGCCCTCTGGGCCTGGTACAACTGTCCCCCCCCTGATGGCGGCCCTGCCTGTATTTTCTGTATTTTTCTGCCCCTCTTTCTTTAGGCCACAGTTTTATTGCTGTTATTTTCTTGGCTGAAATATTGGCCTAAGTGAAATAATAAAAAAAAAAAAATTGAACACTATTTGCAAGTTGTCTCAGAATATCTCTGTCTATATCATGCTAACAGTTGATATATCCCCTGTTAACATGAGTGCAATGAATTGTGCTGTCCCTAATTCTTGCTGAACTTCCAAGTGAAATAAAACCCTAAAATTTTTCCCTGGAGCAGCATGCTCCACTTTGAAGAAAAAGAATGCAAGTGGTTTCTGCTGGCACAATATATCTAAAAGACACATGGGGTCATTTAAAAACACTGAGCAAATTTGCACCTGGGCAGTAACCCATAGCAACTAATTAGTGATTAGTGTTTGTGTGGATTGAGCGCTGAAAGCAATCTTATTGGTTGCCATGCAAATTTGACCATTGTTTTTAAATGACCACCATGGTGTTCATCATCAAGTGGCAGTTGCAATTGTCCATTTAGACCAGGGATCCCCAACCTTTTTAACCAGTGAGCAACACTCCGAAGTAAAAGGAGTTGGGGAACAACAATTGCATAAAAAATGTTCTTGGGGTGCCAAATAAGTGCTGTGATTGGCAATTTGGTAGCCCCTATGTGGATTGTCAACCTACATTGACACTCTGTTTAGCAGTACACCTGGTTTTTATACAACCAAAACTTGCCTCCAAGCCTGGAATTCAAAAATAATCACCTGCTTTGAGGCCACTGGGAACAACATCCAAGGGGTTGGAGAGCAACATGTTACTCATGAGCTACTGGTTGGGGACCACTGATTTAAACCAATGACAAGGGTGCAAACAAATCCGCAGGTCAGATAAGGTGGCACACATAGGCAACAACAAAGACATTAGGCCTGAAAATGCAGAACTTTGTGCTGCTAATGAATGGGCTACTAGCCTGTGA
Organism: Xenopus borealis; assembly: GCA_024363595.1. Taxonomy (NCBI): domain Eukaryota; kingdom Metazoa; phylum Chordata; class Amphibia; order Anura; family Pipidae; genus Xenopus; species Xenopus borealis. The sequence continues at coordinate 26,974,677 of CM044433.1, read as the reverse complement.
GTTTGCTAATGCCTCAATGGGACTATTGATCATGTTAATGAGCGTCTGTGCTGATCATGAGGAGAGCCTAATTCACCTAGTGACAACTAATGAGGACTAATGGTGCAGGCTTTCTGTCTATTCTTCCTATTTTGCAAGCAAAACGAGAATTTAGTGTACTGTAAACACTTTTCTACATAAGTCACCTCTGTGCTGATGAGGCTCATTCATAACTGTCACCTGCAAATGGAAAGGGATCATGGGAAAGAAAGTTGCCGAGTAGATACGATACTGAGTAACATAAGTGCAGATTCATACATCAGTTATATCCAACCTATAGCCCTCCAGTTGTTATTGAACTGCAATTCCTTTGTCTCCCTCAAACAGGTAGTGAGGGCAGGGCCTGTACACTCCTGAATCTTTATGGGAGGAAAGGATAATGTTTAGTTTCACTGGAGGAACAAACGGAATTAAAGAATTCCTCTGAATACAATTACATGGAAAATGAAAGGACAAGGAAATGTCTAATATTTAATCAATCTTCTTTGAGAGGCATACCTTTTCTAGTTTTGCTTAAAGTCTGATGTATATTCAACCAATCATCAGATCTGTAGCAGGGCTCAAGCAAAATCCGCAGGGTAAGAAAAAATAAGTCCCGTCATGCAATGGCCCTGCACTAAGACCAAGACCGGTGATTCGGCGCACTCAAGCAATAAGGAACCACGTGCGCATTAGACAGAGCTCGCAAGCATGTTTTCACGACACTTAGAACCAGAGCTCCAGCCACAATCTTCCTGGGGGTGGGGTAATAATTTAGATGCATGCGCATTTGATTCACCCACTTCATGTTGCTTATGTCATGAAATAGAAAATGTCACTGCTAATTAAGAAGATATAATGTACAGTAGCTTCAAGGCAGTACAGAACAAGAGAGTGGTTTATTGATCACTTACACCATGGGGCACTATATTGTAATGGTAATTATAAAAATACTTTCCTTGTCCTTTAAGCCTGAGAATTATGAGTACTGTGATTTATATCATGCGGGTTTGCACTCCAAAAAGTACTAAACAAGGTGGTATTTACTCAAAAAGTTTTTTTACTTGATCACACTGTTCAGGAAGTACATTTAAAATATTACATCATGTTTACATGAATCACATAGATTATATACATACCACCACAAAAAGACAAATGAATGCTAAAGATAATGGAAAGCGGATATTCCTGACTGCAAGTGAGAATCACCCCGACGTTTCGGCTGCAAGGAATTATGAGTACTGTGATCAGGGCACAGGTGCACGATGCCACTTCCTGTAAACATCACTTATCGTTTTTATTGTAGTTTTAAAAATGTATTCAATTATATAGACACCAGAGGGCCTCCCCACAAAAGCTGCCACCCTAGGCACAGTCACATGGGTGCTTATATATGTAAACATGGCCCTGACTGCAATAGTGAAGATATTATGGTCTTCCCTAGTCCCCTAATGCTTTATTTGTTACTAGGCTGGACCCTCCTGTTATTTCAAAGGGCCAGCACCAGGTAAGAAGATTGGCATTAGGCATGTGGATACTGTTACACACATTATCCTATAAAAGAATAAGGTTGTACCAGGTTGTTTTTTTTTAGAACAGAGTTCTGGCCATAATAAGAATACATATGTCATTGCCCAATGTAGAGTAAGGTATACAACTCCTACGGGAAAGTCATAGCTCTGCCTTTTAGAGCAGCTCTGTGATTTAAATATCCATATTTTTGAATGGGTTTTAGTTGTCCTTCAGTGTCTCCGTGTATCAGTTACTTTAAGGATGCACATTGCCATTCCAGATGCTGTACCCAGAGTAAGCAAATATATGTCTGTAATTGATTTTCTTTTTAAACATTTAACCTTTCATTTATTTTTTAATTTCAGTGTTCCTTTAAGTGTCTACTTTAGATTTTCTTCTCCATTTCTAAAAACCTCCTGCTCCCTAATCCTCCTCCCTTACTTTCCTCCCTGTCTTTTCCCTCCTACTATGTTTATAAGTGTGTCTTTATATTTATCAACCAGACGGGTGATTCTTGCCCTGAGGCAGCCGCTGCAATGCCGTCCCTCTCCCCAGCAATGTTATCTATGTCACATAGGAGGGGGTCAAATCACCCCCTCAAATGCACAGTTGCACTGTCTGCACTACAAGAGCCCAATTTCTGGTTTATTATCTGGAAATTCTTCTCTTAAAGTTAATAGGAGTGTCTATTTTGCCACCCCTGGTCACTTGCAAATTGCCAGTGCCATCTGAGGCAAGGTTTTTTACCTTGCCTCCTGGCAAGTGCACCCCTGCAACTAGATCTTATCCCTATAAGTAGACCTAGCTTTCAAGGAAAAAAATTAGATATAACGATCCTGCCAGGGTCAAACTGGACTAGGGGGCCCACTGGGTTAATAACCTCAGGGGGCCCCCCACACACATGCATGGACATCGGCGTGCATAAGTGAGCTCTGTCGCGTGGGGCACATGCGTGTGTAGTTTAGGGGAGGGGGACTAGGCCGGTGGGGGCCCAGCAGGTTTTTTCCCGGTATGCCACAAGGTTTTTTCCCGGTGTCCCACCGGCCCAGTCTGATGCTGAATCTTTCAGCAGTCAAGCAACTGCTCTTACACTCGGGTTGATCCTCAAAAAGACTGTGATGCTATCTCTTCAGATATAAAGATACAGCCCAGTTATTCTTAACTTCTAGTGAAGATCCTTAGTCTCATAATTAGAAATACTTTAGTATATTGTTTTGATATCTTTCAAAAGGCAATGTATGGCACAGGGTGGGACTAGACGTGCAGATTATTAGGCTTTAGCAGACGAATGAACGTCCGTTCCAATCTTCCACCTGCAAGTAACCATTCAGATTAAATAAAGTAATAAGAGAACAAATCAGACGATGCTGGGGCCTTAGTTGACAGTCAGCAATTGTAGGAAAGTTATGTCTGACAAAAAGTTGTAACTTATGATTAAGTGTCTGAATGATGCGAATTGCGTAAGGCTGTATGTTTGTGTACTCAAATAAACTACTCTTTAGTAAAGCTGGCCATAGACGTAAAGATTTTTGAAAGATCCAATTGTTATCGTGAGACCACGATTGTCTCAAAATGATCGTTTAAATGCCTGATGTGTCCATTAACTAAAAAGACCATTTAAGGCGATATTGCCAGCAACACTGAAGGATCGCAGCCTGCTTTACCCTGCAAACATAGGTAGATTGCATGGATAACGATTTTCTAACCTGGCCGATCGATTTTCAGACAGATTTCGGATAAAAAAAATGTATGATCGTTCAAATCACACTAACCACACGATAATCTGACAGATTGGTTGGACTTTGCTAAAATCGGTCGTTTGGCAGATTGGTCCTTTTTTTTCTACAGAGTTATCCGTTCCCTCAGCTGAAGGTTTAGGGTGGTGCACCTGGATCTCTCATAATTGGTGAGACCTGAGCACTTCATTGTAAACGGCTATCAACTAGTGTTTATTATTCAACATGTCTGACAAATATAAGTGACAGGTTCCTATTGATATTGTCAGGCAATACATGCAGAGATATCATCAGCAGCTGATGTAAATCTTTTAACCTGTTGAAAAATGTCAGAACAATGCACGCACGGGCCGAAAATCGTACAAATCTTCGTTTCGTATTATAGGATCTTTGCATCTATGGCCAGCTTAAATTAGGCTGGGAGCAGAGAGACTGGGGGAGGAATTCAGTCAGGGTTGCCAGGTTGGCGGGTTTTCCGCCAAATTGGGCGGCTTTTCAATTGCATCGGCGGGTTTTCAAAGTCCAAACCCGCCAATGGCTAGTTTTGGTTGGTGCCGCGGGCAGGGCCATTAGAAATCACGGGGCCCCCGCACAACAACATTTTTGGGCCCCCTTGGCCCCACCCACCCTGTCACCCAAGCCCCACCCCTGATCCCGCCC
>CM044433.1:26955969-26969054 GCA_024363595.1 Xenopus borealis | reverse complement strand
GCAGCACTGCCGGGCCCCCCTTCAGCCCCAGGACACTTGTCCCCCCTGATGGCGGCCCTGGCCACGGGCTTTGAAAAACCGCACTACTGCTGCTGCTGCCCAGCCTGCCCCTCAGCACAGGGAGGCAGTGTGACTGGCTGCCTTTTTGTTTGTGTAGTGTACAGACACTCTGAGACTCAAACAGAGCCTGCATGGACGCACCCAGTGTTGGACTGGGATCCCAAGGGCCCACCAGAAAGCCTTAGGCTGAGGGCCCACTTTCCAAACTATTATACCTCCTCTCCTCCCTCAACTTTATTATGTTCTTCTACTCTCTTTTACTACATACTGTACTTAGGGTTTCCACCTTTTCCTGAAAAAAATACCGGCCTTCCTATATATTTATCTTTTCTTCCTATTAATAACATTAGGATCAACCATCAAAAATACCGGCCAGGCCGGTAAAATACCGGCCAGGTGGCAACCCTAACTATACTATACTCTATTCTTCCATTATTAAGCCTCTTTGTTCCCATAAATAGGGAATGACCATGAAATATGCAAGATATTTAGAAGCAAGAGGCCCACTGATACCTGGGCCCACCGGGAGTTTTCCTGGTATCCCTGTGGGCCAGTCCGACACTGGAAGCACCCCCATTGTTCAGATTGGCTGAGGCCGCAAAGAAGCAGGTCTTGACGTCTGGCAGCCAGGCGGCTGTCAGCCTAGTCTATTGGCATTGGCAAATAACAGCGGCTGCTGTGAGGATCTATACGGGCACTGCCCTGTGCCCTCCCTGGCACAGGGACAGGGTGAGTACATACCACTGCCTCCCTTTTCCAAGTATGTGTCTCTTATATAGGTCAGTGTATATCCCAGTCTTCTTATTGATCATGTCTGACTCCACAAGCAATGCCCAACCTCCAGCTCTTGCACCCAACTGCAACTTCCAATACACACGCACACAGCCAGGGATGCTGGGAGTTGTAGTTGCACCAACAGCTGCAGGGTGTCCTTTAATGAAAACAAGTTATTGGAAAATAACAGGCATTTAATTGATTTGATACCCTTGTTGTTTTACTTTATTTTATTAAGATTTTTCAGTTTATGAATTGGGCTATTCAGTCAAAACGGGAGCAGAGAGACACAGGGTGGGATCAAATTAGGCGGGAAATGAAAAATGCCTCAAGTAAATGAAAAATGTCTCAAGTAAAACGCTGGTAATTATAAGAGGATGGTTTATTTTACACCCTAAATTGATCGAAAAAATCCAACAAGGTTGATCCACTGCAGCTTGTTGTATAACGTTCAGGATACAATTTGATTTTCTGAACTCCAGGAATAAAACATTTAGCTGCACTGTCACACGTGACCACCAGGCATCGCTACCGTGTTTCGCCTTTAGCTGTGCTGGGCTTCCAGTGTCCAGACTTTCTATCCGTGCTCGGCGGCTCTCTATCACCTGCTGGCTGGATTGGGTGACGTTGGACAACAAAGATGGCGGCAGGGAACAGCAATTATTGGGAAGGTGAGGACCGGATGTGTTTGCGAAGCGATACCGATTGCTTGTTGCTAAGATTCACGTTTATGTAGCGTCAACGTGTGACTGGCGGTAGAGCGCGCTATTGATCTGCACGGCTCTGCCAATGATAGTATAACATAGTAAAAGTGATCGCTGTACTACTCTGCCATTTAATGGCTGTCACTCACTTCATTAAAGCAGGATCTGTAACAGGGGGTTGCTATGGGGTTTGTAGGTTGCCAGACACACAACGGCTTATGAAAGTAATACTATTGTACAAGAACACTTCTCGGAGAGCTTGAAACAGCAACTTTTAACTCACTGACTACAACTCCCAGCATGCTAGACAGTCGGCTTTGGTGTCAGGAATCTAATAAGAGGCAGAGAAGCATAGACTGTCAGCAGACATGGTTTCTTTTATGAATACACGAGTGTCACTAGTGCTTCTTCCTGTGTTAATCTCTTTATCCAGAGCCATAATCTGCTCAGCGTTACCTTGTCATTATCCACAGCTCTGTGTTCTATATAATACCTGGGCAGACACCCTGGAATACAAGTAATGTGTGATTTCCACCATACATGCTCTTTATTGTAGACTGTTAGCAGACAGCTCCCTCAAAGCCTATTGGTTCCTTCTGTTACCCTTACTTTACTGTTAGACTCCCTGTATGTAATAATCTTGTAAAGTGTTGCCCACATTGCTCTATAGAGATAAACAGTGATGGGAAGAAATCTCATGTGAGTTCTCTGTGTAAAGGCCCCCATACATGGGCCGATCGAGTTGACAGCTGATTGGCCTGGGTGTGGGGCCCTCTGATGTGCTTCCCAAATTATCTGCCTGAAAGTTGACCAGATCTCAATTAGGCAAGTTTAAAGGAAAACCCCGCAAAATAAATACTTGAGCAACAGATAGTTTATATCATATTAAGTGGCATATTAAACAATCTGGACACAAGGTATACACTTTTGTGGAAGAAAAAAGAAGTATAGAAATCTTGCGTTAATTTGTAGAACTCACCAGTTGTGAGAAGAGGCCCAGGTGCACCGCCCTGAACCCTCAGCTTGGGGAGCGGACCACCGTATAGAAAAGAAGGCAGGCACTTGCAGGTATGCTTGTCAAAACATCAAAGTAGTTTATTTTGATGCACAAGGATACAGCCTTACGCGTTTCATATCACTCAGATACTTAAAGGAAAACTATACCCCCGAACAACATAGGTCTCTCTAAAAATATATTGCATAAAACAACTCATATGTTAAACCTGGCTTCATGTAAATAAACCGTTTTCATAATAATATACTTTTTTAGTAGCATGTGCCATTGGGTAATCATAAATAGAAAATTGCTATTTTAAAAAATGACAGTCTCCTGAGATCGTATAATTCAACGGTGCACACAAACATACCAAACAAACTATAAAGTTAGGTCACGTCAGCCAATTAACAGACAGAGTTGTAGCTTTTGCTTCCACACTTCATCCTGTTACAGTTAGAGTTGAAATATTTCTGGTCAGGTGATCTCTGAGGCAGCACACAGACCAACATGAAAGGGTGGTTCAAGGCAAGAGATCTACATTGTCCGAGGGGGTATAGTGTTCCTTTAAAAATCCCATCGGATCATGGCCGCATCTGTCCGTTGATGCGATCCGACCCCCCGTTTGGACTTCATTGTGATCCGATCGTTGGGCCCTAGGACCCATGAGCAGATCATCCCAATTTCACCCACCGGAATGTGGGCCTGTCGCTAAATGAGCAGATCTCACTGTGTATGACCAGCTTAATTACAAAGGGCTGTCACTGCTTCCACTATCAGGTAATGAACCAATTAAAGAGGGTTGTTCATTTTTAAATTATCTCTTAGTATGACGTAGAGCAGGAGTGCCCATTCTTTACTAGTGCGAGGTCTACTTTTAGAGATGTTGTCCCATTAGGATCTACATCCATAAAAGCATTTTTAGCATTCTGTTCCATGGAAAGAATTACTTAAATATTGATTTATGAGAAAATGTATATTGCTATATTTAAAGGAGAATTCAACCCAAAGTAAAAAAAAAAAAAAAAACCCTACATAGACCTCCCTCCTCTCCCCAGCCTAGCTGCTACCCTGGGCAAATGCCCCTAAGTCTTTACTTACCCCTTGGTGCAGATTCAGGGATCGGAGTTCACGGCAGCCATCTTTCGGGTCTTCGGTAATCTGAGATTGCGAGCGGCTCATGCGCAATTGACAGAAATTGCTGAAGTGCCAAAAGAAGACACGAAGATTACCAAAGACCCGGAAGATGGCTGCTGTGAACTCCGAAACCTGAATCTGCAATAAACCAGTTGAATAATTGCTTAGAATTTGCCATTCTATAACATATTAAATTCAACTGGAAGGGGATTTTGTCGTGATTTTTATGGTGTCGTTTTTATTTCTAAATTGCACTTTTTACATTGCAAATAATTCACTCTACAATATAAAATGTTATTCCTGAACCAACACGTGTATTTTTTTAAGTTGTAATAATCCATTTCTCAAAAGAGCAAACAGATTTTTTTAATATTCCGTTTTGCAATCTGACATGAGGCTAGACATATTGTCAATTTCCCAGCTGCCCCTGGGCATGTGACTTGTGCCAGCACTTTAGGAAGGAACTGCTTTCTGGCAGGCTGTTGTTTTTCCTTCTCAATGTAACTGAATGTGTCTCGGTGGGACATGGGATTTTACTATTGAGTGCTGTTCTTAGATCTACCAGGCAGCTGTTATCTTGTGTTAGGGAGCTGTTATCTGGTTACCTTGCCATTGTTCTGTTGTTAGGCTGCTGGGGGGAGTTGATATCGCTCAGATATGCAGTACAGCAGTGAACAGTGACTGAAGTTACATCACTGGGAAACTGACAATAGGTCTAGCCCCATGTCAGATTTCAATATTAAATATTAAAAAATCAGTTTGCTCTTTTGAAACATGAGCTTCAATATAAGATTCTGCTGCAGCAGCACTATAAACCGCTTTGGTGTGAGGAAACACTAGTTTCTAGTAGGTGTTTCTCAAGTGTTTGCACTATCCTTTCATGCTCCATGGGTAATTTGTTCTCTTTAGTAGCCTGGCTATTTGATCCTGCCATGGGATTATTTTTCTCTTTTATTATCCCTCTATCTCGATTTGTTATTTACATGTAAAATATTGAGCATTATATTTGACATACAATTGCAAAATAAATACAGTTTTACCAGGAGCCTACTCGTGACCTTTTACAATGTATAAAATACGCAGCATTAGGTTATTTGTTTAGCTGAGCTGTAACAATTGCTTCAGTTCATTTAACTTACGTACTATGTAAGACTAATCATGTAATGGAAATATGTGGCCAAGCATTAGTATTATTTTGCTACTCTTGGAGGTAACAAATGGAATCCAGTAGTGAAAATAAGTCTATTTAATATGAAATACAGGTAAAGGACCTATTATCCAGAATGGTTGTGACCTGGGGCTTTCCAGATTTCCAGGTTTTTTTCATAATTTGGAACTGCTAATATTAAATAAACCCAATAAACTGGTTTTGCTTCCAATATGGATTAATTATATCTTAGTTGGGATCAAGTACACACAACTGTTTTATTATTATAGAGAGACAGCCTTTCCGTAACTTGGAACTTTCTGGATAACAGCTTTCCGGATAATGGAACCTATTCCTGTAATAAGAAATCTGAAAAATGTATACAGGTATGGGACCTATTATTCAGAATCCTTAGGACCTGGAGTTTTCCAGATAACTGATCTTTCTGTAATTTGGATCGTCATCCTTTAAGTCTACCAGGAAATCCTTTAAACATTAACCCGTTAAGTGCCACCCCACATAGAATCTATGTTCTGTGGGAATGACCCAGAACTTCTATATTCTGCAGCAATTCAAGGTTAGGGAACGGAGGAGAGGCTTTTCAAGCTGCTTACTACGTTCCTCCGCCCCCAGGCAACAAGCGGGGACAGGAACGAGTGGTCCCTGATGCGCGATCGCCCATGGGCCCCAGCGCAGCAGCAGGCATATGTCGCTGACTCCATTCTTAAGTGTTCTCCCAGGTTCCCCAGCCCCTAGGCATTGAGCCTAGGTGGGGAACAAGGGGCCCCTGGGTTGCAATCGCCTAGGGGCCCCTAGGCAGCAGCAGGCACATGAAATCTACGTGCTCTGCTGTTGCCTCCACTTTGTGAACAGAGGAACGACTTGTATAGAAGCTTGCTCTGTTCTATCTCCTTCCCCGGCCCCCAGGCAAAGAGCCTGGGGGCGGAACGAGTGGCCCCTGAGGTGTGATTGCCCAGGAGCCCCAAAGGCAGCAGCAGGCACATGCAATGGATGTGTTCTGCTGCTGCCTGCACTTCCTGGACCATAGCTCCGCCCCCTCCAAGCGAATCTTCGTGGAAGACGGTGCTATGAAGACTACAAGCTCTCCTGGACGATCTGGACCTACCCCCAGGTTAGTGCCCATCCACAAACACACACTTATATTAGCAATACACACTACATTCACACACACAATCACATACATTTTTGGGGGGTCACACACATTCACAGCACTCACGCTTGCACACGTACACAACATGCAATTGGTCAATTGAACACATACATTTACACTATGTTGTGTATTTTTTTTTTATTGTATAGTCTGTTTTGTTTTTTTTGCCTGTAAAAAACATTTTATTGCCATTGCAAACAACGTATTTGCTAATTGCTCTGCGCAATACCTTTTGTATGTTATTTTGGCGATTATACTGCAATGTGATTTTGTTGCATTTTTAGCCATTTTATTGCAAGTTTAGCCATTTTATTACAGTTTCAGCTTTGTGAAGGCTTATTTCTTATTTTTATAAAACCTATTTGGCTATGCTAAAATATTCAACCTGTGATTCTGACTGCTGATTACACTAGGTGGGAAAAAAAGCATTGATTTTTGTGTTTTTGTTGAATTTCTTTGGTTAAAAATTCATGTTTACTATTTTCATTTGGGGTCTCTGTATGCCACCTAGTTTGGTAAATCTTTCATATCAGGCATCAAACTGTTCAGTACAACCCTGGTGTTCATATTTAGGATGATATTTGCTGGTACGTTACAAAATGTGGGCTATATAATGGGGTAAAATGCAAGATTTGTGACTATTTTCAGAAATTTCATAAAAAGCATTATGTTTAGCATTGCTTTGCAGTTTGGTAGTTTGTAGAAGAATCGTAATTACCTGCTTTAGATTCATCTGAATGTCTACTTTCGGAAAATGTGGTTTTCTATGGTCTCCGTATTGTAAGGTGGTCTAATGGTGCATAATGCATACCAGGTGCTGGTGTTGTAGCAGTCAGAATGTCATACGTGAAAATTCATATGTACTATTTTTATTTTGGGGTCTCTGTATGCCACCTAGTTTGGTAAATCTTTTGGTATATGATGGGGTAAAATGCAAGCTTTTACTATTTTCAGAAATTTAATTAATAACGTTATGTTTAGCATAGCTTTGTGCTTAGTAGTTTGCAGTAGAAAGATGTCATTACCTGCTTTAGATGCGTCGGAATGTGTAATTTCGGAAAATACCTGGTTTTCTAGGGTCTCCATACATTTTGGGGGTCTCATTGGGTGTTTAAGTTGTAGTAGCCACAGTGTCATATGTGAAAATTCACATGCCCTATTTGAATTTGGGGGTCTGTATGCCACATAGTTTGGTAAATCTATGTATATTTGGTATCAAACTGTTTAGTAGACCCCGGCATTCATATTTAGGATGTTTTATGCTGGTAATGATACATGAACAATACAATTTCAGGTATTTCACCAAATCTGCCATTTTTGGGAAATGTGTATTTTCCAAAAATATATGGTTTTGGAGGGTAAACTTAAATTTCTGTGTTTTTACCCCACAAAAAAAAGCAGTCAATGTGTTGATTTTTCATTAGCTGAAGTTAACCACAGGACTATTTGTATATGCTTACTTCATTTTGTTGACCTCTAAATGCCAGATACTTTGGTAAATCTATTCACAATGGGCACTGAACAGTTTGGAGGATCCCTGGAAATCATGTTTAGGGTGCTTTTTCTTGGTATGTAGTGACACACGGGTGAAATAATGCTGGAAAAACCCCACAAATAACTTCAGGTGAAATACAGGACTCTAAAAAAATGTGGTGTTGCTGTTTCAAGATGCACAATAAGGAGGCACTTGAAGAAAGATGGGCTGCATGGTTGAGTTGCCAGAAGAAAGCCATTACTACACAAATGCCACAAAACATCCCACTTTCAATATGCCAAACAGCACAGAGACAAGCCTCAAACCTTCTGGCACAAAGTCATTTGGAGTGATGAGACTAAAATTTAACTTTTTGGCCACAACCATAAACGCTACATTTGGAGAGGAGTCAACAAGGCCCATGATGAAAGGTTCATCATTCCTACTGTGAAACATGGTGGTGGATAGCTGCTGTTTTGGGGATGTGTGAGCTACAAAGGCACAGAGAATATGGTCAGAATTGATGGCAAAACTAATGCAGTGAGTTATCAAAAATACTGGAGGAAAATTTTCACTCATCAGCCCGGAAGCTGCGCATGGGACGTACTTGGATATTCCAAAATGATAATGATCCAAAACACAAGGCCAAGTCGACCTGTCATTGGCTACAGCAAAATAAAGTGAAGGTTATGGAGTGGCCATCTCAGTCTCCTGACCTCAATATCATTGAGCCACTCTGGGGAGACCTCAAACGTGCAGTTCATGCAAAACAGCCCAAGAATTTACTGGAACTGGAGGCTTCTTGCCAGGAACAATGGGCAGCTTTACCTTTGTCTGAGAAGATAAAGAGCCTCATCCACAACTACCACAGAAGACTTCAAGCTGTCATTGATGTTAAAGGGGGCAATACACGGTATTAAGAACTTGGTTATGTAAACTTTTGATCAGGGTCATTTGGGTAGTTTGTGTAGGGATTATGATTTAAAAAGAGTAAACACAGTTGTTTGACAATAAATGGCTTCAGCCAACCACTAACCATTTACATATACCAGGGTATGTAAACTTTTGAGCACAACTGTATGTAAGAGAACTGTGTATATATGAATGAGACCCGGATGATATTCCAAATTACACAACCTGCATTAACCCCCAAAGCATTGGTCAAAACTGATAACTTGATGGCTGAAGTATAGAAATTAGCCCCAAACACAGGGCAGTGCTAAAGGCTTCAGACACATTTTATTGAAAGTAAAGAGAAGGGATAAGGGTCATAAAGTAGGAAAGAGGGGAAAGTATCCCAGTTTTAATCAACCACTTCAGTAGTAGCAGCCTGCCCAATATTATCCAATATATCTTATTGGGGGGCTCCTTTTGCCTAAAAGGGGTATTGGAGCTCACTCTATTAAAATCACCAGCCATCCTGTCTGTCTACCTGCAGAATTTGTTAGATTTTGTTTATACTGGAATCAGTTATTTGAGTGATCTCCAATACATCTGCTAGGAAAGGAAGCCCCCCTATAAGATATATTGGATTTAACTGTCAATGTATATCTGGCACCCCACTCCTGCATAAAGACAGAATGAAGAGAAACAGATGCTGAGAGAAGGATAGTGAACAAAGTTGATTATTTCAGAAGGAATGAAGAATATTTTATTGATTGTGTTTAGAAAGTTTCTTACTTCAATATGAGGAAGCTTATATTAAATTTTAATTTCTGTGATAGTTCCTCATTAATCGTCTTCTGTTACAAGGTAAGAGCTAGCAATGTATGTAGAAGAACTAGCCATTTTACTGGGTCTGAATTTTGTTTCTGATAATGGACCTGAAAACAACGGTTTCCGGCAAAAGCTGACATTTGTAACCTTGTCTGTATTGAAAGACTCTTTGTGGGTTGCTTGGGTGATGTGTTTCCCATTTGCCTCCTGTTTTGCAGATTTGAGGAAACAGGCCCGACAGTTGGAGAATGAGCTTGATCTGAAGTTGGTGTCTTTCAGCAAACTGTGCACCAGTTACAGCCACAATAACTCCAGAGAGGGAAGACGCGACAGGTATAGGTACTACATAATTTTTTTTGTTTTTATTTCTGTATTCTTTTATAGCTTTGTAGTCCTTTTACATATATTTGTTTTATCCATCTTGATCTTTTTAATGCTACTCTCTGATACCTATCTGATGCTACTGTATCTCAGATGCAACTTTAAAACTGTAAAAGAGAAGATTGTCCGAAGCTAGCCATGGGTGTTACAGGACACTGGTGATACCATGACTTATAGATCTGCACAGTTGTGAGGCAGTTAGGCCTCAGAAATAAAAATTAAAACCTTCTCAGAATTCTCACCAGCAGGGCCGGTCGTACCAAGTGTGGGGCCCAATTGGAACCATTTTGGCGGGGCCCCCTAGAAGGAACATTGCTGTCTGTCACAGGGTCACAGCTTTGGGCTAATTGGGTTTGGGCCGGCTGTTTGAATTGGGTTTGGGGGTGGGCTGGGCCAATCAGGTTCAGGTGTGGCCTGGGCCAATCAGGTTTGAGCAGGCTGGGCCAATCTGGATTAGGGGTAGACTAGGCTACTGGGGAATTAAGGGAATAGGAATCAGAGCTCGCACTGGAGCGGGGCCCCCATAAGTGCGGGGCCCAATTGGGCCAAATTGGTCCAATGTGCTTAAGACCGGCACTGCTCACCAGTTAGGAACATTTTAGACAAGCCAAGTCTACAGGGCAGATAAAGAATATGTTTCCTCATATGAGAAGATGGTTACAACAATAAAAGACAAACACTCTGTACCTAAAATATGCATATTCAGGTTAAAGGAACAGCAACATCAAAAAAAAATTAAGTGTTTTAATACTGGTAAAACTGCTGTATTTGCTTCAGAAACACTGCTGTTGTTTATATAAATAAGCTGCTGTGTAGCAATGGGGACAGCCAGTCAAAGGAGAAAAGGCTCAGGTTACACAGCAGATAACAGATAAGCTCTGTAGAACATAATGTTATCTGTTAACCACTATTTAACCTGTGCCATATAGCCTTTTTCAGTTTTCATCATTGTTGCACAGCAACTTTTTTTTATAAACAATAGTAGTGTTTCTGAAGCAAACACGTCAGTTTTACCAGTGCAGGGCAACACTGCATTATATTTTTATTACTTTAAAACGCTTTAATTTTTTGGTGTTACTGTTCCTTTAAAATCACTGGAAAAAGGGCAAATAAATGGAAAACATAACCTGCCTCCAGTTTATGCTGTGACTTGATCCAGCTTTAGCCTCAATTATCATGAGGAGTCAAAATACGGTAATGAAGAATATGTTAGATAGGGATGCACCGAATCCAGGATTTGGTTCGGAATTCGGCCTTTTTTGGCAGGATTCGGCTTCAGACAAATCCTTCTTCCTGGCCGAACCGAATCCTAATTTGCATATGCAAAATAGGAGCGGGAAGGGAAAACCCATGACTTTTTGTTGCAAAACAAGGAAGTAAAAAATGTTTTCCCCTTCTCATGCCTAATTTGCATATGCAAATAAGGATTCGGTTCGGTATTCAAATCTTTTGCAAAGGATTTGGAGGTTGGGCTGAATCCAAAATTGTGTATTCGGTGTATCCCTAATCTTAGAGCAACCAGTAATCACACTGATTCAAAACTGTTTAATTTTGCATTACTTGTTTTCTACTCAAGCAGTCTTCCAGCCACCCTCAAGCTTGTCATTCATACTACTATCTGGTTACTAGTTTTGAGACCCTGGCAACCAATTAGACATGCATAGGCCACAAACGGCAACCACAAATTTCCGATAGTATTTGATGGATTACAGTGAAAATAAAAATTTCAGGTAAAATTCTTTCAGCTATATTAAAAGCTAATTATGTGTTCATTTATACTTTCCGTGGCACTGACCAGAAAAATATATATTTAAAAAAAAAACCACTACAAAATATGCATGCTTTTCATGCTGAAAAGGGAACAGGTTAAAAGCAAGTATCATGCTGTTGTGTGTTTTGTTATTAATATGACCAGCTGATGGGAGGAAGGATTGTTTTATTTTGTATTACGGCAGATCCTACACATACTAGGTCATGTAGTAGGGGCCATTAGCAGACATATCTATGTTCCTATGCTTTAGTAAAGCAAAGTATAAAGGAAAGTCTGATTTGAAGATTAAAGGAAAGGCAAGATGCTTTGAAGTATTTGCAGATATTTTCTGCTCTTACTGAATATCCATGTGTTAAAGGTGTATGTGCACTGCTTGCAAGTCTAAACACAATCTTGCCTTTAGTTACAGTTTCACTCCCAGTTGTTTTTTAGCTTTTATTTTTGTAGCAGTACAAAAATTGTTGTTGTTTTTAAATTCATGCATCTTTTGTTTCTGCCAGTTCTGACACAACTCCACTATTAAATGGATCAAGCCAAGATCATATGTTTGAAACAATGGCAGTGGAAATCGAGCAGCTTCTGGCAAAGGTACATACAGTCTTTATCCCATGCAGCTACATGATATGCCAGTCCACAAGAACACAGTGTTTTAAACATTCAGCAAGCCAGATATTATTGCAATTAAAATGAATCACTTGTTCCTCTCATTATAATTGTAAAATACATGGTTTTTGTAGTGTCTATTATTTATTTTATGTTATTTTCTACTCATTAGCTTTGCTCTGCTCAAACCAGCAGCTGTTTAAATTAGCACCCGAGCAAAACCATAGTAACTAATCAGGACTTTGCTTTATTTAATGTGGGATGCATTCTCTGTTACGTGGGACTTCATGCACTTGCTGTACTTGATTTAACTCCAGTAGAGCTAAAAATATTCCTCTGCACCCAAGACTAATGCCACACGGGGCTCATTCTCAGCCTGTGGAAAAACTCGGGTTGAGAATCAGCCCCATACTGGCATCAGGCTTCTTGCTTGCCTGCATTTGGAACCACTGTGTTTGCTCAGATGCAGGCACTTGTGTAGTTTTCTGTGTGTGCCATCACATTGGTTAGCGTCCCCAGAGGGGGTGTGGGCCTGGGTGCACCCCCAGTAGTTAGGCCCCTGCACTTGTAACTATGCATTTCAAGATGAAATCAGCCACATTTACCTGCACCTGGCCAGACGCAGTGGAAGAAAGTTCATGGCAGAGAAGGGGCTGATTCTCAGCCAGCGTTTTTCCATAGGCTTTGAATCGACTCATAGCATTTGTATATCATCTCTTTAATGGACAATTCGACCCGTACCATAAAAAACCCCTATCCCCTCTAATCTAGGAAGGCCCTTCTCCCCCCAGCTTAGCTGTTCCCCCTTGCAAATGCCCTAATTTTTTACCTACCCCTCCATTCAGATTCTGTCACGGACGCCATCTTCTTTTCATAGTTGGACTTCAGAAGCAGACATTTTTGGCACATTTGCAGTTGGAGTAAATTTCCGGTCTCAAATATATATTGCATGCGCTGAAAGTCATGAAAATTTCCAAAAAAATTCCAGAAATTTTTGTGACTTACGGCGCATGCACAGTTGTTTGGAACTGGAAATTTACTCCAACTGCGCATGCGCCGCAACTCTGTTCAGATTCTGAAGAAGACCGAAGAAAAGAAGATGGCGTCCGTGAACTCCCGAGGACAGAATCTGCACCGAGGGGTAACTAAAAAG